>JAPERM010000110.1:0-125730 GCA_030411635.1 Fusarium sp. MBC 119
ATAATTATTAGCTAAATTAAAGTTAGTAAATTAATATCTTATTTCTTTAGTAAACTTACCTCTATTAGTCTCTCAGTTAGTTCTAAGTAGTCACGGTTAATATCTTCCATTGATCCAAAAGAACAAGACCGCCAAAGCCCCCCAAAGCCCATCGAGTCAAGGATCTCAGTAAGCGCAGACATCGTACTTGCAGCTCTGGAGAACTGCTGATTTGACGATAATGTGCGCAATAATGTATGCGCGGCTCTCAGAGTTGTCGAGTTCTGGCTATGCAGCAAAGTGTCATCTAATAAGGAGCGAATCGCTCCGCATCTTGTTTTGAAATTAGCACCACAAATCTAAATCATCACATCATCTGACAGACTCACAGATGTTCTACCACAGTAGGCCGTTCATTCGCAAGCTTGTTGAGCCATTCGAGGCTCCGTGTCTGCACAGAGTCTTCCACATACTGGAAGTCAACAAGTTCAATAGCTGTGATCAGCAGCAGCATGTTATCTGGCATCGTGCCAACATCCGGAAGATTGCGCGTGGCAATCGTAGGGCCAATCTCATCAGCGTTGATACCAGCCGACCAGAGGCTATCTTTGAACTCCTCATGTCCTACAGTGCGCGCCACTAGGAGAGATAGGTAGGGGGAGCTCTGCGTCACCTCTGCTCTTTCTGTGCCTTCTACGTTCGAAGTCATCTCTAAAAACGAAGATACAACTCGCATGGTGATTTGTCGCGTCATGGTATCGGTAAGACCGCGGGCCAAACATGCACAAACAGCGAGGTGAAAGGTATCCTGATCAAAATGAATACCGTATACCTCCTCCAGAGGTAAGGCAGCTTCGTCCAGTGGAGCTCTACCTTGAAGAAGAAGCGGTGCCATGTTGTCACCTCGGAATTCTTCTCCAGTACTGATATTTGCCAACACCGCCTCGAGGAACTGAGCAGTGCAGTTAAAGAGAGTCGCAGGTACCAGCCGGACTAGTGACATGGCCAGCCAGAACAGTTGTAGACCATAACGTGAAGCCGATGGAAGTTTGGCCATCATTTTTGATAGCGAAGTCACGATGGAGACCAGCATTTCGCTGTTGTGATCCTCACCAAATCGGTTGACGCTGTTGCGCAAAGCCACGAGTACTTGGTACAGTAAGTCGTCATCAACCTCTTCTCGGGCCAGGCAACCCATGACCGCAAACGCACGCGGTTGGATGGCAGGATTGTTTTGGAACGCTGTGCTTGCCACCAGACTCATCCATCGTGACCGCCATGTATTCGCGAGGTCTACTGTTGGTGCAGCGACAGAGCATATTTCAAAGAGAGCAGACGCGAGGTTCTCGGTGGCAGCAAGTGCGGGACCTGCTTCTTGTGAAGTCGATACCGAAGCCCCGTCGCGGGGGAAAGCAGGAGGGGCAGTAAAGATATCGCTACGGGGATCGCAGAGAAAATCTAGGCTTGCCCGCAGTTTGCTGGATCTTGCGTCATCCAGGTTGAAGGATGTACACACAGCATGAACCGAGTTCACCAGTAATCGATAGACTAATAACCGAACCTCCTGGGTGCCAGTGTTAGCCAGCATTGTCACGATGTGAAAGATCTCTGGCAAAAAGAGTTGAGACTGCACTCCATTGTCGAATGACAGCGCAAGGCAAAACCGAAGCAAGACACAGATTTCAGCCCAGACTGCATTATCCGGCAGATACTTTGTTGGACGGAGCGACGATCGGTTGAGGGCCTTGCGAAGTCGGGAGAGAATCTTGCCGCGTAATGTGACCGTTCCGATACCGACGACGATGGATGAAATGACCTCCAAGGATTCGTCATGTGTACTGTAGCTCATGGCCGACTTTAGAAGCTCATCCAGAAACATTTCGAGCAGAATTTCGTCTTGCACAATCCTTGGCCATACTGATTGCTCCAGTGCAAAGGTCAGTGCGTGGTCTTGAACTGTCACGTCGATGAGTTTTCGGAATAGTATCGCGACCCTTTCTCTGCCTTTCTCGCCATCCAACTCGTTAGTTAGGATGTTCGTCCGTAGTCCAGGGAGCCAAGGAGCCATGTAAGCAAGACTCAAGGGCTTTTGCTCATCGGGGAAACTCTCCCACCCAACAAAGAACTCGGTCAAGAAATCCGACGTCAACTGGGGCTCACTCAATGCCAATTCCTTACTGATGTCCACAACAAACCGAGTTGGGTCCAGAGGGACAGATACATCTAGTACAATCCAGTAAGCTTTGACCTCGGTAATTTCACATATTATAACTAACCTTTAGTGCAAACGATTCTCGAAGCAGAGCTAAACTTGAATGCTCTACACAGTGCCCCGAGAAGATTATATGAGGATAGCCTCAAGACGTGGTCGTGGCTCGATAAATTGGCAAGTGAAAGGTTCAACAGCGTGCCGGGCACATCTTGTGGTCGGATGAGGCGCTCAACCGACTTGTGAGACCGGTTATCCTTGCCGTGCTTAGCCTTGGCACCTCGGATCGTCTGAAGCACATCAGACTTTTTAGGACTCGTAAAGTACATCACGATCTTTCCGTTGTCTGCACGTAGGCCAAAGGCCGAGTCGTCTTCCGTCTGTATGGATGTTGGTGCTTCATCAACTTCACCGAGTCGGAAAATGTCGTTCACCGTTGTTCCCATACGAAATCCTGCGAAGATCTCTTGCTTCTTGGTAGTGGTGACTTGCACAAACTGGCTCCCAACCTTGATGATGACTTCAATCTTGCCCTTGGACTTTGAGAGGCGTGTGATTGGCTGAAAGACGTAGCGAGTGTCGGTTACTACACTGATCGTCTCCTTCGGTAAGTGAAGCTGGCTAAGATGAAAATGCGCTTGCAAGTCCTGGAGGCTTCCTATCAAGTGGTACTCGACGTTTTTAGGGTTAAATACACCATTGTCGTTCTTTGTGCACACTCTTAGTAAACGTCGGAAACATCGCCTACAGCTGATATTAGCAGGAAATTCACAATGGTCATAAGTGGGATCGACTAACTTGAAAGCGCTGTTCATGTTATAGACATAGATACGAGTAAGATTCTGTGACAGCTCCGAAGGTGTAAGAAGCTCTAGCTTCTTGAACAAGTCATCTTGTGGCTCATTGCGGCCATTATAGCAAGTCGCATCGATCAAGATGCCGAAAGGCCGATGCCACAGGCGGCTGGCAATCTTGAGATAGCAGTAAAGCAAGGTGTCGTAGTCGATGCTCTCCGTCTCAATATGCCGAAGAATGATACAAATGATAGACAAGCCATCCTTGATCCCGTTAGCAAAGACGTTCTGTGACAAAATCATGGGAAACTTACCTTGCTTTCGCCTCCATCATAAACAGCCCTCGCTGTCAAAAATGATTCGGTGCTTCGGAAGGCATTTCGAAGCATGAAATTCTGAAATCGCGAGTACAATGGCGGGCTATTGGAAGAGACTTGGGGTCTGTTCCATGAGACAGCAAGTGGCGGTGGACCAAGGTTTGCGATGAGGTTTCTTAGCGGCTCCAGGACTGGAGATCGGCCGCGTACGACGTCTCCTGATGCTCTCCCATAATCTTTCCTTTCGCGCGCTATGAGTGTTTGCCGTACATGATCCCAGTGGTCGTAGAGGAAGCGATGAAGCGCCACGCAAGACCCGAAATCAAAAGACTCGGTGGTACCTTGCACCTCCAGTTGGTGAGGGGGGACCGAAATCTCGCGAAGGAAGGTTGTAACGTGATAAATGTTCTGAGTCAGGAAGTCGTTGAGTGGAAACATATAAGGCTCCTTTGCTCCAAACAATACATTGTTGGCAAGGTTTTGAATGACTTTTGCGATAAGAAGGAGGCCACGCCGCATCTCTTTGGACGGTGCCGTTGACACAAGGCCCTCGACTTCTGGGGCGACAATAGCCGGGCAAAAGAATCGAAGAAAAATGAAGGCTCCTACAGCCGTGTATTTGGCATCAGGGAATCTTGGCATAACCGCGTTGGATATGATGTGACAAATCTTACGAAATGCTGGTGGGATATTGGAAGAGGAGGCACAGATGTCGTCGATGAATACCTTTGCCACGATGCGGAGCTGCAAAGCATTCTTCTGAAGTTCCTCTGTCGTGCTGACTCTGGCGGGATCCAATTCAAGGTCGAGGTCTTTTGATGTCAACATGAGACGTTCCAAAACTTTTTGAAGAGTGGTCCGAATATACGAAGCGCCCTTCCATTTGGCATAGACGGATAGCATCTTGGTTGCCACGCATCCTCGACGTAGTATCTCAGCCTCATTCTCTGTATCTTCAATCTCTTGTTTGATGAGCGCCTCCAGAAGCTCGAAGATCATGCCTCGCTGCTCAAAAACAGTAAGAAGACAAATGGTGAGCTCGTCAACATCGGTGCTCGGACAAGCCACCGCCATCGAAATGGCAAGCGAGAGGTCATTGGTCAGCAACTCCAGCAACTCTTCGTACTTCTCACTGACAGCCGAGTCCGTCAGGTTGCTAAACTCAGTACCTTGAATAAGAATGTTGTAGAGGACCTTGACGAACGCAGTTCGAATCTCAACATTATCGTGGTATCCAATATTGAGTGAATGTTTGAGACCGACGTCGATGTTGGCACTAAGTAGATTGGATAGGATGGTGATCGCCAGGTCAGAATTTGAGGCGGATTCCTCACGAAGTGTGACGCTCAAGTTGGTATCAGTTCTGGTCAGTTCAGACGGCTCGTGGTTAAGTAAAGATAGAAAGCGGTTGAAATATGTATGAAACATTTGCGACTTCATCTCACTCATGCCGGCATCGGTATGACTGTCAGACGGCTGTAGAGGTAAACGGAAAGTCAAATCAGCCAGTGACTTCAGACAAGCTTTGTCTAAATCTTTCTGAACCCGAGCTGTATCGTCCTGTCTGGAGCCAGGTCCATGCTGAGGTGAGCGAGGGCGCGCAATCCATCCAAAAATGTATTCGAGTAGTTGATTCCGAATGCGAACATCATCTCGGAGATTCAAATGCTCCTTTCTCTTAGTCACAACTTCGCAGAGGTGACAGACGCGGATTTTAACCCGCAGAGTGTTCGGTGTATCAGAAACACCATCTAGAAACTTCGCAAAGTTTAGAGTGAGGGCACCCAGATGGACTGAGGAGGCGGCTCCCAGGTCAGAAGGGCTTTCGAGCCTTTCCACCAAAGCTCGGAGCAAAGAGGCCGCTTGCTCAGCAAAAACCACCTCACTATCCTGGCCTTTTTCAACAGGCGCCAGGGCCCCGGTGAACAACACTTCCAATTCGGATTCTAGGGCTCGAAACAAGGGGTGATAGAGCGCAGGTGAGACCTCGCTTGCAAGCACATCGCGCATAGCCTCACGTACTCTCACGTTAGCACAAGCTAATAATTGGATGCTAAGCCTCAGGTATCTCGAAAGAAGAGGCTCTTCAGAATGCTCAGATGAAACACGATCGATCCACCTCAGGCCTCCGAGAGCTGGCTCTTCTAGAATGACGGCTTGGTCGGCGGTACAAATGCCGCCCAATGATGCCAGAAAACCGGAATAGTTTCGCCATTCTGCTAGCGCTCTTCCATCTACAACCTCGGTGGCAGATGTCGAGACGTCCTTTGCTAGATGTAACCACCGGTCAAATGCAGTTTCCCAAGCATTGAGGATGCCAGTTGTTGGGAATTGCATCTGGCGCAACAGACCTCTCACTCGCTTTTGGAATGCCACTAGTCCAGTGAACCGAAACGCCGGAGATGATATTTCGCGAAAGACATCGCCATTCCGAAGTACTGAAGCAGATGATTTGGCCGATCCTACATGTTTGTCGACAATCGAGCACTCTTGGAGGAACAAACCGGTACAGGAGGTTACGAGCTGACAAGTTGTGATACTAGCAGAACAAAGCGAGATGAGAAGCGTAGTCTCGAGTTTTGATGACGCGTTTACTACATCTGCAGCATCCTCTGGTACTTTGGCCAATTCCTATGACTTATTAGCAAGTAGTGGTGACGATGGAGTAACTAGCTTGCAATTACGAACCGGTATGTTCTTAAGTAGTAATAGACGTGCTTCCAGATAGTCTTGGAGCTCACCCAAGCTCTGGTCATCCTTCTTCGAGGTAACAGACTCGCATAGAGTGAGCAAGACTTTCGAGCTTGACAGTTTGGTTAGCGGCGAAAGGCTATGAACAGATAAAGTGGCTCACCTTCGACTCCAAATGTCATCACGAAGCTCCTTTGTGCCGAAACGGTGCCCAGTGTCAAACTGGCGATACGCTTCGAGGTGGCCTTTGAAGAGTCTGCCAGCAACACCAGTAGCAAGCTTACGCACAGATGGATTCTCGGATAAAACGCAAAGAAGAAACGACTTGAAGAAGCCGCCGCTTGAACCATCTGCAGACAGGTCATCTAGCAAGCGGGCTGGAGACGCATCTAAGAATTGTAGGATACTGCAGACCATTTCCGTCTTTTCGCTCCCTTGTCGGCTCGCCACGCCAACAGTCTTGGCGTTCTCGGCCTGAAACCGTCAGTTGCGGTCCACGTAGTTGGTCTCGTTCTTTGCGACTTACCTCTAGTTGAGTCCGCATGAACGGTACCGCTGCATCAAATAGTTCATGATATCTTAGGGCATATGGTTGTTGAGCAAAGTATGAGCAGCCTTGAACGGCTGCTAACTTGAAGCTGTTTGGCGCATTCTGCGTGATGCAGCTTTCAACGAAGCCACTGACACTTGTATCAAGGTTAAGATGGGTTAGGCTCACAAAAGCTGCGGTCATCATATCCTGGTCAAAGATCCCATACTCCGACGATGAAACGCGTCGGAAAACAGCATCCCGAACTTCGTCTTGCACATCGAGGGCATAGCTGACAAGGGCTGAGTCGCTTTCCACATCGAAATGTCTGGCAGCACGGAGCAAAGAGACAAGGCAGTAAGCCGCTTGTTCATTCCGATTTCGCGAAGCCTTTCTAAGTCCATCTAGGAAAGACACTTTCTTCACCATGCCGCTGCTCTTCGCCTCCCGCATATTGCTCGCTACTTCAAATACGTCTGGCAAGAGAAACAGCATTGTCGTTTGGAGAGGGTAGAAGAGGCCTCTTCGGCGCCCATTATCCGTCGCAGCTTGCGCCATGTCGAACAGTGTGTCGGCTCCGCCGTCAAGCCGCTTGTGAAGTTGGTGAAGCTGCACAAACTCGCGTGGAAATCGGTCTAGCCATCTCATGATCAACAATGGAGAGACTACAGCAATAGTATTCTGGAATGGCTTCCGAAAATGGAGGAAGCTGGAGCAAATCTCCTGTATAATCTGGCCGAGCTTGGGACCGTCGACCCAGAAGAAAGAGAGCAATCGTAAAACCACGAGGGCTGCTCTTTCAGCATCCTGAAAAGATCCTGGCGTCGAAACGCCGGGTTGTGTAACAATACTAGTTCGGATGGTGTATATGACATTCCTAAAGTAATCGAAAGCAGCAGTCCAGCTAGACGTTGTGACGTATTCCGTTACTGTCTTGACATGTGCATCCATTTCTGTCAATGTCTCGGTGAATTTCTCGTCGTTCGGAGGGACACTATCAGCATCTGAAGAGACAGAAGAGCTTTCGGGGCGGTTGACGGCGACATTGCGCGTTGAGACTCGGTCGAGGAGCGTTTGGGCTGGAAGTATGCAGTTCTCGGGTATTGGCTCAAGGAGGTGCTTGAACGCGTCGAAGAGGCGGCTCACGAGCACTTCGTCCAAAGGAGGGGGTTTAGGGCTCGATTTCGTGTCTGCATCTGGTGAGAGAGAAGCCCAATGAGAAGAGCAGCAGTCTGCGATAACAGCGACAATGTAGAGCTCGGAGGCTAAGATATGGCTGGGGTGGTCTGCGACGGCGGCGTACGGGCGCGCAAGGTCCTCCAGTAATACCAGAAGCGATGCGATGACGGTAGAAATAGACGTGTTTCCTAATTCGACCAATGTGGCTCTTGTAACGTGGAGGACATCGTCTTGTTGTAGGCTCTGGCCATTGGTGCCAGCTCGATGGGGGAGCTGTCGACAGGTGCCCAACGTCAGTCGACCTAAGCTTAAGGGAGGGACAAGCTGCTTCATAGAGCGGCATTCAACTTACCCTTGTGGCGAGCCTGTCGACAAGACAGCCGACGAGGCTTGCGTCGCCATTCATGATTGCGACAGCATTGAGGGTGCGAAGATTTGGGAGGGATCAAGTTAGGAGTCGTCCTCCTTCCAAGGGTCGCTTGCTGGTGCTGGTGCTGGTGCTGGTGCTGGTGCCAGGTCGTCCCAAACCCCGCGAACGGTCCCCACAGGGTGGCACGCGTGGGGAGCTCGCCGTTTTCAGACATCCATGGATGACAAGGTATGAAAGTACAATACCATGACAGACGTAGACTCAGCTTAGTACAAATTCAGACAGTAGAAACTAGCAGATATTGTTTTCATCGGTTACTCTCATAAAACGACTACAAATCACATTACAAGCTTGCAAAGGGTTGATACAGACTCTATTATTGATGAAGCATGATGCTGAGAAAGGTTCCATTTCCAGTCCAACATTCCAATGCCACCCTCCTCCACTCATTCTCAAGGACTGCGTAGATAATTCCCCTTGGCTGGATTGAAGGACGAATGGTCTGAGCCTCAATGCTCCATATATTCTAGTCTGGTTCAAGGAGCAGAATCCTCCCCATACGTGAACTATTACGCGCGCATGAAATCTCACGAAAATTCAAGCCGCCATATCAATCCCGGTTTCTCAAGTGTTAGCGAGATTTCCATACTGTTGTTGCTCATTCCAACACCCAAGATCCACCAACTACCTGTAAGACCGTCCATCTCGATAATGACCTCTGGAGCCATAGCCTCCCGAGCCTCGTCCTCTGTCGTAAGATTGTCCACCGTAACCCTGGTATCCGGGAGGACCGTGGGGCGGTTGCGGCGGGCCCCTATATTGGTTGTAACCCGAATGACCACCGCCATAGTTGTCGTATGGGCGGTTGTTGTAGTAATGAGCCGGCGGTGGTGGAGGCGGCGCTCCCATCCCAAACCCAGGCGCTCCTGGTGGTGGAGGTGCGTGAGACGCTGGCTGTGGAGGGTAATGGCCATTTGATCTACCGTATCCTCCTTGAGGCCGGTCATAATGAGAGCCGCGGGACATGCCGGGTCCATTATAGCCGCCTCGGTCATGGCCCCGTCCGAACCCGCCCCGTCCGAATCCACCCCTTCCTCCACGGTTAGATTTGTTTCGGACTTCGTAGATGTCGGTCTGCGTAAGCGCAGGTGGTGGCAACTGGACTCCGCGCAGGAGCATAGACTTATGGGTCTGTGAGACTTGAGGGAAGTCGTAGTAAACACTATTATGGTCAGCAAAGTAAACATAAGAAAAGCAACAAGATAACATACCTGACTGATCGGTCGTAGTCGAGATCGGGCATGCTATTCCGTTCAAGAGGGTACTTCAGTTCACCGTGAGGAACATACCCATCTTGCTTCTCTACTTTACCCGACAAGCCGTCACTTTTCTTCGGGTTCAGCTTGAATTTGGAGTCTCCTTGTTTTTTGGAGTAGAACTTGGTAAGAACCTCGTCGTACAAACTCTCGTGACCTTCCGAGAAGATCAAAACGTCTCGGCCTGGTTCATTGCGAGCAGCATCCGCCGCACTGAGCTCTGGGTATTTGGCTTGAACTGACGCTAGAAGTCGCGGCATCTCAATGAAAGGAAGTAGGGCAATACCTTGCCAAGCCATCTTCTTCCCGTTCAGATCAATCTGAAAATCTTCTGGATAGAAGTCTATGATGTCGCTGTCTGGATTGAGCATGAGATCATGGAATACTTCCGGCAAAGCATGTCGTGATGCAGCTGGCAAGACACTCATCAGCTGTTCGAAAGGTTTGGACACTCGTCCCTTCTCGAAGGAAATGTTCATTTTAGCAATGTCCTTGAAATCGGCCGCAAATGGAGCGTAGTGATAGGGATAGTACCACTCCCAAGACGGGCATCCCTGGAAATAGTACAGCAAAACCCAAGCGAGGCCCTCGACGTACGCTCGCGCGACCTCATGACGGAATTCAATGTCCTTGGGGTCTTTATGGAACTTCTTCTCATAATATCGATCGGCGTAGCCATCCTCCCAGAGGCGCACGTCATCAACAGGGCCCTCTTCGGCTGGCGCTGCGGGAGTGGCTGCACTAGGTGTGTCGGGTGTTGAATCACCCGATTCTTCAATGGCTGCTGCTTTTCGTTTTCCTAGAGCTGAAGGGGACTCCTGCTCAGAGTCTGCTGGTTTCGCATTGGATAGTGACTTTTGTGACTGAAGCTGAGCTTTGAGTACACTAGCAGCGCTCTTGTTGGCGACGTTCGCATCCGGGGCAGTGCTGCGATTCACAACCATATCATGGGTCAGGGTCTTCTGCTCCTGCTGGGAAGGGTAAGATCCAATAGGTGCCAATGGCAGACCATTTGCAGCATTCTCGAACCCGTTGATCTTTTTGGGGTGCGCAGGTCCACCCTGTCGTCCGCCTCGCCCATTGCTTTCATTTTGAAGCTTTCTCCGCTTGAAATTGGCCTCCCGTCGATCTTCCTGTTCTTTTCGTCGCTTGAAGATGCCATCTTCTTGCTTCGCCAGCCCGTCCAGAATGATCTGTGCTCTTTCAAGATCGATATGGCCATCCTTGGTCACATACCCACCCATAATTGGCAGGTTATCTTTCCAGATCTTGCTCAGAGTATCAATGCCATGCTCTCGAATTTCTAGAGCCGGAAGATGGGGCAAGAAGTCGTTGCCTACAAAGCAACACATAAAGATCCAGTCATCAATGGCGCGTTCCAAGTCAAAGCGGAAGGGTAGATTGGGTACGCCGAGCTCGACATCCAGATACTCTCGTAGCACCGCAACGTGCAGCCAAATGAAGGGTTTCAGGCCGACACTCTTGTCCTTCTCGTCAAATTCGCCGTCCTTCTTCTTCTCTTCGCCGCGGCAGTTCTGAGCATCATGCCCCTTCTGGCCGCAAAGCTTACAAAGACGTGCTTTCTGTTCCTGAGCGAAAACGTCCTCACGAAGGACCCGAAAATGAGGCTCATGTGTGGCGAGACCCAGCATAATAAGATCCGCATCTAGGCCATAGATGACATGGCGGGTGTTCGGGTCATGATCAGGGGATGCGCGCTGCGAACGAACAAAATTCATGATTTTGTGCTCTCCTTCTCCGGGGACAGTAGCATCAGAGATGATGACTTTGAGTTTTGCCCAACCAGGATCCGTGTTGAGCTTGTATTGGCACCAGTATCTCAGACTGAGAGCAAGAATATCCATGAATGGAGTTCCAGGTGTAATCGAATTTGAGTCGAAGGCCTTTTTTGTGACAGTTTCTAGACTTTCAGTTGACAAGCTACCCCCATTCTGTTGTTTCAGAAGCTTTATAAGCTCCTGCTTGTCCTTCTCCTTCTCCTGAGCTTCTTGTGCGGATCGGAATCGTCGCGATCGTTGCTGGTTCATCTTGGCTCGAGGCGCAACACCATCTGCAAAAATTGTCAGTCCCAAACATCGCATATTTTTGAGCATGATTAAAAGGAAAAATGAAATTTGACACTAGTCGAGACATACCAACTGCAATCATGAGAATCTTTCGTGGTCGCACCATGTTGACAACGCGATCAGTGTATCTGAAGACCTCCATCATCATCTCTTCCTCATCCTTGGGGGCTGGCCTGTCTTCAGGATGAGAACAAGGATGAACAATGCCGTTCATGTCGAGGTAGAGGTTGTCGAATTCTTCGCCATTCGGGTTAGGCTTAGTTGTGTCGACAGGTATCGTGGAGCCATCTTCCATAGTAAGAGGCTGATCCTCGATTACCGGTGAGATAATCTTGGGATACCTGGAAGAAAGCCATCGAAAAGCTGCTGGGATACCCATTTTGTCGGTTCTGCAGAGGTTGTCCGATCAAGGACTGGTCGTGAACTACTCGCGCGGGAAGCCGTCAGGCAGAACAAGATAATGCGGTCGCAAAACCCTGGGGGTAAAGGGAAAGAAGCCTATGACTGAGCGTGTCGCATTGGTGATTAGGATCCAGCGACAGCGCGATCAACTTAAGCGAATGGATTTCACGGTAGACGTCCGTGAAGGGAGATGATGTGGTGATGTGAAAGACAAAGACTGGGGCCGCTTTGTCGAGTCGCGAAATGATTCTTTGATCCTTAGTTTCGAGGTACTGGTAGCCACAACTTTCTGCATGAGAGTGGAGTTCCGTGGCTAGGTCAGGCAGGCGCCCCGGGAGGTCCCCGCTACTTGAGTACAAGGTCTCATATGCTTTGGTCGAGCATTATGCAGCTATAGGGTCAATATGCTCTTTCGTACCTTCTCCTGACAAGCTGTCCAGAATTAACGAGTGCGTACCTAGTGTCGACTAATTAGGATAGCTTCCTTTGTGATCTTCGCCAACAAGAAAGACGGTCTTTGACAATCGCCTAAAGTGGCTCCATGCAAACTCTCGAATCCTTCTGAGCCACATGGCATTGAGGCGCCGCAATCATGTTCTCCTCCATTGCCAGCGCCCCGGCGAAACAGTCGGTTGGCGAGACCATCGACGTACTGAGCGGCCGCCTCAGTTCAGCAACTTTATTGGAAGACCGAAGGGCAGCTATCCTAGGTCTTCGAAGTTTTGCTAAAGATTACCCAGCATCTGTAGCTTCGGGGGCTCTACGAAGTCTAATAGGAAGCCTAAGCAAAGACGGTGAAGATGTCGACACAGTTAAGGTGGTACTTGAGACATTGTTAATGCTCTTCAATCCAAACGAAAATAGTCCCGAGGCTTCAGAAGAGATTGCTCTTTGGCTTGCTGACGAGTTCACCCAACGCCAAGAGAACATTACTCTGCTGCTCGACTTCCTCGATACAAACGACTTCTATTCTCGTCTTTACTCCCTTCAACTACTCGCCGCTATCCTATCAGCACGCACGGAACGTACCGAAGAATGTATCTTTACAGCTCCCCTAGGCATACCACGACTCGTCTCTGTACTCGATGACCAACGCGATGCGATACGTAACGAAGTTATTATTCTCCTAACTTACCTCACACCGACATCGATCGAAATACAGAAATTGGTGGCTTTCGAGAATGCATTTGAGAGACTGTTCGCCATTATCGAAGCAGACGGGGCGCTGGTTGAAGGTGGACGCACGGTTGAGGACTGTCTGATTCTTTTGGCAAACCTCCTCCGATCAAATGCCTCAAATCAGTCGTTGTTTCGAGAATCGGGCTGCATGAATCGTCTCGCGGAGTTGTTAGGTCGAGTCTTGAAGCCTCAAACTGACGGTTCAGAAATTGCTTCGTGGGCACAGGTGCAACGAAATCGCAACGTCTACGCTTTCCTTGCTATCATTCGGTTGTTTGTGGTTCGGGGCTCTGCTGGAACATCGTTGAACCAAACAGCTATCTGGAAGCATGGCCTTGCTTATTACATCCTTCAGTTAGCCTTCAGCCATGAAGCGCAAACACAAATCAAGGCCGAGGTTCGACGCATGGAGTGCCAGCAAGAGATCAAGTGGTTAACATGTTATATAGGCTCTTACTACCTGCGGTGATGTGATACGGCAGAACCCATCTCTCCAGGAAGCTTTTGCCCAGATGATGGTATTGTCTCCTTTGACACGGGCTAACACAGCAGACGGACAGGTCAACCAGCGCGACAAAGTCTTTGTCATTGATGGATTGTTGGATCTGACTTTGTGCTTGCAAGACCTTCAGGAGTTTGATGTGCGTTTTGCGGCGTCCGAGTGTCTACAGGCGTATTTTGCCAATCACCCGGCCGTAAGACTGCACTTCCTAGGCCGAGCCATTGAAGGACATCAGTCCGGCGCCGACGAGTCTTCGAACGTCTTGACAGTTCTCTTGCAGCCTTCAACCGAAGCTTCTGATCCTTATCGACAATGGTTCGCTGCGGTTATTACATTTCATCTACTGTATGAAAATCCGGAAGCAAAGGCAGAGGCCATGAGCCTCACTGAAGGTGATTCTGAGGATGGAGAAGAAGTTGTAACGGGTATCCAAACTCTTGCGGCACATGTTGCATCAGGCCTTCGCCGAAATGATGACGCGCGGGTCTTGATTGGATATCTGATGCTGCTGCTGGGCTGGCTTTTCGAGGATCTCGATGCAGTGAACGACTTCCTCGCTGAGGGGAGCAACGTACAAGGCTTGATACAAGCTGTCTCGCAACCTCCAGCCGTAGGCGGTGGCGAGATCGTTCAAGGACTGTGCACTATGCTTTTGGGCGTTGCTTATGAGTTCTCGACCAAGGATTCACCTATACCACGGGCAACCTTACTCTCCATATTGACGTCCCGAATCGATCGAGATCTGTACTTAGATCGCCTATCAAAGCTTCGCAGCCACCCACTTCTTCGCGATTTCGAAGTCTTACCCCAAAAGCTTGATGCTTCATCTCCTGGGCGACTCCCGGATGTCTTTTTTGACAGGGCATTTGTTGAATTTTTCAAAGATAACTATAGTCGAATAGCACGTGCCATTGACAGAGAGCCTGGCCTGGAGGTATCCGTGGTCACCAACGGCGTTCAGAAAGGTGTCTCTAGAGAGCTTGTGGACTCTCTGAGGAGTCAGATTGAGGAAAAGCAAAATGCCGTGAGCGAGATTCAAGCAGCATTGACTGCGGTTCAGGGGCAGCTCGGCCAAGAACAGGCTGATCACGGTCGTTTGAAGGAAAGCCTCGTTGTTGAAATGCAACGAGTCAAGACCATCAAAGAAGATTTACAGAAGCATCATAGCGAGGAGCTGCGGTATGTGTCTTGTGTATCGTTTAGCTTACATGACTAAGACCGTTACAGGAAACTTCAAAGTCAATTAGCGTCCAAAGAGAATGATCAGCGCAAGCAGATTGCCCAATTGCAGTCTCAATATTCGACTAAAGAAAACGATTACCAGAAGCAAATTGCTCAGCTGCGATCGCAGCAGACAGCACAAGAAAACGACTACAAGAAACAGCTCGACCAGGCTCGAAAAGCCACGGAAGCTGAAGCGGAGAAAATCAAGCGCCGGACAGATGCTGAAATAGCAGATCTCAAGGCGACCGTCAGCCGTCTTGAGGTTGTTCTTATGAAGGTGCGTAATCTTGGCTCAAACCTAACTAAGTCGACGCAGACGGAACCACTAACATTTCGATTAATGTAGTCACAAAGGGAGTACAATGGACTTCAAACACAGCGCAACAACGATATTGCCAACCAGAGGGAAACCTACGAAGCTCAAATCATGAAGACTCGTGAGCTGAATGACAAACAAATAGAAGACCTCAAAGCACAGCTCAAAACCGAGGCAGACAAGAAACAAGAGGAGATCAAGAATGAGTTGGAGAAACTTGGCAAGAGCAAGGATGCTGAATTACAAGCCCTCCGGGAACAAAACAAGGCCGACCTAGAGCAGCAGATATTGAAGACTCGGGAAGCGGAGCAGAAATGCCAAAGCCTTGAGAAGCAGCTGAGTGGCGGAGATGCTGGTATGAAGGACCTGCAGGCCAAATTCGATAAGGTGAGTAATTCTCAATCTACTGCGTCCATGTTCAGGCAACTCACACTGTCTCGTAGATGAAATCGGAACTATCAGCAGCAAACAAAGCCAAAGACACAGCTGAGAAGCAATTATCCGAATCGAAGGAAGCGGCAAAGGAAGAGGCAAGGAAAGCGAAAGCAGCAGCTGAAAAGCAATTGTCGGAGTCAAATGAGGCCAGAGAAACAACTCAGTCGGAACTTGACGACCTTTTGATGGTATTTGGTGATGTTGAAGAAAAAGCAGCCAAATACAAGGTTAGTAGACCGAGTCGACACTTATCGGCATGGATAGCGGGAGCGACATACTGACAATACTGCAGGCTCGTCTAGTTGAGCTCGGCGAAACCGTATCAGATGGCGAAGACGATGACGATGATGATGATGATGATGATGATGATGACGAAGACGAAGACGAAGATGAAGACGAAGATGACGAAGATGAAGATGATGGATCCGACGATGAGGAGAAAGATGAGCCAGAAGAAAAGCCCAAAGCCAAAAAATAAAAGGTGACCGAGTCCGAATCGTGAATCTTGATCGCCAAGATGTGCGATATACCCCCTACAGACATATTGAAAGCAAACGCCTCGCCGGATTGCATCTGGCTGCAATTACATTGCATTGCGTTGCATCTGGGCTGCCATCTTGACCCAGAAAAAAAAATTCCCCAACAGGGCATAGCCTCGTTCAATTACCGTGATCCCACAAAATACTTTCTTCAGGCTACCTTGCAAACATATCGGCCATTCAATTTGGCTGTTCTTTCAAAGTTTGTTTTCTCTTCAAGATTTTTGCTCTACTTTGTTTCTGTTCCTGCAGTGAAAATGTCTGTCCACGAATCTGTTTCCGACGAGGGTGAATGGCTCGACCTCGAGTCTGATGAGGAGTCAATCCCCATCACATCCTTCTTCAGCACCCAGACTTTCCCCACTGTCGCCGCCATGCTCGAGGATAGCAGCAAGAATCACGGATTTAACTTTGCCGACTATGTGCAAAAACTCCAACTTGACTTTCACGGTGCCGTCAAGCTCGTCAACTTTGTCCGTGACCACGTAAAAAATGGATCGTCCCTCCCAAAGGATATCTCCGAGAAGGACCTTGAAGACGAGAAATACCTTCGACCAGTTCTAGAGAACGATGCTCTCATCTTCTCTCTTGACGAAGTCCTGGAGACCCTCACCAACGGCCAAGCCAACGGATCCAATGACGCAAATCTAGCGGCTCGCAACAGGGAGCTTGAGGAGGAGCTCGAGAAGATCAAGGATCAGTTTGCCAATTACCGTTTGACAGTTCAGGAGACACTTGACAAGCGATGGGGTGATGACACTGAGACGGCTCCCACCGAGAAGAAGGATGACTCTGCCTACTATTTCGAGTCATACGCTGCCCATGGTAATTTTGCACTGGCTATGATACAATGGTTTTACCATGTACTGACCATTTCCAGAAATTCACGAAACCATGTTGAAGGATGCCGTGCGAACTGACGCCTACCGTGACTTTATCTACAACAACAAGCACATCTTCAAAGACAAGGTTGTCCTAGATATTGGATGTGGCACAGGTAAATTAGTTATATCGAATCAAGGTGGCAATATTAACGATATTGTCAGGAATTCTGAGCATGTTTGCTGCCAAGGCCGGTGCTAAGCAAGTCATTGCCGTTGACAAGTCAGACATCATTGTCAAAGCCAGAGAAAACATTTTCCACAACGGCTTGTCCGATATCATCACAACCCTCAAGGGTGCCATCGAGGATGTCAAGCTACCTGTTGACCAGGTTGATATCATTGTCAGTGAGTGGATGGGTTACTGTCTTTTGTATGAGGCTATGCTTCCAAGCGTCCTGTATGCCCGAGACCGCTATCTCAAGCCCGATGGTATCCTCGCGCCCAGCTCCGCCACTATTTGGATCGCCCCTATCGCAGACCCGGAATACGTTTCGGACCATATCTCCTTCTGGAGGGACGTCTATGGCTTTGACATGAAGACTATGCAAGAAGGGATTTATGAAGAGGCAAGAGTTGAGGCTATGCCACAAAGCTCTGTCTGTGGTGAACCTTTCCCCTTCAAGGTGCTTGATCTTCATACCGTGAAGACGGAAGATCTTCAGTTTACCGCCAAGTGGTCATCGAACCTCACCCGTGAAGTCGAGGGCGTTGACGGTTTCCTGATTTGGTTCGACAACTTCTTCACCACAGCCCGAAGCGACCCAGTCCCCCCTGCCGAGACAACGCCAGAGACATGGGACAAGAAGAACCAGGGCGGTGTTGCGTTCACCACCGGGCCCTCTGGTACCGTTACCCATTGGAAGCAAGGCCTTCTTATCGCTCCTCCTGAGGCCAACCCATCTACCAAGTCACCGCGTAGCCTCTCTGGAGAGATCACTTTCACGGCAGCTGAAGACAACGCTCGAGCTCTGGTTCTGAGGACAACTTGGACTGATTCTGAAGGCGGATCCAGGCAGCACTCGTGGCAGCTGAAATAGACACGTTCTTGTCAGCTCAAGCGTGTAAAATGGAGGCTACGGGGCAAGGAACTCACGCTGATAGCATCACGGTCAACGGGGTAATCATAGATGAGGTACCCCCAGACCCTGCAGTAAGAGGTTCACGATACTCAGGAAACCTTCACCAAGAATGAAGCCCTATTGAGGTCAGGATGGTCTGGTGGCACAATTGGAAGGGTTGACGTACTGAAGCAAGTATGATCAGAGGCGTCTGTGTCCGTCGGGCTACATGAACCCAGTACCATGCGAACAGTCCGCCAACGGTTCGAGCAAGCGTGAACGATGGGACGTTATACATGCCTTGTTTTATGTCAGCAATAGTCTCCCCGCGCATCGCAGATAGTCGACTCACCAACGGCGACAGCGATTCCACCTGGAATGAGAGGTCGCCACCTCTTCCCGATAGCGAGTGTTCTGGTGATAGTGGCGCATGCGAATAGAACTGCAGCTCCGATGGCCCATTCCTTAGCTCGATATGGTAGCCCAGAACCCGTGACAAGTCTTGCAGTAAAGATCCAGACATAGGCAGTCGGCACTTGGAAAAGATCGCCAGGAATTGTATAAACGCTGCAAGCCAACGTGTCAAAACTCCTGCCCACACTATTTGGATGATGGGGATGTGAAGACCTACTTTGTATAAACACGATAGATGAAGGCACTGAGAACAGCACCCACGGTTGCTCCAATAACTTGGCCCCAGAATTGGGCTTTTGGGGCAGCTCCCAGTAGGTGGCCAGTTTTTAGGTCCTGCATAAGATCACCAGCTTGCAAAGCACCGGCTTCGGACTGCAGCAAGTTAGCGAGTTGCTCTCGAAAAGGGGTAGATAGTACGTACCACGGCACCGGCAATCAGGTTGATCAGAACACTGGATTTGTGAGATTGGGGGATAATAAGGGCGAAAAACAACTGTGCAAGTTTGCTGATGCCAGACACGGGGTTCAGATCTGTTTCGCCCAATGCTCTGACACCCATGATACTGAGCACCAGAGCCATGAGAACAGCAATGACTGTAGCATAGAGCGGCACGAGGTCACCAAAGACCATATGGATGGTAAGTACGCACAGAGCAATCGAAGCGAGAAGCCCAACTGATACCATGCGGCCGCCGATACGCTGGTGCGGAGGGGCATCTTCCTCCTCATCTTCTTCGAGCTGGGGCTGTTCGCCGGCGTCGTCGTGTCGTGAGGCAGGTTCAGCATCATCACCACGGAGTGGAGAGTAATCATGGCTGAGAGGTTTCCACAATCCAGAGATGCCATGTTCCTGCATGCGGTGTTGTAGCGAGGCAATGATGCCGGCAGCCTTCTGGCTAGTAAAAATCCCACGGAGGCCGACGTAGGCAAGGCTGACGATTGCATCAGCCAGCATGATCGCCAGAGAAATCCAGACGATCCATCCCTTGCTACCATGCTCCCAATCGTCGACGTCTCCAGGGGCCCATCCACGAGACTTGGCTAGAGGACTGAGGATTCCCCAACCCACAACGGCACCAAGCAACATATGCAGCGTCGTTTCCGTACCCATTATGATTCCCTGGCCGATGTACGCAAAACTAGGGTTGAAAGTCCACAGCCATGTATGGGCTGCGGCGGATCCAAAGACGGGCAGATTACGCAGGATAGGGAAGAAATAAGTAGCCAGCGTATAGAGCCCAGAGCCACCGAAACACAGCAGCAACAGCTTTATGTTGGCAGCCCAGTCCCCTTTATCGTTCAAGTCCTCGTCGACACTTTGCTGATGCTCTTGGTCTGTGGCAGCTGGGCCAATGGCATCTGGTTGAAGTGGCTCATCACGAGGAACGAGACTTGCAAAGCCGCCTTTAGCAGCAGCGTCAAGCTCGTCCTTGGTAGACTGACGACCTCGGCCGTGGAGGACCGAGATCAAAACAGCTGTACTGAACCCACTGGGGAACTTGAGGCGTTCTCTGATGATTACTTGCTTACGCCTAAATGATATCAGCAAGATTGAAACAGGGTATCTCTGGGGAGGAGATGTTTGCTAACAGAGGAACGGCAAAGACAACGCCAAAGTAACAGAGTCCCAGAGACCAGACTATAAGCTGCCAGGTACTTAGGTTGATCGGACCTTGCTCATCTTCAGCTAACAGATAGTTCAATGCTGGAATCTGCCCGCCCAATTAGAAACGATTCCTGGATACGACATGGAGTCTTGTAACCTACAACGCCAACGAATCCGCATCCAAGAGGCATAATGGCCATGCCACAAGCTACGCTCTGCAGCAAAACATTCTCAACTGGAGAAAACGGAAACCTCAGATGTGGAGCAAGAAGCTTGAAAATGCCAAAGCCCATGAGACTGGCAGGCATGGACATGATAGATACCCATCCTGTCTGCAAGCCAAAGTACATGTTGGAGAAGCAGATGACGGTACCAACGGCGAGACCGACCAAGACGCCTCGCAGCGTGAAGCTGCGCCCAGGAACCACACGCGTCGCCATTTTTTGCTAAAGGTAATGGCGAAGTTCAAGGAACGCGTCCAAGATTGTCGTCGTGACGTTGTAAGATAAGGTAAGCTACATGCCTAGATACCTAAGGTGGTACTGATACCGAGGTACCTGATTACAAAGCGAGCTTAGGCAACCCCACATTCCGACATTCCGGGGAGAGATTCTACTGACCAAGGATGCCGTACCTAGGTAGCGATGGTATCGGGTAGATAGACAATTCTTCAAACAGAGGATATGCTTCCCAGATGATAATATTCTTAGAGCTCCTAAACTATTAACTAGGTATGCTTGTTATTGTATATACACCATCCGCAGAAAACATTCATCTCCCAAATCTCAACTCCACTGACCGACAAAGAGCCGACCACAATAGGTGATAGATACATCGCTTTACTTCACTCACGACAGCATGATTTTGCAACTATTTCTTTGGTACATCCTCGCCATTCCATCACATTAAAAACCGAAGCTATCCAGAAGAGAACCTGCATCTGGCTCCTCAAACGTGGTCGGGGGTGGCTTGACCGTCTTCTTGTTCTCGCGAGACGCATCAAAACGAAGAGTGGGCGACGGCAAGTCTGCGACAACCAGCGAGCTTCTCCGACGGAGTAACTTGAGCGGGTTGACCTCTCCACCAAGGCCAGCTGCTCCTGGAGACTGCTGGAACTCCCAATTACGTACTGTTTCGTGGTCAGCGTACATGAACTCGGCACTTGTGGTCTCAAACATACCTATATCCAGTCCGAGAAGATCACAACCCATTCGGTCATACAGCTTGGCGCTATGCAGCACAAACTCCCACTCGACTTTCGGGGTAATCTTAGATGCTCCCCTCAAAGTCTGTAGTGTTTGATGACGCAAATGCGAGTAGAGTACAACCAAGGCGGGATCATCGGTCAAAAACATCCTGGACATAATATCCGGTGAGCATGGCGTCTCCAAGAGGGTGTATACGGGTGTCTGCCAGCTAAGTTAGTGACTGAAATGTGGTGTAGCATAGAACCAGGACGTACAATAAGTGCTCGTACAGCCACATCCTTGCGGCCGAGCATCCAAAATGCCCAGGCAGCCAGCCAACGGTTGCCTTCTTGAGCTGCGAGCGGTAGTACTGTATCTTGAAGAAGTCGACGTAAGACAAGCCCGTCATCGCCTTCGTAGACTCGCGCTATAGCAATAGCCAGTTGCATGTCTTTGAGTTGGTTCAGGCAAACCTGAACAGCGTCGTGGAGGTGATCAGCGAGAAGAAAGAATGCAGCAGCGTACTCTGTTTACAGTCAGTCATTGTATCAGCCAGTTTTTCTTTTTCTCAAGCGTCTTACCGAAGCGTCGCCTACTAAGCAAGGCATACGCATTCTTGAGAGCCGCCGACCTCCATTTAGGATCTTCGAAATTGTTTGACAATAGGCGTTGGGTCGCCGCCTGCTCCTTGTTCCAATTTGCCATTCTCCACAAACCTTGGAGTACGGTCTTCTTACGAAGCGCAAGATAGTAAAGACTGCAGTCAACCGGGTTCTTGACTTCGTTCTTTGTGTACTCGTTTCGAGCAATCATTTCGAACTGAGCTTTCTGCGAAACGTTAACTCCTATCCTCAGTCCTCACAAGACGCTAGGGTGGAACTTACCAACGCAGTTGGGTCAGATAGCCACATGAATAGACCGCTCTCACGGGCATGCTCCCAAAGCACGCTGCCCTGGTTTTGTCGTGATACAAAGTCGACAAGAATGTCCTGACTATTGGAGTGAAAAGCCCAGTTGATTTCACGCCAAGAGAGATGCATCTCGTTGGTTCGTCCCTTGCGAAGTGCATGTTGACGGAACAAGAGCATGAATCGAGCGCCATTCTCGTCCATTGATCGACGATGCCGCTCGACGAGGGCAACGCATTCGATGATATCGGCCAGTTGAATCTGTTCATGTCCAGACAGTTGGGCAATATTGACCTTGACTAGCTTCTCGTTGATCGAAACCGCAGTTTGCTCAGTGAAGACATCTTCGTCCTCGTTCTCGTCGTGGTGATTTCCATTCAAGTAGGCACCCGGAGACTTGTCAACTGCCAAGGTGTGGCTTTGCTAAACAATGACATTAGCACTTTTTTTTTATCATCGTTATGGTAGTTACTTACCTCAGGTACGTAGAATTCGCTCAAGTCCATTCCCAGGTAGTCATCCAAAGTCTCGCCTTCGATGTGATACTTCAACGTCTTATGCAAGGCTACCAGAATGCGTCGAACAAGAGTAGCTTTCCCAGATAGGATGGATTGGATAAGAAATTGGGGATGGAAGACTGGCAGAGGACCGTTGAAACGTTGAACAACCTGGAACAAGTCCAAATTGCCATCTTTGCGTAATGGCAGACGCAAATCCGTCTTCATAGACTCGGAGACTCCGACATGCCTATCCTGTACAAACATCTGGTTGCCAGCACCAATGACCAAATGACCGTCGCCCAACCAAGTCGAATCTCCAATCGGGTGTGGAGTGAGTTCTCGTATACTGATCTCGCGGATTTGTGCCCAAGCCGGGCCTTTGTTAAGGTAATCGAACCGCATCTGAGAAAGGAGGATAACTCGATAAGGGAAACCAACGGCTAGAATAGACTGAGCATCAGGTGTTGATGTCCAATCCAGATCCTGGATTACCTGGTGCTCATGAAAGTTGTTTTCATATTCGAGACGAGCACCACCAATATCCCAGATTGTGAGCTGTGATCGTGGCTTATTCACCAGAGCAGCCTTCTTCAAAGTACTTCCACTGACAAGCGCGGGCTCAGAAACTCCTGTCTCTGTGGTACATGTAGATAACCATCCAACACTACGCTTTTCGGGGTCAACTCGTGCGGTCCAGAAGTCAACACGGCCCGTATGGGTATATGAAATGGCGACATCGCGGGCGAAAATATCAAGGAAACCAGAGACAATGGGTTGTGAGCCGGCAGGGTCAACTGGGAGAACGTAGGCCAACTGTTCCACGCCCTTCAGCTCGAAGCGACATAATTCCTTAATGCTAGCTCCAACTGTGGTCCTTGGGTCATCGAAATACCGGGGCAATTGAACCTCCCAAACGAGGCCATGCCCCTCTGATGTGATTGTCGCAATATGGGCAACGGTATAGTTCTTGACATCCGACCGCGGTAGGATAATGAGACAGAGGGGTTTCCCTGATACTTCATGTCCACATTGAGCAAGGGCCGTAGCTCGACTAGTCCTGCAGTCCCAAAGGGAGATGGTCTCGTGGCGAAGGAAAACCACAAAACGCCCCTTTCTCAGCACACATATCCGGTGTATATGGCCCTTCTCCGGGATGACGCTCGCTCGTGTCAAGTTCAGGCCCGAGTTGTCTCGTGGGCTCAGGAGGTGTTTCCATACTATACTCTCACCAACTCGTGTCCGAGAGACTACAGCTCGCCCGCTAAAGTTACGAACCATTTTGGTGATAGAGCTAGAATGACCAGACCAGATCGTTTGCAGGAAGAGACGCCGGTCGTTGGTCGTAGGATCGAACAAGTCCGCAACACTTCCAGTAAAGACGCCTATCCTCCCGTCAAAGGCGTGCAACAAGAAATGAACCTTACCACTTCTTTTGTCGCAGTATGTCTGTATTTCGGTATGAGGCGTCTCCTGAACTGGTAGAAAGTTACCGAGAAGCTCGAAATGTACGTCCTTGACCTGAGCCACTTTGAACAAAGTTGGTGCGTTTGCGGTACTGCTGCCGACATTCTCAAGCGCCCAGGCCGACATGATTCCCTTGCCATCGAGAGCTATGCAAATCTCCGGGTTCTTGGTTGCAATTGCGACCAGGTGATCGAGAGCGACTGGGTCGTCGGTATGCGAGTCGTCGGACATTCGTGCCTGTACTGCTTGTTCGACAGAGGCTGTAAAGTCTCGTCCGTCAAGAATCAGGGCGAAGCGCATATCTAGAGGATCCGGGTTCTCTTGTGATGGCTCACACACATCGACCTGGCCCCAGAGCTGCCAATGCTTTCCATCCGGTGTATCGGTCGGCGTCCATACTCGAACGCATTTGTCGAGGCATATAGTATATAGAACATTGTCGGAGACCTGTTCTACGTGGAATGGCCTACGCCACCTCACGGATGCTATGATGTTCGGGTGTCGGAGATATGTAAGATCGAAGCGAACTTCATCGGCGCCGAAGTTGAGTCTGCGCCAGACCTTGACCAAGTGGTCATGATGGCCAGTTGAGGCGATGTATCTCGAGTCGTATGATAGTATGGCATATTTCACGGGGCTTGGCAGCTCTTTCTGCCAGAGGCATTTCGGTTCGGTTTTGGTATCGAAAAGGGAGAGATGGCTCGTAGCCACCAGAAGCTCTTCGGAGGCGCCCCAGGATAATGTACACGGCGCGTCGTCGGGGGTCGGATGGGGGATGTCGAAGGTCGATTCTTGGGCCCACTAACAAAGCTGTGAGTTCATCTCTTCAGGTTATAGATCTTGTAATTGGGAATTGGAACCTTCAATGTGTCTTCGCGCGACCCAAATGGCTTATACACACGAACTTCGGTCAATGTGCACGTAGCGATCTTGCCAGTAGCTTCGTCGAATGCGATGGCTTCCAGAGGTTGTTCGCCCTCATCGTAAACTGTTTGCAAGATGCCCTGGGATCCTTCTAGGATCGAAAAGGCGCCGCCTGTGATGTATACCTATGCACGATCCCCTCATCAGCTGAGTCCGGAGCTCAGGAGTACAGGTAGGTACTTACATTGATGTGTCGTGAGTCCCAATAACCCGAGGCTAGCCCTTGGAGCCTCGAGCGCGGGTTGCCCGGCAAGACGGCCTTCATGCTATTAAGGAGCACGATTTGCGCGCATCTCTAGAGAAATATGATGGCGCTGGCGCTATGCTTGAGCGCAAAGGAGAGATGTCGAGGGCTTGACAGCTTTGGGCGCAGCTTAGGATCGTCAGAGCCAATGCAATAAACGGGTGCACAACCCCCAGTGTCCCAGCGTGATTAGAGGTGACGTGACCCCCCAAACCATGTACCCCACCCCCCCGGCTCATGCACAAGAACCCATGACGATAAATGCCACCCTCAAAAGTCTTGGGAATGCGACAAAGCGAGACATACTTTCACTACTGTAGAAGAGATCGTGATAGTGTTACAGTTAGACGGTCTAAGCTTAAAGCTTGAGAAAAATATTATCCTGAATTCGGGTGCAGGATAAATACACACTGCGAGATACATCAAGTCTTTCCAGGGCTCTCATAGACTTGGACTTGGGTCACTTCGGATCATCGCTTCTTCTCAGAATATGAATTGCAGACTACTTAAGAACCAAGGTTCCCAGTTAAGGAATATTTCGAATTTCTACTTATCCAACGCCGTCGACTTATCGCCGCTATGCATTCACGTATAATACTAACAGAAAGGGGTATCCTTTTATCAAACCAATCATCCAACATCAAATCCTAGATCATCCATAGCCAATCCTACTCTTCCAACCCGCCATAGGGGCCTCCTTCGCAGACGGTTTCCCTGTTATATATACGAACAACCACCCATATAGACAAAGTTATCGACCCATACTCATGCGACCACGCTGCTGGTCGGTCCTAGGTGCTTCTGGTGGCCGAGAATGTGGTGTAGCCGAGAATGTTCTCGGCGATTGGATACGCACAGATCTCGCCGCTGGCGTAAATTTAGTATTCTGTCGCGGAGGTGCGAATCGTGAGGCAGATGCCCTCGCGCCGACGGATTTGCTTGCTAGAGTCTGAGGGTTTGGCTCCGGTGAAGGCGGTTGAGGTCCAACTGTTCGTGCATTCGACGGCCTGAACCCAAAAGATCTCGTTCCAGCAAGTGCCCGTTGTGAGGGTTCAGCTCTGCCAGGGCCTGTAGACTCAGACATTCCAACCAGTCTCGGGATCTCTGGTGTTGGACGTGAAGATTCGAATCTTTGTACTCGAGAACGATGTTGCGCTGTTCCGCTCGGCCCATATTGTTCGAATTCGTTGTCCTGTCCCTGGGCATCATGTCCTAGATGCGACGGTACTGGTGCCATCGGAGTTGTCGATGGTAGATTCGAGAACTGTCCCGGTCCTCGTGAAGCAGGTCTCAATGACGGCGAGGGCGCTAGCTCTACATCATCTTCGTCGCCAGCGAGCGAAAATGCGCCATCGTTCTCCTCCGCCTCTCTGAGTGGCGCCATCGAGCCAGGTGGTAGCATCGTCGACATGGAGAATGGCTGTCCAGTCCATCGAGTCGGTGTCTCAAGTGGCGTGCTAGAGTAATCGTAACCTCGGTCATGGCGGTTGCCCATTGACCGCCTCGCAGAAATCGCTCTCCAGCCTCCACGCGGCCACGCAGCCGGCACTGAGTTTGGTTGTGGACCGATTCTAGGGGCTGCGGTACGCATTCTGTCGTCTCGTTGCTTCCATTGTTGCAATGCGCGGTTACGCCTCTCACGCTCATGCTTCTTTCGGACTTCAAGTGCTGTATGAGCTTGTCCACTTTGTTGCAGCGACGCAATTGACCAGGACTTGACGCATTGACGCTGCTTATCAGCTGCCCAAAGCTGCCAGGCTTCCGTATCTTGCTGCTCAAGATCAGTAGTGTACTCCTTCCACGCCTCAAGCCATCCTTGGGCATGTTGCAGTTTTGCTTCTTGCATGCGCCTCTGGTCATCGTTTGCTTGACCCATCCATATGTCAGCAACGATGATGCGTTGATGAGATTCTTGATGAGCCCGAAGTTCATGCGCTATGTCACTTTGCAAACGAACCTCTGCCGCCAGTGCTCTCCACCGATCGAGAGCAGTAAAGAAGTTACGTTTCTTCCTGGCAGAGGAGACCTGGGTATACCTGGCCCTCAGATACCTCTTGACATATTGCTTATCTTCGTCCTTACGATTTTTGATCGCTTGGTCAAAGACTCTCATCATCGTGGTGGCTCCAAGGTAGAGGCGAGCTCGATCTTCTAAGCGTGTCATATGCGATGAATCCCGTTGAAGTCGATGGAAATTCCGTAGGACCTTTGCCTTGGTTTGTTCTTCGTAGTATCCTTCTGCTCTCCGTCCGATATCTCCGTCCTGTTCTGCACTTTGAAACCATTGGTCAAACACTCGTGCTACTTGGAGATATTCGCGTCTCCATTGGAAAGCCTGGGCTCTTGCCCTCAGGTTCCATTGATCAAAAGCAAAGCTTGCTTTCTCAATCATGAGTTGTTGGCGATATCTAGTCGCACTTCGGCTGATCTCAGTCTGATCCCACCATTCCCGCAAATGGGTGAATGAGTGCTGAATATCTCCAATCCGCCTTACAGTATTGGATAACTGAGTTTCCCTCTCAGTGTGAGCTTGCCATTTGTGAATAGCATCCACTTGAAGTTTTAGACTTGCCTGGGTCCGTATAGCTTGGTTGAGAGCCTCATCGTTAGCAGCCTGCGACATCCATCTTGAAACCGCCCCTATCCTACTCCGTAAAACTGTCATCCGACGGCCAACGTGCTCGAGTCGTTGACAAGACCAGTAATCGAGGACCCGTTGAACTCTCTTCAGTTCATAAGCCTGAGCAGCTGCCCTTGCAGTCGTCTGGAGGCTCTTCTCCTGGGCGACAATTCGCTGCCACTTCCTCACAGCAACAGCCGCCCTCATATGATCAGTAGTAGGTTCACGAACCGCAGGGGCTTGACTCCAGGATCGAAAGTATCGAAACCGGATCATATGTCGCCTTGCGACAGCATCCCGTTCAAGCCGGCGTGCAGTGCGGTCGGCCCAGTGATTGAAGACCTTGCTCGCGAGGTAGATTTCACGAGCTCTACTGGCCCGTTTGAGAAGTCGGCTGTGTTCTCTTTCTCGATCAGTCTGCTGGTCGGGTGTTGAAGGAGCTCCTTCAGCCGGCTGCTGGTCGGGCGCTGTATCGTTCGCGTGCTCTGAAGGCGCGGAATGGTGGACAATTGTACCCTCGTTGTTGGTAACAGTATTAGATCGAGCTACTGTTGGTGGAGAGTGTACTTCTGGCACAGGCTGAGTAGGGGTATGACGGGATGGCTCATCTTCGAACTCCTCGGGTTGCTTGGGGGGCTCTTCATGCTGTACTTGAGGTGCTTGGTCCACATGGTGCGAATCCCCGTCAACTTGCTCGTTCTGTGGTACATTCCCTTGTATAAGAGAAGTTGTTGATCGGATGGCATTGTTGAGAACAGAAAGTGGTCGGTGTATGAATGATTGGGCGGAAATTGGCCTTGCGTGGACATCCCTAGACTCTTTTGCAGATGTTTGGGTAAAAGAGTCAACCCCGTTGACCTGTGGAGAAGTCAAGGTTTGATGTGAAGTAACTGCCGGTCTATCTTGAAAAGGATGGTTCTCAAAGTTCCTGACATCGGCTGATGCTTCCTCGGGAATGCTTGGAAAAGAAGGTATTCGCTGTGCAGGTTCTCGGCGGCTCGCAACCAGAGAGCGCCAGCGATTCATAGCTGAGGATACGACGGCCTTTCGCATCTCCTCATAGGCACCGTCCTCTTCATCGGTATCAGAAAATTCCAATTCATCTTGCTGGCGAGATTGTGGCTCCGGCGGAGAAGACAAGGGTGAGGATGCCGGCTTAGGCACGTCCACTTCTTCAGTTGTGAGATGGCCGTTTTGTTGGCCATTTTGACGACCATTCTGTTGGCCTATTTTCTGTTGCAAAATCGCATGACTTTGGCGACTCGACGATGAGACTGCAGGAGACGTAGAAGCTGAGGTTCGTACTGACGCGGTAGTATTATCACCGAATTCCAACACGATTCCCATTCGATTAAGGATAGTTTGGAACTTATCGAGTAAGCTGTTGTCGCCCCTCTCACCGCCCACGCGGAAGACAAAAGTCGATAGGTGATGATCTGAATCGGGATCAATTCCATAGGTAGGGAGTACGGCATCGTAAGCTTTGAAGAGCGCAGCAGCGGGGAGAGGTTTCGGTTCAGGTGCTGAGTCGAGTAACTCCTGGGCAGCGACGACTACTGCGTGCAACGTAGCGATGTCTGGTTCGGTCAATATGAGGTCGAAGCTTCGTCGCGAGAATGATACGGACCTTCGTTGGAATAGTAAGGGTCCTGGCTTGAGGGTGCCCGACTCGCAATGCTTGAGCGGCCATCGTCAGATGGTGATTCCGCTCTTTGCGCAGCCGGCGACATCGATGCTGCTGGTGAAGTCGCATTTGAGCCCTGGTACAACCGGTCGGAGGACATGGGCAGAGAATTATTGGCGAGCTGCCCACCTCCGTCATTGACCCATAGTCAGGGAGTCGGTGTGCAGTGAAGCGCGCGCAGTTTTGCTATGTTGGTAGATCGCGACAAGCTACCACGAATCGGTGAAGTGAAATTAAGTTGATTGGATTATTTCGCGTGAAGAATAGCAATGTTGAGAAAAGACCGAGATGAAACAGAACAAAGGCGATGCTAGCGGCGCTGTCAAATGAACTGTACAATTGTTTTCGAAGAGGGGGGTGGTATCCAAACAAAGCGCAATGTGAGATCCAACGGAAAACACCACGCGAATTTGCGCGGTCGCGATAGTCCCCAGTCCAAACTTACAATGGAGCTTGGACGTGTAAAGTGGGTGGCTGGTGCTCAGCACAAGCCTCGTGAGGCTTGTGGCCCCGTACTGTGCTATGCGATGTCCTTTGGACACTGTATGAGCAATTGAGCATCACCATTTTCTGAAGTTGCTTCAGCAGGGACCATTCCCCATATCAACCAGCAACACTGTTTTTGCACCTTCCCCGACACTTCAAGTCATCATGAACCAACAAAGAACTCGTCCAATTCAAAAGTTCGCCAAGGCAGTCTCTCAATGTTCTGTTGAGGTACGTGGTCTTCGCACCTGTCTTCATTGACTTCCGCCACTAACTGAACCGCAGGCTACGGCCTATGGCAAGTGTATTGTCGCCGACTATAATGCTGTACACAAGGACAAGTGTGCTAAAGAATTTATGCGGCTCAAGGACTGTTACTTGGTATGATGCCCTAGTTCTTATAATGCCGAATGCTTAGAAAAATTCCTAACCTCTTCTCTACAGGCAGCATCGAAGAAATCATAGTACACCCATATAGAAATAAACGTTGAACTGCCATGATCTGTCTCTTTTTCTTTTGTCTTCTCTACATGATCTTTTAAACTTCAAACATCTACAACTTTAGTAATCGTAACAAGAATGTTGCCTGTTGAACCTCTTGTTCCTCCTCTGCGATAAGACTATCGGCTTGAGGCTCAGCTCCAGCCTCCTCAAGGGGTCGGCGCAAGGCCTTCTCAAACGCAGGGGTCTGTGACTTGAAGGCACCCGACAGGCCGACATCTTCAGGGTCGGCAATAACTCGGTACTCCATCTTGATGTCGTCTGTTGGCACAAGTCCTGCCTTCTTTCGAAGTCGCTGCACACGGTTGATGATCTCACGGCCAAGACCCTCCGCTGCCAGCTCAGGATGAATCTCTGTGTCCAGAATGGTGAGCACTTCACTATCAGTGTTGGTCTCAAAGTTCTTTGACGACTCGTCCTCCTTAACACCTCGGCGCACGACGAGATCACCCTCTTCTAGGCGAATACCGTCAACATCGATGTGCTTGTCGCGGACGTAGCCCTGCACCTGCTCACTGGAAAGAAGAGGCAGGCCCTTCTTGACGCGGGCCATATCCTTCTTGAGCTTCTTTCCGAGAACAGGCCAGTCAGCAGTAACGCTGTACTGGACGTTGTACTTGGCCTCATCACTAGAAAGCACCAGGTCTCGTACGTTCAGCTCTTCGCTGATGTACTTCTCCAGCGACTTGACATCCTCGAGGTATTGAGGGTCAGAGTGAATAACGACCAAGGTCTTAAGAGGCTGCTTGAGACCGATGGTGCGACGCTCACGCGACACACGAGCAAGTTCAATGACACGCTGCATGCGACCAACACGTCGCTCTACTTCCTCATCAAAGAGCTCTTGTCGAACATCGGGGAAGGGCAAGAAGTGCACACTTCGGGCGTCTTCACCCTGAAGCTCCTTAGGAATGTGAGGTAGGAGCTTGAGGTAGATGTTGTCGGTAAGGAAAGGCGTGAAAGGCGCCAATCCACGGCACAGGGTGAACAAGACCTCAAAAAGGGCGTTCAGGGCGTGCAGAGTGTCATCGAGACCATTCTCACCCTTGAGTCGCTTTCGGTTGAATCGAATGTACCAGTTTGTTGTGTTGTCAATAAGACCCAAGAGTCGCGGCACGACAGTGTACAGTCGGTATCCTGTCAGAAGTTAGTTTGTGAGACTCAAATTGTGTAAATGGCTATTCTTACCCTTCATCTCCTGGTTAACAAACTGTAGCAGACTCTGGCAACTTGCCAGAATCCATCGATCCATGACATTGGTGTTGCTAGACTCCAGCTTGGGATCCCACATGTAATCCACGTTCTCAACCTTCTTCAACAGAGCAACCTGACCCTCGAAGAACTTGTAACTGTTCCACAGCGGCAAGAGGACCTTCTGGACAACCTCCTTGACGCCAGACTCCTTGAATCGCAGAGGCTCGGCTCGCACAACGGGGGAGTTGATGAGATACAGACGGAGAGCATCAGAACCGTACTTGGACATGACGATAGAAGGATCGGGATAGTTCTTGAGTCGCTTCGACATCTTCTTGCCATCCTCTGCAAGGACGATACCGTTGACAACGCAGTTCTGGAACGGTGAGCAGCCAAACAGGTGAGTACCCAATACTAGAAGTGTGTAGAACCATCCACGGGTCTGATCCAGGCCTTCTGCAATGAAGTCTCCAGGGAAAGATGCCTTGAACTTGTCGACGTTTTCAAAGGGGTAGTGCTGGCTGGCATAAGGCATGCTTCCAGATTCAAACCAGCAGTCGAAAACCTCCTCGATACGCTTGAGCTGGCCCTTGCCTTGCTTGCTAGGAATGGTGATATGATCAACGCTGTCACGGTGGAGATCAGAGAGATCACTCTCATAACCACTGAGCTCACGGAGTTCCTGAACACTTCCTACGCACACTCTCTCCTCCAAGTCCTCACTGACCCATAGAGGGATAGGAGTACCCCAGTAACGGTTTCGACTAACGTTCCAGTCGCGAGCGTTGGCGATCCAGCTGGCAAAACGCTTCTCTTTAACAAAAGAGGGGACCCAGTGAGAAGTCTCAATGTTCTTGAGCATGTCGGGAACGATGTTGGGGATACGGATGAACCAGGAGGGAACGGCCCTGTAGATGAGGGGGGTATCCGAGCGAGGACACATGGGGTACGAATGCCTGAGTTGGGACTCGTTGACGATACGGCCGGCGTTCTTGAGGTGCTTGATGATGTGCTTATCGGCTTCCTTGACATGCATACCCTTGAAATCGGTGACACGATCAGTGAAGTGGCCAGTGTCGTTAACGGGGTCGGGAGGTGATCGCTTCTCGGTGATGATGCCCGCGGCAACAGCGACGTTGTAATCGTCCTCACCAAAGGCGGGAGCTTGGTGAACAATACCCACACCACTGTCGTCAGTAACGTAGGTAGCGTTCAAGACCTTGAAGGCGACCTCCTTGAATTCCTCGTAAAAGTAGTCGAAAGGAGGCGTGTACTTCCATCCCAGCATGTCTTTTCCGAGAATCTTTCCAAGAATCTTGAATTTGGCCTTCTTGGGATCCTTGTACAGAGTTCCAAGGAGCTTTTCGAGGAGAATGAAGGTCTTTCCGGTCTTCTCGTCCAAAATCTTGACGTACTCAAAGTCAGGATGAGCTGCGAGACCAAGATGCGAGGGCAGCGTCCAGGGGGTGGTGGTCCAGGCAAGCAGGTTGACTTCAGGGTCATCAACAAGAGGGAATGAAACGACAACCGCAGGATCGGTGACATCCTGGTAGTTCTGGTTGGCCTCAAAGTTGCTCAGAGCGGTGGTGAGAACAGTAGAGTAGGGCATAACTCGGTGGCCCTGGTAGACTTGGTCCTTGTCGAACAGCTGCTTGAATACCCACCACTCGGATTCCATGAACTTAGGGTCCATAGTCTTTAAGACATACGATTAGCAACTTGGCGCAATGGAAATACTTGGGGGTCTCTCTACCTTGTAATCGTTGTCAAAGTCGATCCAGCGACCCAAGCGCTCAATGGTGTGTCGCCATTCACCGGCGTAGCGCATGACAATAGAACGACACTCCGCGTTGTACTTGGCAATGCCGAGCTCCATCACGGCAGCCTTTCCAGAGATTCCCAGCTTCTTGTCGATCTCGTGCTCAATGGGAAGGCCGTGGGTATCCCAACCGAAGCGACGCTCGACGTGGTAGCCCTTCATGGACCAGTATCGGGGAATGACATCCTTGATGGTAGAAGCAAGGAGATGGCCGTAGTGAGGCAGACCGGTCGCGAAGGGAGGTCCATCGTAGAAAGTGTAGCGCGGTCGGCCTTCAGACAGTTCTACCTATAGTGACGATCCAAGTCAGAAAGATACTCAAACAGGGCGGCGCAGGTTGGCCACGAAGGCCAAGGAAGCCGCAGAAGTTAGACGAACCTGTCGAAGGAAGGCATCGATCTCGCGCCATCTTTGGATGATGGCCTCCTCTTCCTTGGGGAAGTCGATAGACATGATGACTGACGGTTTGCCTACAAGGGAGGGGTCAGCCAAGAGTTTTTGAATGGGACAAGATGGAGAAGCGCAAAAAGAGGAATGCACAGTCCATGATATCAAAGTTCTTCTAGAATGACTCACCGTATGATACGTCTCGCCTGGCAGTCGGGTCAGCACGTGGAAGACCTTAAGAGCGAATTCCACCAGCGACAAGTCGTTGATGGAGGGGCAGATTTGAGAAAAAGGCACCTCGCGATGGTGGGTGAGTCAAGAGGACGGGACCGGAGGTGGGGTGAAAATGTGCCCCGCGTCTTAAGTCTAACATCGAGGGGCCGCCCTGCGAATGCCCTGCAGAATACTAATACCTAGGTAAGGTAGGTAAGGCACCGTACATCGGTACCCAAGTAATATAATAGGTATCCGTACATCGTTTTAAGCCGCGGCCGTTGCAGCTTTCGGAGTTGCTCTCGGTTCGTTCTTGAAATACCTAATACACCAAGAGCTCAAACATGTACACAACTCATACCTCACTTTCTTTATTCGAGGCCCATGACACTAGAATCAACCTCAGCAAGCCTGGATCTAATATCACGCCATATCCTTCCTTACCTTCAGCACTCGCAAGTTCTGGATAGGTAGACTTACAAAGCATTAATAATTGGCATATACACGACACTGTTTCACCCACCAAAATCCGTAATTGTACCCTCAGCCAAGACTTGCTGTATCGAGTTTAGCGATTGTGTCACATCTTAAAGCTCTAGATGCTCCAACACTAAAACGACCAGGGCTAGCCTGTATGTGGCGCGTGCGTGGTTGCTGCCCGCCGGAACCAAACAACAAAGCATACCTGTAGCAAATGGGACGGACTGCCCAGATGAAATGCTTGTTTATTGCTATCAACCCACTCTGGCATGACTTAGCCTTGACCTCTCGTCGTTTTTCGATCCTGTCCTCTCGCTTCGACTTTTCGTCACCACGGAGGTGTTAACCCCTGGATCCTTTCTTTAAGGAGCAGTCCCTGTTCACCGTTAGGTTCTTCGAATCCCAAACACCAGGTATCGATAACAAGCCTGACGTCTGACTATCGTCAGTTACATACCACCAATTAACTTCGCACGAGCATCACTTCGACCGTTGGCGAGTTCTCGTTCCGCTGAAAGCCTCTTGCGTACTTCACCGAGGCTGCGCAATTCTATCGCATAACCTTGAGCCATGTCGTTCTTGTTTGGAAGGGCCCGGACACGCACAGTCGCCGATCTACCCAAGCAAGCCCGCGAACATGTTTTGAAGCTCGAGGGGCCGCAGGGTCCGTCCAAGGTAGTAACTATATCGCCTTAGTTCAAGACCAATAATTAACTCTCATAGGCCGAGGAACTTGCCCGAGTTTTGAGCCAGATGAAGGTTATCCTTCAGGGCACTCATGGTAAGCTACTTCACCCCTCATGCGAACCCCTGATCGAATTGCTAAGACATATTCAAAGAAGCCGACAGCTCCCCAGAGCAGATCTTGCAGCTCGTTACCGGTCTAATCGACGAAGATCTCCTCCACCTTCTCGCCGTCAACCTCTTCCGCCTTCCCTTCGAGTCACGTAAAGATACCCAAGTCATCTTCTCCTACGTCTTTCGCTTCCGCCCCGCCACCGCCGCCCCCAAGAGTGACCCGCTTGCTCTATCATACGTCGTATGCAACCGACCTCAAGTCCTGGTTGAACTGTGTCGCGGATATGATCACAAGGAGAGCGCGACCCCAGCGGGTTCCGTTCTAAGAGAATTGCTCAAGAACGAGGCAGCTGCCGCTATCATTCTATACGACGACGGAGACGAGCCTGGTTCCAGTTCCAAGGGTCTCAATGCTATTGACCGTGACCGACCCCAGAGTGGAAGAGGCGTGTTTTGGAGATTCTTTGACTGGGTTGATAAGAGCTCCTTCGAGGTGGCAGCTGATGCTTTCACCACATTCCGAGTAAGCTGAGGTTGTCACACCATAACTACTTGCATACACTGACTTTATGCAGGAACTCCTGACACGCCATAAAGATCTCGTACCGAGATACTTGTCCGCAAACTTTGACCTTTTCTTCGACAAATACAACAACATCCTGGTCCAATCCAACAGTTATGTGACCAAACGCCAATCCATAAAGCTCCTCGGTGAGATTTTGCTTGATCGCTCCAACTACAGCGTTATGACTGCCTATGTGGATCGTGGCGAGCATCTCAAGATATGCATGAACCTCCTACGCGATGATAGGAAAATGGTTCAGTACGAGGGGTTCCACGTATTCAAGGTCTTTGTTGCCAACCCTCACAAGTCAATCGCCGTTCAGAAGATTCTACTTATGAACCGCGATAAGCTCCTTACATTCTTGTCCCACTTCCTCGAGGACCGGACGGATGACGAACAATTTATCGACGAGAGGGAATTCTTGATCAAGCAAATTCGCAACATGCCGCCAGTCCCTGTGGCTCCTCAACGGTAACTGGCTGTATGTTGCTGTACTTACTTACCCCGGTTACATATCTCCTCACTGTACCATTTTGCACTCTTGCGGCGTTCTCATCTGCTTTTCTCCCATAGGCGACGGCCACATATGAGGTCAAAGAGCGCAGCCCTCTATTCTATCATGATGGCATTGCATGATCTGCTCTTTTATCTTATTTCTTATCCCTACAATACCTTGAACGCTCCTGGTAGTGGCATTGATTGCACCAGGATACGCATGTCGTTCCGCCTATCTTGGCTCATGAATTATTATACAAAAAGACGCTCCCAACGCCACTAGATTCCTCTGTGTAGTCAATCAAGCATGACACAAACTCTTTAACTCCTAATGTCCCGTCGATTGTCGCCGTCCAAACATATCGGCGATACCCGACTGTAGGCTCAACGTTGCTTTGAAAGCAAGACGTTGACACTCTCGCGAGCATTCTGGGTAGCCCAGACGCTATCTTTGCCACCTCGCCGCCACTCGTCGCCCGATGCGTGTTCTCCGCCTCCTCTCGGTGCCTCTCCCATGATCACCTCGAGGTCTCTCTTTTGCGAGCTCAGCCAATGCTTGACGAAGTTGGCTGGGTCCTGGCTGAGGGACTGGAAGAAAGAATGCTTGGCCTTTGATACGGCAATGGCCTGAACAACCCGAGCGAGCTGGTCATCCAGCCCTGTCACCTCCTTGAGCATTGCGATGTACTGCGGGTTGTTGAGTAGGGGCAGCAATGAATCGCGTAGAGGATCATCTGTCGGAACTTGGATGTCGTAGATGGTGGGCTGGGGGTCTTTGTGGAAATCCTGATCGACTCGGATGGTGTAAGGCAGGCGAATGGGCTCGAGAGGCCGAAGGTGCTGTGTAACATAGTCATTGAGGAGTGGAATGTGTCCGATGTCGCCCCCTCTGATAACCTGCGCCCAAATGTCAAAAAATGTGTCAGTTATAGAGAATAGGATAGAGACCAACCTTCTTTAGAGCCTCATTGCATCGGAAATTTCGCTTCTCTTCGTCTTCCTGCAGTCCAAGCAACTTGATGTACTCCCAAAGACCCATAACTGCCTCCTGCTGAGTAGCGTCCTTCATGTCCACAACATCGGCAAGCTCAGGGCTGAGCTGGTATCGCTCAGGCGTTTCTTGGCGGAACAGATTGATGGTGATGTTCTGGTTTTCGTCTCCATTCCTCTTAAAAGTGAGTTCGTCGAAATCAGCTGCAGCAGGAAGACTGGCAGCGGGTTGGTTTCGGGCCGGGGCGTCAGGCTTCTTCCATTCCACTGTTTGTTCGGCGCCATTTCGGAATCGGGATCGGTCGAAGTCGACGGTCAAAGACTTGAAGAAGTGCGAGAATCGGGGCTTCTCTTGCGATTTGGACTTTTGAGCTGACTCGTCCGACTCCTTTGTTTCCTCTGTAGCTGCCGCATCCTGGTTCTTGGGTTGTTCGGTCTCCTCGTTTTCGTCATCTAGAAGACGGCCTTCGATCTTGACCCGGTAAGATGCCTCCATACTAGGGGTAAAGTCGAACGAATCAGAGTTCAGTCCGTTACTCTGCCAGATCTGATCCTCGACCGTGTTGCTGATCCAGACTCGCAGGGTTTTGTATCGCTAGAGTCTGGTTCAGCCAAGAACTTCCAATAAATGCATTGCGAATCCAACAAACCTTGGAGCTACGGCTGGTATAATCGACAATATCCAGACGTTTTCGGGTGATAGTAGCATCGAGCCGTCGCTCAACATCTCGAAGGTCTTTGTATCGTTGAACACCATCAGCGTCAACAATGCTGTCCTCCACTCCTTCAGGGATGTTTTTATCGGTAGGCTTTCGACTACGTCGCTTAGCCAACTCGCTGGCGTGAGCCTGAGCTTGTTGTTGCTGAGCGATCTGCGCTTGGGTGAGAGGGACCGAGGGGTGAGGTCCTGAAGACATCATGGGTCCTAACAAAATGTCCATTAGCAAATGAGGAGGATGGGTAACGCAAATGGTGGTTAAAACGCACCAATTCCACCCCGTCGCTGGTTCGTCGCGTGAGGCGACCTTTGCGGAACCTGTTGCGCATAAGCGCGATATTGAGGCTGCATTTTACCGAGAGTTTCAAAATATTATGTTGGGGTTCGGTAGGCGTCGGCTGGTGGGATTTCAGGTTGATCGTGTCGCGTCGCATCGCATTGCGTCGCGAGAAAACGGTAGCTCCGGTGCCAGTCTCGTCACGTGATTGTACTAACAACTAGGTAAAGTAAGAATAGGTACCTCGAGGTATGGATGAACAACCACCATTGCTATTAAATAGTGCATGCTGAGTATTATATGACACAGTAGTATGTTGGCGGATTAATTAGTAGTTGACCTGTTCAAAGTTCATACATCAGCTATTTGGACTTAATTCAATATTGAACATGCTCCTATGAACCCCTTCATTGCGAGTTTTCTTTGCATGTGTCAATCCCGACCCTCATAATATCGAGTGCTTGACTCTCATCTTTTGAACTATAGCTCCGCATCTATAGCCATTACGTTGGTTATTAACCTTGCCTTCGTACAAGGGCCTATACATACAAGGCGGCATCGTCGTCGTCAAGTACGGCTGGAATTGATCTAGTGCCTTGACTCTGAGATCGCTCTTGTTCATCAAATACGCTGCCCCCTACTACCTCGTGTATCCTTCAAGATGCTCTGATGCTGTATCTTCGGATTTCTCCTCCACATTCAGTACTTTTGCAGGGTCTGCTCGTATTCCCCGTTTCTCCAACCCATTTGCGAGGACAAACAAAACACCAATAAACGAGTTGTCCGACACTCGCATCTTCCCATGCGGTAAAAATGAATTGAGCTTCCTTCCAAGTCTAGAAGCTTCAATTGCTTGTGGTTCGTCGAACAACAGCCACCTTGCGGCTGCGCCCATCCCATCCATCAACGCTCAAAACAAATGCACCCAAAACAATGCATTGACCAGTCCGCTCAGATGAATAAAACTCCACAATAAGACGCCGCGCTCTCAATGCCATGAACGTGCTGAATGTGATCGGTGAGAGGCCAAATGTCCAAGAGTATCGACTCTAACAATCCACAACTCATAAACACGCCGAGTCTGTCCGTACACTATTATCGTTCAAGTGGCCTCTCAGAATGCAGAGCCCAGCCCATTTCTTGATTGTCTCTTGCTGAAACGGTTGCGCTTCGGTGCTGGATCCTCGGCGTTCCCTTGGTTTTTACTCAGATGGTTACGTCCGAAACCATCTGAATAGTTGCCCGGGCCTCCGATCGTACTTGAAGGGCTTGATACTTGGGATGACATGTCGGCGAACCCGCTATCACCGCCGTAAGAAGTGGCCATACTCTGGGAAAGGGCCATATCTCTGGCTCGTTCCAAACACTCAATCCAGTCAGCGGCAGCAGAACCGCCTTCTGGGGGGTTAGATGAAGACTTAGCCTCTTCAAATGTGTAGTGGTGGCCGCCCTGTTTACGATTGTCAGTATCCTAAACAAAATGACGAGAGAAAAACAGTTAGGTCTTGCTTACCGTATTAACACACCACACTGTCTGGCCCTTTGCATCAACTTGGGTCTTCCAAGAGCAATCTGAACCGAGTAGTGACAACTCTTGCTTTGCTCTCTTCTCCTCTCCACCAGCCGGGGCTAGCACAATTCGGCCGCTTGATGTGATCATGACTAGGCGTTGACGCTTCTTTGTCGTGCTGCCAATGAAGAAACGAGACAGCTTCTTGTGCCCTTCTCCTGGTTCTTTTCCGTGCGGGCTTGAGGGAAGAGGCGTGGAGACAACCATCAAATCGCCTAGCTTCAGAATGCGCTCATTGTTCTTAGTCAATACGGGCGACCATTCGATGTCGAGCTGTGTCGGGGGGGGTAATTCTGTTATTATTCTGGAAGGTCGACTACTCCCATTGGAAGGGGTCGCCTGAGGCGGAGGAGGTGCCCTCGCATTAGCAATCGGGTTTGACGTGCTGGAAAAGCCGTTAAGCTGGATGACTTGGGGTTCTTGAGGTGGAGCTATATATGGGCGCAAACGAGGCGCTTTGGACCTCCAGAGTCCTTTTCCAAAAGGGTGCCCATCGAAAAACTCATGATTCTTGATGTGCTCAATGGTGAGTCGTCTAGCTGGATCGAGAACTAAACAACGCTCCACAAGGTCTCGAGCGGCTGGCGGAAAGCCAGCAGGGAAATCATATTCAAGGTTTACAATCTTCTGGAAAGTGAGGTATTCGCTGCCCCCCTTAAAAGGGGGTCGGCCAGCCAGGAGCTGGTAAATGATGCAGCCGAATGCCCACAGGTCACTAGCCTTGCAGGCATTCTTGTGTGTAAGAAGCTCAGGGCTCACGTACTCAGCAGTACCAACGAATGATGCTGCACGACTATCGTCATCTTGTCCTGGATCCGGTACGCCACTGGCAGACGCGGCTGACCCATCTTCGCGAGGGTCTTTGAGTAGCTTGGCGGTTCCAAAATCCGTGATCTTAACGTGCATTTGATCATCGAGCAAAACGTTTTCAGGTTTCAAGTCTCGGTGGATGACACCCCGAGAATGCATATAGGCGATGGCATCGAGAATTTGTGCACCGTAAAACCTGGTGCATTCAATATCGAAAGAGCCTGTCTTTTTCAGGACACCAAGAAGTTCTCCGCCATTGCATAGATCCAGGACGTAGTAAAGGGATGTCTCGTCTTGAAATGTGTAATATAATCGAACAATGCCAGGGTGCTCGGTAAGTCGGTTCAAGGTGTTCTTCTCGATGTTGACATATTTGATCTTCTTCTCCTTGATGATGTGTCTTTTTTCAAGTACCTTCACGGCATACTCTTTAAGGGTTTGGCGATCGGTCGCCATGTAGACTGTACTGTACGAGCCCTCTCCGAGAATCCGTCCAAAGGAAAAATCGCGAACACCTTTCTTTACTTGGCGAACAACGGTACGTCCATTTGCATCGACTTCTCGGCGGACTCCCACAGCAGCGCCGCGTTCCTGCCAATCTTCTCTGCTGGTGGGAGCTGGCGCGTCACCAGCGTAAGGCTGTGGTCCACCGGGGCCAGATGCGTATCCGACACCCATACCTCTTGAGCTCCTTCGGGGTGGTAACGGGCTGCCGCCGGGAATTAAACCTGATACCGGCCGACCATTGTTGTTGAAGCGTTGAGGATCTCGTCGACTGGACTCTCTCACGGGGTAGGAGGGGGCGGACCCAGGCTCCGGCACGTTAGACATGCCGTAAACGGAGGACCTTGATACTTCAGATTTGGGAAATGGCTGAGAAGGACCGGCGGAGGGACTGGGTTCTGGTGTAAGGTCGGATGATTGAGCGGAGGGAGTAAGTCGGGGGTCGTTGAGTAAGGATTCGACACCGATATCTATAGGGTCGAGTTGTAAAGCATCGTAGGATGAGGGCGTGGTGGATGTGGTTGTCGGTTGAGGCGTAGAGGGGAGGGCGGACGTCGATGTGGAAGCGGAGACGGATGTGATGGGAGCGTTAGAGTCGAGCGCGGGAGCAGCAGAAGATGATGAAGTATGAGCAGCCTCGGCGGCATCGTCGGGGTTGGCGATGCGCAGTCCGCCCAGGGCCTGAGAAAGGCTCAGGTCCCCATTCATGGTGGGCGATGGAGAAGCCTGGGGGCAAATGCTCAGGGGAAGTGGAAGTGGGCAGGCTCAAGCTCGACCTCGACTCGCACGGGAAGAAGAAACGCGAGTCGTGGGCAAGGGACAATCGGCCACAGACGGCGGCGTGGACCGTGGAGCATCACCGGTGTTGAACTGTACTGTTTATAGGAGCGGGAGGGATGAGGTTGGGTTAGGTGGTTAGCGATAAATTAAAGCCGGCTCGTTGGTAGTCTGAGCCCAGCCCAGTGCTGTAAACGAAACTGAATAAAGTGCAAAGGTAACCAGCAATTGCTTGGGCTTGGCCTGGCTGCTCCGCTCACTGAGGTCTGAGGTACGAAGCCACAGCCAGATTACGAGAGTGCAGAGAAACAAAAGACGCCTTAGGCCGCCGCCAACCTTGTCATGTCCTAAACCTAGGGGCCCGACTGGGATGATGTAAAGGAGAGCCCCAGCCTTTTACAAGGTACCTTGCCTGATATTTGGTGAAGAGGCACCGCCCGCTCAGTGCTGAGTACAAAAATATCTGTCCTAAACAAGTACAGGTTGCTAAAGACAATACCAATAGCTCAGGTGGATTTTAATTGCCTTCGTGCCAAGGCCAAGAACACATCCATAGACAAATCGCAGTTGCCAACCATGTTAGTTAACGAGGTGCTTCAGGTACACGTGTAAGGGAAGCCGCAAATGTTCCATCCGTCAGGTACCTGACTACCATGGCGCTAGAAGGTTCACATCAATGTCGACAAATCAGCCCCATGCCGTTCTCACTCAATCTGGTAACGAAGACGTCTCGTCTGACACAGGCCCTGCCTGTTATCAAGGACATTGGACTCGATACGGCGATGTAATCAGGAGATGCCGAAAATAGCGTAATCACGAGGCACATACGGATACGTATGGTGCTGAGCCATGATTTTACAGAATACTTGCCGGATTACGCTCTTTATTCAAACATCGCCGCGAAACTCCATTTGTGTAGGGTGACGCAGCCTACCTAACCTTCGAAAAGATGACAAAATAACTTCGGCACTTTGGCCAGAAATTTGCCTAAAGCATGCTTTAATTATTAAAGTAACCTATCTAGCTATCTAAAGTTTGGTAGATGTCCTAATTATTTATTCAGCCACCTGGAGCCTCTTTGATTAGGTACATTCATAAACATAGTGCTTCTTGCAAATTGCCATAAGTGTCCCATCGAATTCGTATGAATGCCTCGTTGCCACTTGGTTTGGTATATCAATGCGGCGCAGTACCTCGTATCAGAATATCTGCACGATATATATGGGTATTGAAGAGACTCGTGATACTAGGCCGCGCAAGAAAAATATTTTTGAAGATGCTTACAGACAGACAATACCAGATCCTGAAAGGCTTACGTATGTCGACACATTTTCCTTCTAAGTCAGTCGTCATAGTTGATGCTTCAGTCATCCGCCAACTTACTTACCCTACATGGGTAGACGGGAGCTACTGCCCTCACAGCGAGACTCGACTTATCCTGATAATCTGATCCAAGGCAGTCGCGAGGTGTCCAAGGTGAGGGAGATTCGATGCAAGCAGCAGGTGTGAATAAAGCAATTCATGATGATGGACGATTTCATCCCGTAGTCATGCTTGAGGGCGTCTCTTAATCCGTTTGAGATGTTTCGGCTCCAGCCCACCACGATTGCCATTACCACTGCCGAACTCAACGACGCTGAGCGCCGCAGTCGGTACAGGACTCATCTCATAAATCGCCAACGCGCCAGCAGGAGAGATGTTTGCCTCACTCCATCCGAGCAAATTACTGCTCTACAGGATGCTTTGAACACACGAGTAATAACGCCACCTACTCATTCAACTCCCGGGCCCGATACACCTCCTTCGACCTACCAAGGCGAACTAGAAGATGAAGAGGAATCGGCTTCATCAGAGCCATCGCCCTACCACGAAGTCGATACACCCGGCGAGCTCCCACTAGGTGTAGATGCTAACCACGGTGGCAACACACCGGCCCAAGGATCACGACCACAGCAACATCAACTAGTTCTTCACCAGTGGTCTGACCGGCGTGAGTCGCCTGGTAAACATTGGTGATGCTATAAGATCGAGAGGGACAGGACATTGACAAGCCCACAGATGACAACGCAATTGCGGAAATTGGACCCTTACCAATCCGCACGCGGCTTGACAATCTTATTGACGAAAGTCCCCAGCAAGACACGGACGAACATCGTCCTGGGCAGCCTCTCTCGACAGCAGTTGTAAGTAACATCACAACTTACCCGCCCGCCGTATCTACGAGGCTCAAATGGATCGAAACATACTGCATGACGAGCGAATGCGCTAATTGGAGAATGTGTAGACTGGTACACTGACCCGACTCGACACATCACCATACGAGTCGGAAGAAGAAGAATCCATTATCGATCAGTCATTGAGCCCCGGGGAACGAGTAGCTTTCCCACGAGATGTTGAAGTAACGACGTCTGCGATTGCCCAAGAGTTGAACGGTACGCCTCCTCGCCGGCTTGTGCCCGTGTATAGTGATCGCCTACCTCTTCATGAACAGCCCCAGACTCCAAGACAACTACCGGAAGCTCGTCACCAAAGCCGTTTCGATGGAGCTTACACGGCACCTGTCCGAGGACGACGAACCAGAGTCGAGATAGACGACGAACCTGTCACAGTAAGGAGAAGGCGTGCCGGACGTAATATTAGCCCGGTAGGATTGAGAACCCCAGGGTTTCGGGGTCTGTACGGTGGCAGCGAGAACGCTGATGATATGTGACTTGCCAAGAGATGTCGCGAGATGACATAGCTAACAGTATGAAAAAAAGGATTGAGAGGACGAGGATCAGTCTTGTTAATTGAGACCAGTAATGTCATAGCAACTGCATCTTGCCAGTAGATTAACACGATGAACATCTTATTTCCTGATCGTCAAAGTATTTGGTCGTTCGTATGAGTTTCATCGGGCCACATCAGTTACAAGAAAATTCCTCGCGTTCAATTGCCGGTTTCCCGGTAATTGATTGGGATCGTTGTTTGTAGTGGGCTTTGGCTATGAACGGGGTGCGCACATTGACCCATCTTGCAAACGCTGCTCGAATTTTCTGTTGGTCCGGCTCCGGAGGATGGACGGATCCTCCAGCCAGCCTCCCGCGGTAACGAAAATTCCAGTCGAGCAAACTCTGGTCAGATGTGCCTGGCTACCTCAGGCACACCAGGCACTTGAAGACTGCTCCAGTTATTCCATTGGCTTCCGAGGGTACGTACTTTGATCAAACGGGCTCGGAACTACAAACTTCCAATGGCAATCGGGAGCAGACTGACTCGGACTGGGCGGAAGCCGGGTGGATCATATTGGAATATCCTCCATCCAGGATTGGTTAATGACCGGCAGCGGATCACAGGTGAAAAACTTGGCTGGCTTGGAGCTGGACTGGGCTCGGCTCAGACTGATTGGTGTGGACTGAGGGTGGCACGGGGCAACTAAGAAAGCCAAGCCCAGGTTAAGTCAAAACGTTGGCCATCCAACCAGATGGGCGCTCGCGACATGCTCGAGACCCGCTGAGACGCCATGCCCCTTACGGACAGTGAGACCCTTAACAATTACGCAATCCAGAAAGGGTCAAGCGCGAATTAGAGCTTAGGTACCATTGGAGAGTACGTACCTGATGCTGCAAGCTGCCTTACCTAGCTCCAAGCTAGACCACATTTAGGGCCGGGAGGTTCGCGATAAGCTGATGGCGTGCAGACTGTGTGCACACTGTTTGGCACGGGCTCCTCTGCAGCTTGCCGACTCCGGTTCTTGCCTCTGTTAGCCTGCCACCCGTTTCAACGGGTGCGGGTATCTGCTCAAAGTACCAATACGCGGAGTTCGCCGTTTGCAAGACCAACGTACAGTGTCAACTCTCGTAGCTGTTGGAGATCGGAGTGAGGCTGCATGGGTGGGTGGTTAAAGAGCACCTCAACCTGGGGTAAAGAGCCACTCACACTCACGCCCCTTCTCGTCTCTTCCTCTGAGAGGTTCTTTTACCAGTCCTCCCCTCGCATTCTTTTACAGTTTTCAATCCTCCTTCTTCCATTTATCTGCTTTCCTCTTCCTCTCCCTCCTTCACAATCAATCACAGGACCTACTACTCTCCCAGTCCTATTTAATCTCTTAGTCCCTCCCACTTCGACCTTCCTCAACTACATCCACCTACCTACCCTCCCTCACCTGTCGCGTACCTCTTAGTCTTGTGCCTACTGTTGGCCAACCCTATCGCGTCTTACTCTTTATTCTCCTATTACCTATCATCTCATCAGGCTTCATCTCGCCGACCATCCTACTCAACTCAACTCCAACTCCAACTCTCGTCTAAGCGTACTTGCCTCCGGTCAAGGGAACTCATCGCCAACCGCGTGTCCCGAAGACGCTATAGATGGTTTGTGACATCGCTGACTACTAACCTTTCAACCACTTCCAGTTTCTTGCCAAGTAACGCTTTCACAATGGCTTACTTCAGCTCTCACTTTTCTTCCTCTCCCGTCCTTACCATGTCTCCTCAACCTGTCCACCAGTCAATGGGCATGGCAAGCTTCGGACGCCACACACCACCTCGATTTGCACCTATGCCAAGCCAGTTTGCAGCCGTTCAACCTGTACGACCTGCTGCTGCTGGTAGAAAGCGTTCCCGGGACGAGGCTTCGGATAACCTCGAGCCTGAAATCAAGTCCCTGCCTGTTGAAGAGCCTGAAGAGGAATGGATCTACGGCCCTGGCATGACCCTCATCAAGAAGAGCTCCGGCTACGTCACGGATGCAACCAGTCAATCTGGCACCTGGGTTGAGGAGAAGAAGGCTGCTGAGGAAGCCGCCATCAAAGAGGCGCGCTCCATGATCAGAAACCCCAAGCTGCAGCGTGTATCTCCCACTCTCTCAAGCGCACCTGCAGTCAGCACCTCTCCCCTCAAGTCTGAAGTCAAGCCTGCCGTCGAAGGACCCATCGTCGATAACTTCACACTGCACCTTGGCATCGGATGGCGAAGAATCAGCGAAGAAGAGCACATCCAAGCAGCTGCTCGTGGCTGGGCCCGCTACATCGAAAACCACTTCCCCGTTTCCAATGCTCGAATTCTCCTTGAGAGCAATGGTCTCCAGTCATATCTTATCGAAGCCAATGAGGGCTTCTTCCTCTTCGCCGAGAATCTCCGCCAAGGCCAGCTTGTCAGCCAGACTGCAGAAGGCGCACTTCAAAATCTTCAATGCTCTCCTCCCATCTTTGACGGAATGGAGGTTCTTTCAGCAGCTGAATCTCCTCGACTAGTCAGCGCTAGCCCTGACATGGACATGAAAATGGACTAGAGAAACCTCGTCCGGGAACATTTCTTTCATTTTTCACCTGCATCTTGTACTTGCTATCTACGGAGTTACGTGTTTGCCATGCTTAGGGACTGGGTTTGGGACTGGGAAAGGAGCCTTGGGATTGACGGGAAAGGCCGCCAAGAGCGAATGCCATAGACACGGATAGTCATGGCCAGATATCATTTGATTGCGACTGACAATTTAACAACATATTACCATTTCAATTCATGACCTTCCAATGTGACGTCGCAAATTTGTGTGTAGCAATCTGGCGTTACAGCGTTCGTATACGGATAAGCAGTGCGAAATGTGCCTTTCCTACTAGCGGAGAAAAATCTCCCATTTAACAGATACGCGTCGGCCTTGATTGGCGTGAGTTTCGCGCAGCAACCCGACGCGGCATCCCTTCCTTGGCCCTTGCTGTGATTAAGATTCCGGTAGGCATTATCGGAGTTAGTAGAAAAGGCAAAGCCTGGTTCGACAGGGAAGACGAAAATGGTCTTTCGAATGTTTCTAGTTCGATAATGTATCTTTGCCCTAATGAAAGTTGTGGTAATATATGTATGCACATATTATGAAAGGAAGGCCGTTGTGAAAATCCAATGCAGCCGAGTTTAGCAGGCACGCGCAAAAACTTGAGAACAGAAGGAGATCGAACACATTGAGATTTCAACGTCTTAGGTTGTCCTGATATTAGCATAAGTTTTTAATCTTTTATTGTAATCTTATATTGATTTATGTCTAGTCTTGTATAAAAACTCTATGATGTCTATAGCAGAACACACGTCTTAACATTTTGCTGGACCACCTGGCAGGTTATATCTCGAATAAATAAATATTCAATTCGATGCAAACCAAGAAATCAAATCATTGAACATTCATAAAACATGGATCTTTGACTGGGCTACCCATTCGCAGCGAGAACTCACAGCAATGAACGCTTCCGAACGGATAATTGATCGGATAAGTTGGCACATCAACAGTGCTTGATCCTGACACGGTGGGTTTTAGGTATAACATGACAATCAGATGTACATTGAATACTTAATACTTCCGCAAATGCCAAAGTACAAAGTCAACGTATTCGGCTTTTCTAACCATAGAAGCCAGTCAAACCAAAGATTCTGCAAAGCCTGCTTATCTGGAGGGGCATTACTGTGGCTGGGACTGTTTTTCGTAGTAAAGTGCTGAGATGAGACAAACTACCAGTATACGAATCAGATCCCATTTTGCACTTGCCCGCTATGTTCAGTTAATTGCTGCCTTTTGTTCTTCATATCGTTTAACTTGGTAGCCTACCCAAACTGGCTCTGGCTCAGGGGAAGCATGTCACCCAACCTCCTCCAGTTGAGTCCGACCACGGTATCTTTAGCCGGAAGCCAGATAGACCGGTACCTTGTAACAATAGGGGCCATGGCTCTGTTTCAGGTACCTCGCTCGATCAAGCTATCGCCCAGGTAGCAAAAATACCTACGTTCAGGATGGCAAGTTACACTGGCGGAACCTCTGGCCAGTCCGTCATCAGTTACGTAGGTAGGTGCAGGATAAGGATAACCACCTCACCTTATTTCTCTCAACATCATCAACCAGACCGCTTCAAACGTGAAATAATTCCATTAAGCCAATCCATTCGCTTTTCTCCATCGTCGGATTTAGATAGAAAATTGTCCGACCGTCGTATCGTTTTTGGTTGGCACCTACACCCGCCCACCGTAGGACCCAACCAAAAGCTCTCTCCAATTGATCAATATCCATTGCATCACATCGCATCGCATCGCATCGCATCGCACCACACATCACCAACCATGTCGAGCGCAAACCAGCTCTTTCTCCTCGCCGACCACATCAAGCTCTCGCTTCTTGAGCGACAGCGCGCAAAGAATCTCAACATCGAAGGTGATTCGCAGGATGGCCACATCTCACGATCTTTTGACCAGTTCCGCGATGGTCTAGCTAGTCTCCGCGAGGAGGAGCAGAAGTTGACCTTGGAGGGCGATGCGACGTATGATTGATATATCCATCTTATAGTATCGTGCTCAAGACTGACAGCTGTGAAGGGGCGCTTCAAACCTCTTGGAAAACATCACATCGCTCCAGAAGCAACTCGACGACCTCACAACCCAGTTCCAAGGCCACCCCTCCTCCTCAGCAACCGAAACCCTCACCCATCCCAACTCGGAGGAGCTCGCCGACGATTTTGAGCACGCAACCTCCACATCTCCCACATCGCGCAAGCCAAAGACTGTCCGCTTTAGCGATACCCCCTCATCTCCCTCCGCCGAGCTGTTCGGCCCTTACCGCGATGACCCTACCGACAGCGCCGGCTACCAGGACGAGGCCCAGGGCATGAACAACCAACAAATCCACCAGTACCACGCTCAGATCCTCGAGCAACAGGACGAGCAGCTTGATCGCCTGGGCGAGTCTATTGGACGCCAGCGCGAGCTTAGCATGCAGATTGGCGACGAACTCGATAGCCATGTTGCCATGCTTGATGAGGTTGAGGCTGTTACCGACCGCCATCAGAGTAGATTAGATCGCGCCTCCAGAATGCTTGGAAAGGTTGCTCGTGGAGCAGGCGAGAACAAGCAAATGACTACCATTGTGGTTCTCATCATTATCCTTGTCCTCCTCATTGCCATTCTGAAATAGTCTAAATGGTTGTCATCCACCTTAAAACAAATAGCGGGCGTAGCGCATCGATTGGAGTTCTCGGAGTCATTGCTATGGGCGTTATTCAAGGTGTCTATCCCAACATGTCGATATATTCTCGTTCCTTTGATACAATACAACAACAGTTAACAGACGGCTTCTCCATGGTGGGCTATTTGTACATACGCACACGAAGCGGTCCTTTCAAAACCCAGCAGAAATGGAGACTACGTCGGAGTTCTTGTCATATCATGTTATCATTCTCGATTCTGGACATAAACTAGCAGTCTAGACCTTTCCTCAAGTGCAGTCAATCTCGAATAGGAACAGTTCATCGGATAACGTCGCCTTCCTTGTCGATGCCTTCGAGTCCCTCAAGAATATCACTCCCTGCCAGAATGCCAGTAGCGCCCACGGTTACCCCTTTCTCCCGCGACCATACTTCATGAAATTTGATGCTCTTATCGCTTGATGCAACCATAATGCATCCTTCCTGCCCCCCTCCCGGCACCTTTGGTCCCAGAGGATAAGCAATGGCATATAGGGCTCGTAAATCGTCTTCCCAAGGAATTGCCGCGACTTGCTTGCATTCTGGCCAACTGAATACGCTCACACGATAGGGATGTTCAGGCGAAGCGTAGCCAAAAGTGGCCGCGATTTCTCTGCGGGTTGTACTCCAAACGAGCGAAGTTACCTGAGCCGACACCGATATCGTAGCCAGAGCGGCTCCTGACGGTGTATGAAAGAAATGGATGCACTTGTCATTAGAGCCACCGCCTGTTGCAACTAACTCACGTCTCCAAGGACAGAAGGCAATGGCTTTCACAGCGGCATCGTGATTCCAAAGATGTTTCTCGATCCCAGGACCAAGATAGCGGACTGTGTCTGTGCCGGTTGCAGTTGGAAGCGGCCGCATCTGTGCTGTGAATGATTGCACAGGCTCACCATTGGTCTGAGGAAGGCTCAGTAATTGTGTGACACTTATCTCAATGCCGCCATAGGCGCTTCCTGCTTCGATCCGTCCTCGGTATCCAGGCCCCGGTCTGGTTGGCTCAGACCATCGATGTCCAACAACTTGATCAGCTTCAAAAAGACAGCAGAGGTTGTCGTTGCCTCCCGTGGCGAACAGACGACCATCTTGTGACCACGCAAGACCGCATACCTGCTGACAGTGAATATTGCTGATCTTGGCCATCAAGGATACTGCACCGGGCCAGGTTTCCTGGGGGAGTTCCCAGCCCGTCGGCCACTCTACAACGTAGTAGTAGATGTTGCCCATTTCATCGCCGACCACCAAGTCCTCGGTCAAGACTCCAACCCCTGGGTCAAGAGGATTCTTGGAAGGCCGTAGGGTGCAAGTCGGGCGCCAGCTCACACAGGTGATGGGAAACGGGTGACGTACTTCAAACCGTGGTAATGCATCGAAAATAGACTGCAAAAGCACAGAGCCATCTGAATGGCCAATCCCAAGAACAGCTTTGGCTCCTTGCGCTGATGAGAAAGCAACCGACGTCAACTAAGTGTCGGCATGAGTACCATGGATTAGTTGTGCTCCTCGAAACTCAGACCAGGCATAAAGGAGATTCCCTAGGCAAACAACTAGGGTGTGTGTCGTAGGCGAGTATGCTAACGGTGAGTAATAGAAATCATTCTTGAGGTTTGGCGCATCGAGCACCCTTATATTTGTTAGCTTGCTGTCTTCATGTAGTCCGTACTCACTGACCTGAACGGAGCCGCTGGGAGAAGGCGTTTCTTTGCTGGCCTTAGGGGCACTATTACTGGTTAATCCTGTAGCAGGACAAATATAAAGGGATAAGACGTACCAGACCATTCCTCTTTGTTCGCCCATTGATATCCATTCCAACTTGTCTGGTCGTAGTCTGCATGAAGAGGACGACAGTTTGGGCTTCGAGGAATTTGCCGCCCTTGAACAAACTCAAGGATCTTCCGAACCTGATCAATCTTTAGGGCCGAAGCGATGCGGCCTTCGTGCTTTTCCTTTTCTACCGATGTACTGACTAGGCTTTCTTGGAAACGAGTGGCAAACACACGAGCATTTGTTCCCCGGCGGAGGAGATGTCCCTGCCCATCATCGATAGCGATTGCGCTGGGAGCAAGGCCGCCAATGGACCACATGGCACCAATACTCACCTGCCGTTCCCCTCCTCGGTTCTGTGGCAGTTGGCCAAGAGCTACGCCTGCAGAAATTATGTATGTTAACGTGGGAAACTCAATGGATAGGTTGTCAAACCTCTATCAAGAGTACTGTCGTCAACTCGAAAAGGGAAACGCGGGTCCGGGTCCAAGACACGACGTCGAAGAACAAAAGGATCCGCGGAGGCACTCTTGTCTCGTTTCAACCGCTCTAATATTGAAAGATCCTGAATTTGCTTCGTAGTTCGGTACCTTTCGGATGAGGGAGACACATGATCACGTCTTGGAACGTATCTGTCCAATTTCCGTTTGTTTGAATCAACTCGTTTATCTTGAAGAGGCAAGCGCCCTGAGCTTTGCGTGTATATGAAAGGCGAAATAACTTCAGCGTTTTCTCTGGAGCGACATCGCTCAGGGGTTTTCGGAAGCTCAAAGTAACTTTCTAGCTGCCCAGCTACAGGTGTTGTTCGCTCTTCTTCCTCAACTAACTGGCCCATTGGTATGTCGCTTGGACCAGAACCGTCGAATGAAGGAAAACATCTGGGACGAAGAGTTGGAGAGTATTCGAGCGTATCCTCTCCTGAGCCGTAGCCAGAGTCTGATGGGCTGGATGGCTGCAGTTCTGCGTCACACTTTCGTCGAGTCCGCCGGGGATGGCGAGGCGGCCATCGAAACATTGTTTATCGGTATCGACGTGCCAAGAGGTTATTGGGTTATTCGATTTATTTTGAAGTGGGATGGTTGATAAGAAGTGACATTCAGGCCGCTTGCAATGGGATGATAACTATCCGCGGGACTCGAGAGAATAAAGAAACGAATGAACTGCTATACTATAACCTGAACAATACTGTCACGATAGACAGCACCTTACCTAGCAGCCGATTTGCCTGCTCTGTATGATGATGGAGTTGTATTGATGCTTGTCGAAGAGATTCATAGGGGAAAAGAGGTTAGGGTGAAGAGGTGAAAAGGAGTATGCATTGAGGGGAAGGAGTCATGCCAAGCGTAGATGCACGTGAAAACATTATAGGTAGCACCTACTTAGATAGACGCTATCCAGGTATTGTCTTGAGGCTCGAGGAAAGCGCGGTATTTCTTATGGTCAAGTTTATTCATGATTATTCTTAGTCGATAAATGCCTTCGACGGTTGGCAATTATGAACATACACGGTTTCATCGATGAGAAAGGGGCAATGCATAGACATTCAAAGTAAATAAAGAAACCAAATCATTTCGCTATTGAGCTTGAATGAGGAATAGAGAAGAACATCGATTTTGGATAGTTCAATACAACACCAGGAAACGCCTCCTTGTAAACCGTTTTCAGGGCCCTCTTCCTACAACATCATCCTGAGCTCCTGCGAGCATAACCGAACAAAGACAAAACATGAGGAATAAAGGAATACCATCGTATGATTAAAAATAATTAAACGTGTACGTCATTGCCTTCTTCCATTCCGGAAGCAATGTTGGCGTACTTGGAGTCCGGATAATCGAGCCAGTTCTCTGTCGTATCTAGGTTCCCTAAAGCCTCGTGGCTCGTGCCGATGAGTGACTTGTCACCCATTTTATCCGCAGAGGCCTCCCAGAACATACTTCCGCCGAGGTTGTGTTCGTGGATGTATTCTACCTTCTTCCGAACCACATCCGGGGTGTCGTAGGAGATCAACTCGTCCGTTTTGTCGTCGTAGCTGTAGTACGCCTCGGCGTCTTCGTCGTACATGAGCTTAGCTCCGGGCTTGGGCAGCACCTTGTAGTCCCAGACACCTCTTTCCCAAGAGCCCTGACCAACATCGCTATAGGACTCGCCAATACCCGAGTTGCCTTCGAACGAACGACCATATAAGGGCATTCCGAGCACAATCTTCTCTGCAGGAACCCCAGCTTCGATATAGGCCTTGACAGCGCCATCGGTGTTGAAATCATTGGCGCTTCCAGAGTATTGAAACAAGTTGGCGTTGTGTCCACTGATGTCATCCCAGCTGCCAGCGTAGTCGTAGGCCATCAGATTGATGCTGTCAACAATCTCGCCAATGTTAGCAAGATGAAGCTTCTCATACTTTTCAGCCCCGGCAGGTGCAGCAATTGAGAGCAGGAAATGATAATCGGGTGCGTACTGGCTGGCATACAAATCCAGCTCATCACGAACAGCCTGGAGAAGCAGATCAAAATTGAATGCTTCAGCGTCATTAGCAGGATACTCCCAGTCGATGTCAACTCCATCGAATCCCCAGTCCTTCATCAGGGTAACAGAAGACTTGGCAAACCTGGCCCGATTCTCAGGGGTGCTAGCGGCAGAAGGAAAGTCAGTGGACCAGGTCCATCCACCGATAGAAAGCATGATCTTGAGGTGACGATGGGCTTTCTTCAAAAGGAAGATCTGTTTCACACATCCATATGCGTTGATACCCTCCTCATCCCAGGCTGTCTGAAGTCAGTTATGAAAAGAAGGGAGGCGAGAGGGGAGGACTCACAATCACCATCAAAGTGTTTCTCAAGGTCTGAGTAAGAATCTCCAGTATATCTAGGGGTTCAGTTAGTACGGTATTCCGAGTGTGGTCATGTTGCAACATACACCGTTCCATCGGGCTTTACGTTCATAAAAGCATAAAGTACGTGAGAGATCTGGGACGCATCAAGGTCCTGTGGCTGGAAATCCCTTGCGTAGATGTCCCTAGACAGTGTTAGACCAGCTATCAATCTATCCATGCAATTTACGGACCAGTTGGCAAAGTAAACTGAGTTGGCATAGCCCTGTGCAAGTCGGGTTGTGTTTTTTATCGGAGAAGGTCGTATAACTGCCAATGCATTGCACAATGTAGCTTGAAGGATGGCAATAGCTGCCAGGGATCGAAAGACAAAAGGCAACATTTTCGGTATTGTTTGGAGGTTTTAGATGAAAGACTCAATTGTCAGATCGAAGAGAATAGGTTGAAAGGCGGAAGGTTGGTAGACCAAGATGGGAGGAAAGAGCAATAAGGGAAAGGGAAAGGGCGAAGGACCTTTCCTAAGCCTTAGTGAATCAGGAACAACTGACGTATGAATTTAAAGCTGTAGGTGACCTGGAATCAGTTTTCTCTTACATGATTAGAGCATCGTGTGTGTATTACCTTGGGGTCTGAGTTTCACTTTAATTCTAATATCTTCACTAGATTACACATGCTGTACCATGTCTTAATTAACCTTACTATATTATATAAAGTTCTCCATAATTAAATATTAAGAATAATGAGATGATCTTTACTGATTCATAAGTGGGCGTGAGAATCTTATGGTTGTTCGACTCACAAACTCTGCAATATTTCAGAGATGTACCATATGACAACCTGCACAGCAATGACAAAGTGTCGTCAGGTATTCCAGATACTGCATCACATTCTTGAGTTTTCATTTACAGGCAGGTGACGCCCAACAAACATAACGTGCCCTTTGAGGTGTCCTGCAGTTTGCAAGAGGCATACCAAAGACGCCCAAGTCAACCTACCACGAGAGTTTCTGAGCATGATCAACAACCAGTACCTACTTGCCATTTGCATGACCTCCACAGTATTTATGTATACCATAAACGTGGTCATCGTCAAGATTGCTCTTCCAAGGGTTCATGGTCTTCTAAGGCGTTGATTGGTGTGTTGTTGAGGAGAAACTTGAATAGATGATTGGAATTATGCATTGTCTTACCATGTTGCCGGGTCTTTTAATGAAAATCCGTATTCAAGATGATGATAGCTTCAGATTACTTATCAATTAATATTCTCATGTTCAATAATAGGTACAGTAGCAATGTCTCTACATCGTATTAGTGACCATGTACGCAGACGTAATAATTCACGTCACGCTACCCTACACATCATCGCGGGGTCAGAATCGCATTCCACCTCACTCAACTGCAACATTCGCAAGCTCAAGCTTTCAACCTTCCGTCGCAATCAAGCCCGAGGTCGAAATTGCAAGCCTAGGCATCTCAGAATGACCAGTGTTAGTCTCCGACCCCTAAATAAACCAAGTCCCTGTAACTGATGCTGATTCCAAGGCTTCCAGCACGGCATAGCCCGCACTGCGCGGTCCCGGACAGAAGAGCAGCGAAAGCAAGACCTCGAAAAGATCCAAAAGTACCGCAGTCTTGAGGACGATATCCGTGAAAAAGTCAGTCTTTCTTTATATGCCAAGACCACTCTTCTTACATGCGCAACTAGATCTCCGACAATAACTACGGTCCCGAGACGTTTCAGCTCACCTCCAAGCTTCTGCGCCTCAACCCAGAGTACTACACGATATGGAACGCCCGCAGGCGCTGTCTAATCTCTGGCTTATTATCCAAACCGTCGGATGGATTGCAGCCCTTGAAGGAGTCGCAGAATACTTCAGCAACCGACACTCGCACAGCCTCTTCCGCCGTTTCGTCGCCCTCATCCTCGACCGAGACCCCGCCACGCCCCAACCCCCCGACAGCTGGGAAGACTGGTACAACGACTGATAGCGATGCCGATGCCGAAGTAATACGCGCTGAACTGGGCTTTACTGTTCCTCTGCTCATGGAGTTCCCAAAGTGCTACTGGATATGGAACTATCGACTGTGGACACTCGACCGCGCAATCGAGAGGTTTGACGTATCTTTGGCCCGGCGCATTTGGGAGGAGGAGTTAGGTCTTGTTAGCAAGATGCTCACCAAGGACCGACGTAACTTTCATGCCTGGGGCTACCGTCGCCATGTAGTGGCACAGCTCGAGAGTCCCGTATTGAACGGCCAGAGTCTGGTAGAGCCCGAGTTCCAGTACACAACCAAGAAGATTCACGAAGATCTCTCAAATTTCTCGGCATGGCATAACCGTAGCCAGCTTATAACGAGACTTCTCGACGAGCGTAAGGCGGATGACGAGTCTCGTAAGGAGTTCTTGGACAAAGGTAGGTTATGACGCCGTAGAATACCCCAACTTTACTAACCCAAGTTTAGAACTCGAACTTGTTCGCAATGCGCTAAACGTGGGACCTGAAGACCAATCCTTGTGGTACTACCACCAATTTTTGGTGCTAAACCTGGCCGATCCTACTTCGAAACGCCAAATAGCCTCAGTCCTGACGGTAGAAGAGCGCAAATCATACATCGATCGCGAGGTAACCGACATCAAGGACTTGCTGGAAGACTACCTCGACATCAAGTGGATCTACGAAGCTCTCATCGAGTATGCAATCGCACAGACCCATCTCACTGGGCAGTCTCTTGAGTCGGAGAGCCAAAGTGATGTAGCGTCTTGGCTAGAGAATCTAAGAAAACTAGATCCCAAGCGAAACGGACGATGGAGTGATCTGGAGAAGGAGTTGGGTCTTTCATAATGATATAAATCGCCCTCTTCTACAAGATTTACCTGCACCACATTGCAAACTAGACCATCGTTAAGCAATAAATCTGTTAAATAAGCACTATGACAATCGCTATCCCATGAACCAAAAAGATGCTTGCATATGCTACAAAAACGTCCATCATGTCGTTTCAAAAGGTATCAATGTGCTCGTTAGATGAAAATGCAACACTTGTCACGCGCCCTTAACGCCCTCGTCCCCTACCTCTTCCTCTTCCTCTGCCCCTGCCACGGCCGCGTCCACGTCCCTGACCTCCACGACTGGCACCGTATCCTCTCGCAGGAATATCGCCATCGCTATCAGAGTCTGAGCCTGTCATCGAACCGTTCTGTTCCGCCTCCGAGTCTGTATCGCCAATCCTCACAACCGTTGGCTGTCTAAATTTTGTAGGCAGTGGTGAAGGGCTACGTGAGCTCTCATGATGGGCCGAAGACACCGAAGGCGACTGTCCACCACGATATTCGCCATCGGGGCTTGGACTGCGAGGAGGCTCTCTCTGATTCTCGGTCATAGGCTCGGCAGTTACATCTGGAGCAGCCTCGACCTTTGGTTTGGGTGTTGTGGCCTTTGATGGAGTATTGGTTTTGGACTTGCGCTTTCCAATCTTGAACTTTTTCCCTTTAAGTGCCATCCGCTCGGCCATAGACATTAGAGGCGTCCCTGAGCTTTCGGCGGTCGGGGCAGGGGGAGACATGGAAGCCTGAGTGGGCTCATTCTCATTGCCCTCTGATCGTCGCGTACGACGGGCAGTTCTCAAGGCTCGATCATCAGCCTTGCTTGGGGTGGGTTCGTCGGCGTCTTCTTCGGGGGCGTCGACAGCGGCCGACGCGGCCGCAATGGTGGTCACGCCGGACTTTCTAGGCCTTCCTCGCCGTCGTGGTTGAGTAGGCTCTGCTATAACCTCTGAAGCACCGGCAGCAAGTTCGGCAGCAAGGCCAGCATCGAGGTGAGCCTCCAACTCCTCAATCATTCTCCCGTGCTCAGAATCATTATCAACATCTTGGGTTTGGATGGATTCGTCTGCAATCTCAGTCGAGTCATCAGCGGCAGTTACCTGAGACAAATGTGACTTTCTAGGTCGGCCCTTAGGCCAGCCTTTTGGTCTACCCTTAGGCCTTTTGGATGCACTACCTGGGGTAGCTTGCGAAGGAGAAGATGCATTCTTTGGAGGACGGCCACGCCTCTTGGGAATCTTAGGCTCAGATTGCGGTTCTGTTTCGATAGTAGCTCGTACGTTGGAGGCGGACGATGGTGTCCCGAATAAAGCACGAACTGCATCGGCAGCCATATCAACAGCCGACTTTCCGTTCTCTTCCGCGCCACCGCCGGGCGATTTAGCCTTTGCTTGATGCGCGTGCTCATCTTCAAACTCATCAGAGTCCGGATCTTCCTCCACATAGGATGCTATAGGTTTGGCGTGTCTAAGTTCGGGCTCATTCGCATCAAACAACAGCTGAGTCCTCTTCTTAGGTGGAGCTGCAGCCGCAGCTGGGGTTTCTTCAGGTGTTTCTTGGGTACCATCCGTTGTCCCATTTTCTTGGGCCATGCTCTGGTCCCTATCGTCTTGACTCGGCTCGTCCATGACAGCTTCGGGAACAGGTGGCCCATTGAATAATGCGGGATCCATACTATCGAGGAAATCCGTTTCTTGTTCAGCCGCGAGACGAGGCTTTTTATGGTGAGATTTACCAACGACAAAGTCTGGATCTTCGTTCTCTCGTTTGGCCTTTCTCTTGGCCGCACGGATGGATTTCTTCACAAATTCAGGAATATCCGGCTCGGGGCGTCGCATGGCCTCCTCAGATGGGGCTTGGAAAGGATCGAATAGAATCTTGTCTGGCGCATCATCCGGTTCGTAGTATCCCATACCGATGCGTTGTCGAGCCACCAATGAAGGGTCTGGATAAAGAGATGTGTCGACGTCTTCAACTTGTGACATGTCCATGGCCATGGATTCATCAGTAGGGCCAGCATTCACTTCGGGGTAAGGCGGAAATGGCCCTTGAACATCGTTATCGGCCATGGGCTGGTCGCCTTGACCAAGAACGTGGCTCTGATCTCCATAACCATTCATACCGGACACATCCATGTCATTAGAAGCATCGTGACCTTCAGCATCCTCCTGTATGGCTTGGTCGGCCTCTTCCTGTTCGGTAATATCTTGTGCTTTGGCATTGTCGGCTTGCTCTCTTAGCCTCTTCATTCGTCGGCTGTCTTTACTGCGACTTTCCTCTCCCGCGGCTTTGAGCCACGACAGGTTGTGAACCCGGAAATCAACGAGTGCTTCTACACTTCGATCATCGGCAATAGGACGAGTATCGTGCCCGAGCAATGTGTTCTTGGGTGTATAGGGGTCCGTGTTCCCTACTCGGCGACAATAGCCACAATTGCAGATGCCCAGACATTTGGGACATTGCCATTGCTCGTCCTCGAGCACTTTTTGCGGCAACATGTCGAAAGCTCTGTACAGAACACCATAGCAATATGACTCAGTGCAGCCAGGATTTGTGCACTGATGCACTCGATAGGCGTAGTCCTTATGACAGCAAACATGACATCGCCGGAGCTCGCCTTTCTTCTTCTTTCGCTTGTATTTTTTCTTGGGTTTCCCTTCGCCATCACCTTCAGGTTCCGATTCGCTGGGTGTTATCTCGCGTTCCGGCTGAGTGATATCCTTCCACGGTCGTCTTCTCAAAGCCTCCTGACAAATCTGTGCCAGCGACTTCTTTCCTGAACGTTGCCGGGCGATCTCGAGAGGCTGAGGCGAGAATTCAAAATCGACAAAGCCATCGTTCTTGATAATCATAGAGCGCCAGTCCTCGTAATTGTTGACCAGATCAGCCCATGACCACTGTTCACACCACTGGAGACCCGAGAGGCAGGCGCATGATCGTCCCATGGCGTAGCATTCCATGCAAACGTCATATGTATCTTCGTCACCGTTAACCAACATGCGGGTGCAGTGCTTGCATGTCAAGAACCGGTTGAAGATGTTGGATCGGCAATATGAGCAAGTGATACAGGAGTCAAACTCAATGAGTTCCACTTCTTTCTCTTTGACAGCAAACATTTCGTCAAGAAGGATCTCAGTTAACAAGCCAAAGAGCTTCTTGAAGTCACCGGCAAGTTGCTTAGCACGGGGAGAGCTTCTAAGGATATCTTGGCCAATTCCCAGAAAACTCATCGAGGCCATTTCCGCGTTCTCCTCCAACTTCTGGAGTTGACGGTAGTACTTCTCCAGTGTGAAAAATATGATGGCTTTGTTTTTGTACTGTTCGTCGCGACAAACAAGGCGAGCTTTGGGAAGGGCCTCGTGCAAAGCCATCTCGAGGGTCTCAGCAGTCGTGCGATTCCACGCAACCTTTATTGTTCGAGTACCTCTATTCCAGACTTGATGTGCGGCCAGGGGCGGGATAAGGATGAAATCGCCGACCCGCTGCTCAACAACATAGACATCAAAGGGCGCCTTCTTCCATGCGTTGATTTGAGCAAAGTGCTTCTCGATCTCAATGTCGTGTCCCAACATGGAAAGAAAGTACTCGCGGACGACCTCCCGATCCTTACTTTCAGTCATGAACCAGATGGAGCTCCCTAGTTTCTCGCCCTTCTCATCTTCCGACGCTTCCACCATGATGTTCTGGCCCAATGAAGCACACATTTCACGATGTGCTGGGGTGTATGTGCCTTCGTGTCCAACGTAGCACATGAGATTCTGAGCTCGCATTTCCTCTGGTAAGCTGGACATGAGGTCGCCTGCCGGTGCTGCAGCAGCTTCATCGCGGAAGGCATCCTCGTTCGGCTGTGAGCCACCGGCTTCGCTAGCGTTCTCGTTTAAGTAGAATAAATTCGGATGGATAACTTTTTGTAGCGCATCGTGCCATTCGGGAGGACAGTCGATATCTTTCAAATAAAGGCGCTGGCGGCGCTCGTCGCGGAAATTGTTGGGTGTCCATTGATTCGCAAGCTGTCTCATCGACCGCAAGTAATGTCCTGTTGTCATGGGTATATCGGTGCCGGCAGTGATGTCTCTCACATTTTCCTCTACAGAAATCAAGGGTCAGCATGCCGGCGATAACCTGCAAGGAGAATTGGCCTACGTGTCTTGTCGTGCGTCTTCTCTAGCCAGTTAACATCAAAAAGAGATTTTGGTAGAACGCCATCCCATCCATCGATAACCAGGGGCTTGCCGCCAGCGATAACGTGGATCAAGACAAGCTTCTCAAACTCCTGTTGTCCAAGGTTACGGATCTGGTTCCTCGAGACGCGTTGAACCCATTTAAAATTAGGAGTCCTATCCACCAGACCATACAAGTCTAAATCGGGCGGGATAGGATCGAATTTAGCTTGCGGATGCAGTGAGGTCGGCATCTTGTCGGGCTTCTGATAGCGATACGCGCGAACACAGCTGTGGTGGGGTTCCGTTCGAGAAGCCGGATGTCAACAGTCGTCGATCGGAAAAACAAGCTTGGTGTCGCAAGCTTTTGTGGGCGCGGAATCAGGCCGGAAAGCCGTTCGATTCACAAGTTGCACCCATTCAAAGCAACAAATCTGACGTTGTATCGGTTGAGCGATTGATTTGGGGAGTTTACAAATCCTAGGCGAGGGAAACAGTCGAGCTTGGGCTTGCATCGAATGCGCAACCAATCAAAGCTGCGGAGGCAAAGCAAACGCTCGGGCTAGCTCTGCACGTGACAGGCCACTCCCCGGTCTCGCACTAGCGAGCTTGGCCAATTCGGTTTACAAGCTTGCTGCAAGGATCCTAAAGTTCATAAGATTCGGATTTTTGTATCTCGAATTTGTTGGAATTGAGTTTCAGTGAGCTGGTGTTGAGGTCCCACCTGGCCCAATCTCACTCGGAACAGTTCGTGGTAAGTAGAAAATGAATTTTTACATCAATTGCTAGTTCAAGTTCTCATTATCCCTGTAGGTCTCTAAGTGGCGATCCATGAGATTAAACACACTTCCCCGGGCTTCCGCCTGGGCTCAATGTCGAGGCATTTCGGGACAAGCTCTGAGAGTCCCGAGACAACTCCAAGCACGGTCTTCTTTAGTCCATGCTTCCGGAGTTTTGAGGCAGCCATGGTATAATACCCAGCGAACAGTTGGATTTCACGAAGCCAAACCTCGATCCTCACCCCTGGTGGCCCAGGATTTAGACTCACCATCAGCTCCCACAACACCAGCACCTTACAAGCCGCCTGAGACTGGGCTACTGTCCAAGCTACCAGCATCATGGGTTCCTTATGCTGAGTTGATACGACTCGACAAGCCAGCCGGAACATATTATCTCTTCTTCCCGTGTCTCTTTTCCACGCTTATGGCTGCCCCAATGGCTATGCCCATGGCAACACCAGGCTCTGTCATTGGGACCTCACTTCTTTTCTTCTCCGGAGCTCTCATCATGCGTGGAGCTGGATGTACCATCAACGATCTCTGGGACCGCAATCTTGATCCTCATGTCTCGCGAACCCGACTTCGACCAATTGCCCGCGGTGCGATCACCCCGTTTAAAGGACTTGTCTACACTGGAGTTCAGCTGTTTGCTGGTCTGGGTATCCTGCTTCAATTCCCTCTACCTTGTCTCTTTTATGGCGTCCCCAGCTTGCTCTTGGTAGCCAGCTATCCTTTGGCTAAGAGAGTCACATATTACCCTCAGGCGGTTCTTGGCCTAACCTTCTCATGGGGTGCCATCATGGGTTTCCCAGCCCTCGGAATCGACTTGCTATCACACACTCCGGCTTTAACCGCCGCCGCATGCCTCTATGCCTCCAACATTGCATGGACGGTGCTGTACGATATGATCTATGCTCATATGGACATCAAAGACGATGTCAAGGCAGGAATCAAGAGCATTGCGCTGAAGCATGATGCTGAGACTAAGCAAGTGCTTACAGGATTGGCGGCTGTACAGATCTCACTCCTTGGTGCAGCTGGATTTGCAGCTGGTGCTGGCCCGGCCTTCTTCATCGGAAGCTGTGGAGGAGCCATGATCACACTCGGCTATATGATCAAAAAAGTCAATCTCAAGGATGTCAAGGATTGTTGGTGGTGGTTCATTAACGGCTGCTGGATCACTGGAGGAGTGATCAGCCTGGGTTTGGCCGCAGACTACACTATCAGATATGTCAAAGGACCTGAAGAAGAGGTCAAGCCGGAGAACAACTGAGGATCGGAGGGGAACAGATAAGATGTATAACAATTGTACCATAATGTCATCATACATGGAGATATGGGATTAATCCCTAGGTTCCCCCTCACGCGGCGTGCACATCGTGGTTTGTTCGTCGAAGACTTTGTGATCTATTTTCCCCTTTTCAGACCTCGTCTCCCATGATCAGATCCCTAACCAGTAATGTCGATGCAAGCAATCCGGATAGACTCCACGTGTCGAAATATGACTTTGTTTCCTTCCCTAAGCCTTCCGCTTAAGAACGGGGCTTCTCCTTCTTCTCCTTCCACAGAGCGAGCAGACCGACACCAGAGACCTTGACGACCTTGAATCGCACACCGGGAATATCACCCTTGGCCTTGCCCTTGCGACCGAAACCAGCCAGGAGGACCTCGTCGTTCTCGTCAACGAAGTTCAAGCAACCGTCATTGGGGACTAGAAACATTGTTAGTTTGACCCATTCCTTCATCTCTCGCGGTATCTGGGGTTCGTCGTACCGAAGGCAGTGACCTTCTTTCCGTTCTTGATGAGCTGAACACGGACACACTTTCGAATGGCGGAGTTGGGCTGCTTGGCCTCGACACCGACCTTCTCGAGGACGATGCCCTTGGCGTGGGAAGAACCACCGAAGGGAGAGGACTTATAAGCGGTACCGAGGGCACGCTTCTTGTAGGCGAGATCGGCCCATTTCTGGTCCTTTCGGTTCGTTCGCAGCTTGCGGGCGGCGTTAAGACCACGGGGTTTGCCTCCAGCCATTTTTGCTTCAAGTCGTTAGTCGATTGTCGATGCGAAAAAGTCGAGCGCGACGAGGGCAGCTGGAAAGGATGAGGTGTTGGATTGCTGGAGTACCTACCGGATCTGTGTGTATCGACGACGGGATGGTGATGGGAATTTGCGGAGGCGACACGAAAAGTTGGGAGGAACGACCAGCAAAAATTCCAGGTAGGGTTTGGTGGCCCTAGGAAAGAGCACCCTTGAACTTTGTGATGGGAAGTCAGGTGACAAGTCACGTGTTACGAAATGGCCTGAGTTGCTGGCCTGAGTTGATCCACTTCCCTGCAGCACAAACTCTTGGCGATGGACTGATTACTCCAAGTTAAAGCTGGTGGAGTTGTACAGTACCTAAACAGAGACCGCCTTTTACTCTTGGCACTGTCCTACTCAGCATCTCAAGCCAAATAAGGTCATATCGGTCAACGCTTGACATCCGCTTGGAATGAAGTGAAGGGAATCACTATTCGCATCATATTGTCACCAACCATTTGAGAAGCCTCTGAAGTCATAATGTCTCATTTAACACGACCTCAAAGCAGGCAACGGGAGCCGCCTCCCTCTTTATTCCTCCATCCATCTCCATCAGCCTCAAATGCTTCTTTACCAAATCCCCCTCCGCAAACTGTTCCTTTCATAGGTCAGTCATCAAGCTTGAGACCAACCGCTGAGCGTGCGCCATCTGTTAGATCTGGACGATCTGGGACAACGGCTCCTCAGCGAGTTGGACTGTATCCGGCAGAGAGTACTCGCGCGACTGGTGACCGCACCGATCTCTTGTGGTCCGAAATGCAAGCAACGCTAGAAGAAGTCGAGTTATCAGCTTCTGGAGGAACTCACGTCTTTGGTCCTGACCATGACCGCAAATTGGCTGATCTGAGAGCTGCTCAGATTGCTCTCGCTCAAGCTTGGGCTAGGAGTGAGGCAGACGACGTTATAGAAACAGCTCAACTCGAAAATGTTGGGTCTGTTACTGGATCTGAAGTTCGAAACATGAAGGGTGCACTAGGCGATACATCCAAGTCTGGTCTTGACGGGACAGAGAAAAGCGCGGTCGGAAGCAGCAGCATCTCACGGCCTAACAGCAGCGGCACAGGAGTAGAGAGATTGGGTCACAAGCTCGAGGAGGAGACAGAAGTGGACATTCTTCTCGCAAGGAAACGACGAGAAGCCAACGACCGGTATTTCCAGCGAGTCAACCAAGGTGTCATCGACGTTGTAACCCGGCTGGAAGACGTTGCAGTGGCTATGAGGGCTGTTGAACAAGAAAGCAAGGAAGTATGGAGCGAGAACGACAGTGTTCCCGGAGCTCTCAGGGCATGATTGTGTTGTGTCAGACAGTTGAGTCGTTTGTAATTTCGAGCTTGGCGTTGTCAGGAGTTTCATGGGATTTACTCAGCATTTATGGCGTTTCAACAAGACAAACCCTCAATATTTATACAACCACGATCACCCAAAACCGCTCTAGCGTTAGGGATTTTTCTCTGCTTTCAATACGTATGAGTATGTTCCTGAAGTTTAATCGGCAGATACCTTATGAGATCACCATCGCTAAGACTTACACCAAGATGGAATGTGGAGACAGCTAGATAGAGGATAAGAAAGCAGTCAAGCTAGGGAAGACAAGACGCTCATCAACGTTTGACTTTTGGTAGCATTTCATCATGTCAATTGACTGCCGAAGAAGTACCTTCTGCAGCCAGACTCGAATTATTCACTTCGATCTGTAAACACCTTGTCTTAACTGAGAGTAGGTATGTATGAGTCCAAGAAGGGCCGACGGAACGTCATTGTCCGCCTACTTGCCGACACAAACATATCAGAAGTAGTTGAGATTATCGAGATACTAAACAGGAAGATATACCGGACCTTGACCTCATGATCGCTTGTCCTGCCATTTACGTAGTTGTCCGTCTGTTGGGCCGTTTCTGTGGTTGGACAACTGTCTTGCCTAGTTCAGGTACCCTCATTCTCAGCAACGCGATTGGAGGAGAAGAAGACCTGCCCGATCCGGCTATTGGTCAGCGCCATGTGGCACACTGGTTTAGAGTCGCTTCAGTGGAGTGACCCTTGAGTGACTCTGCAGCACCCCGTGGTCTGGTATGCAGGGCAATGCGTCGGCTCTGCCGCGGAGACCAGGTCTAGGCCTGTGACTTTGGCGCTCTTCGCCATCGCCCGCCATCTCGCTCAAGCCATAAAGTCTCAAACACATCCCGTCGCCCTCCACATTGACGCAACGAGCATTTAACCATTACATACTCTACGCATTCAAAACCAACCGAGATTTTGTCGCAACGATCAACTCTTTCATCATACACAACTTTCCATCGATAATATCGTCGCCGATACCGCTATCATCATGAGACTTCTTCCCTTTATCGCTACCGCGCTTGCCGTCGTTCCAAGCGTCTTCGCCGTTGAGCAAAAGGCGTCGGCTATTGTTTGGTTCGAAGACGAGTCTACTCCTGACCGCATTGTCGACGAGTGTAAAAGTGCTCTTATTAAGGCTGGCGGCAAGATCACTCACGTTTACTCCATCATCAAGTGCGCATACTCACCGATTCCCCGCCATTTAGACTATGACGATTTAATACTAACCGGCCGACTAGGGGCTTCTCCGTCATCGCACCCGAAAAGGCGCTCGAGTTGGTCCAGGTAAACCACGAGGAACACCAGATCCGGGTCGAGAAGGACGAGGTCGTATCGACAGATTAAAGGTTACGCTGCGCTCGGGGTGATACACAAATGATGACTTAAGACGAGACAACAGCATGTCTTTGAAATGAGCTGCCGGTTTCCGCGGCAGCAGTCGGGATGTTGATATCCTTGGTTTAGGCGTTACGGATAGGAGCGTCGGTATTGTCTGCAAGAGAACATTCGTTATGAGACCCAATGCGGACATGTTTTTACAAAACTCTCATGGGTGGAATAGACTTTTATTGGTAACATGAAGTTGGTGTTATTAGGATTTCAGATACACAATAAATGGTCAACTACATCATACCTTGGCTATCGGGTGTCCACCAGAGGGAGACGTGCTGGGGCATGGCCTGGGAACACGCCTGAAGAGCAACGATGGTGTCCTTAGAGTTCTTTAGGGCGCCATGTCAACCTGAAGAAAGCAACCACAAAATGCTTTATTCTGAAAGCACCTGCTGAGGTGTTCACTTTATTGGCTTTTGAGTTCAGGGGTCCTTTCACACTGGGTTGAACAGTATCGTCTCCATCCTGAACACCCCTCTTACATACACATCGCGATGCCCCACAGAATCTCGAGAATGCATCACTGTTGTTCATCTGTACAGTAAAGTTTTGTTCCTGATTGTCAACAGCTTTGAGTCGCAAGCCACGCTGTTCGTACACTCTATGACACTCCTGTGACAATGAGTGCCTCAAATGACGCTCCCTAGCCTCTGGCGTTATCTTATGCGCGCCACAGCGCCACATTTCGACATCATCCAGGGGCGTTGGATTCGATGATGCCCCTACATAAGATTGAAAGAATGCATAACAGCAGAGATCTTTTTGATATGAATATTTCCCGAAGTTTTAGATATGGCTTGACTGATTGCGAAGTGAAATAGACGGAAATTTTAGTGAACCTGCAATCATCTTTTATTTAGTATGTAATCCTGCAGCTTATTTGGTTGAATTATTAGCTCTTCACCAGTGATAGGCCAAGTACGCTATTCCTTCAACCTCGTCGTGGGCCCCTACCTTACCCCTGCCAAATCGATAAGCCGATAGCTGGAGCCAGAGCCAGAGCCAACAAGGGCCCAATGTCGCCGAACGTTGAAGAACAATGCTTCCTTGGTCCTTGAGTTCACACTGAACACTCGCTCGACAGTCGCTGACAATGGAACAACAACATTTCGCGTCCTCATAACAACTCCTTATAAACCCTCCGATCCTCCTTTCCTCGATATGCCGTCGAATGCATCTACTATCATCATCCCTGCATTCAGACACGCGACGCAACTCCCTATAATCCCACTCTCATTATCACAACCGACAGCGACAGACTGATCAACTACTTCTACCTGACCACAATCACAACTTGGCCCAGGCCGCACCATCCTACACGATGCCAGCCTACAGCCCCAACGCGCAGACTGCGCTCATAAAAGCCGTGAGGATCCTCTTTGAACTACCTTCACCGTCTTGCAGCTCCCCGCTCACCCCAGATTCCCCTCAGACCAAACGAGTATTCGAGCCGAAAAGATTCCTTGAATCCATGGAAGATCTTATCGACGGCGTTATCCTTGGCTTAATTCTACACCAACTCGATCCAAGTTTTGACACGTCCGCGCTCGAAACAAACTCCAACACTTCCCGGTACCTGACCAACAAGCGCAACATCCAGAACATCTACAAAGGCCTCTTCCGATACATTCGACGTGCAGTTCCCGAACTTGCTTGCCAGGCCAAGAAGTTCGACTACCATGCCATTGCCGAGAATCCCGATGCGCAGGGCATCAGTCAGGTATCTTCCGACTCCTCCCCGTCCGACTCAGAGTTTTCGATGCTAATCCTGCAGCTTCTGGCTGTCATGCTTGGTGTGGCCGCATTGGGCCCCGAAGCCCAGATCTACATCCCCCGGATAACAGGACTAGACAAGCAGACCCAGGCAGAGATTATGCAAATAATCCAGACAATACAACAAGACATCAACAACTCACAGGGCGACGACGATGTGGACGATGCGATCGATGCCGTTATGGAGGCGCGAGACATTGACCTCCTTGTCGAAGAGCAGAATGCAGCCTTGCGGTCACAGCTTGAATTAACCAAGAAGCAACTCTCAGACTACATCACCAGGCTCGACCATCTCCAGACTAGTCATGAGGAGCTCCGGTTTGATAAGGAGAAAAATGACCGGGAGCTCGAGGTCTTACGAAAGGCCACTCTAGATGGTGTTAACAATGCCGAAATGATCAAGAACCTGGAGATTCAGGTACACGACCAGATGGAGCTCATCTCCAGACATGAGGAGACGATACGCAAGGATGAACGAATCAAGTCACAGCTCGAAGCTGAGGTTCAGAAGTTGACGCAAAAGTGCAGAGAGGCCGAAGATCTCCGCGACCAAGCAACGGAGTGGAAGCACAAAGCCGAGGACTTGGAGAAGAAAGCTAACACCGCAGAGCGGTACAAGCAGAAGCTTGAGTCCCAGCAGCACCTTGCCAAAGAAGTCCAAAACCTCCAGTACGAGAAGAGCGAGCTGCAGGACCAGATCAAAATCCTGCTAGATGACCAGGACAGGGGGGCTCGCACCAGAAAAGCCGAGGATGAACTGACCAAGATGATTACTCAGTCTGAGCAACATCTCTGGGATGAGCGCAGCCAGAAGAATCAATTGATGAGGGACATTGCGGCTCTCGAGGATGAGGTGATCCGATTGAGAGGTCGACAAACCCACGATGAGAACTTCATCAAGGATCTTCAGGAGCAGCTACAGAGTGGTGGCGGCTCTCAAAGCGCAACACCTGGCGTATTGGGTCTGGCATCTAGCCTCGAAGATGAACTTAACGATGCAGCTACCGAAGATGGTCAGGCTGGTCAAGTTAACCTTCCCCTAGAACTATCTCGCCTAAAGGCCGAGAACGATCTACTGCGCAATACAGTCGGCTCTGGAGATACTGCGCCGATCCGACGCGAGCTGGACGAAGAGAAACGACAACGTGCTCATTTGCAGAAGAACTACAACGACATCTTCGAGAAGCATGCCGTGCTACAGGATCAAATGGAGGCTATTATCAACAACATGACCGGCGAAGGGTTAGTCAAAGCGATTAATGAGGCCTGTATCCCCTATGGAGAGCACATACTTACTGCGGAGTACTACAGAACCAAGGCATTCCTTAACATCCGGCAATCACTACTGCAGTGCGAGTTTGAGCTTGAGCAGTCTAAGAAGCGGGAGAAGGATCTTTCTGCTCAAGTGGCAGACCAAGGTCGTGATCTTCTTGCTGCCAAGGCCCAGCTCTCCGCTCTTGACAAGGAAGGCGCCGATGCTCTCAAGGAGCTCAAGAGCTCTGATGTGGTTATTATCTCATCTCTCAAGTCTGAGCTTGACCATGCGCGAGAGCAGCTTAGTTACTCTACTGCAGAGCGAGAAGCACAGCAGACCCAGCTCGTCGAAGCTCTCCTTGCCAAGGACAAATTGCGCAAGGAGGTCGAAGAAGGCAGGGAGCTGCAAGACATCACTGGTAGCGCTGCAGAAGGTGATGCACCTGACAGTAGCAAGAAGGGCGAGTTGATTGAGAAGCTACGCGCCCGCCTCAGAGAACTCCGCGAGGTGAGTCCCTTTTACGATGCGATTCTTTACGGTGACAAGGAGGACCAAGTGGTCTTGGACGACAGGTCCTCGGAGGAATGCGACGATGACATCTGGCCGCCAAGTCTAAGTATAGCAGGCGGCGGGGCGAGTCGATCGCCAGGGCCGGCCCCTGTCGATGTGGACTTACCTCTGCCTTCATCTGCGCATCTGCCTCAACTTCCCCTCAAGCGAGGAGAAGTCCCGATTCAGAGTGACATGTAGATTCTTGGTGGACACTGGCTGACGGATTTTCTTTAGCAACTGGAACGATCAGAGACGGACAGAATCGACTTGCAACGTAAACTCAAGGCGGCGAATGATGGAGAAGCAGTGGCTGCACAAAAGGTACGTTTATCCCCCCATATAGATCTCAAACACACTCATTTTCATCATGTTATACTCCTCGTTGTGACCATGAAATCTTTACTGACCATCCGTGACCAAAGGCCGCGAGCGATCAAATCATCCGAAACCTCGAAAGAGAGAACGCCCTCATTGCAACAGCATGGTATGATCTTACGAGCCGGCTCCAGAGCAACCATGTCGTCTTGCAACGGCGGCACGAAGCTCCGCGGAGCTGGCTTAACAAGCAGAGGCAGATGGTCAATGGTCAGTTGCGCTTCCGCGACTCGCTCTACCTCTACTGACCTTCCCCCGTCAGCGACCCCGAAGCGATAGGTACTCGCGGGGTGACAAGAACCCCTGCTTTTTATGACAAGGCTCAACAAGTCGCGCTCTCCAGTTGTGTGACATGACTCCCATGGAGCGCCGGTCTCGGTCGACATATTCGCTCCCAAACTGGCTTGCCTTCCGGTACTCAAGATTGTTTTTTTCATCATTTCTTGACCGGATATTTTTATAATTGCCGACATCGTCTTGGAAAGACTCAGGACGTCGCATTTTCCTCTTTTTGATTTGTGTCCTTGAAGCATTGCGAGGGAGCTCGGGGAATTTCTTAAACGGGCGTCATTGCTTGGTAGACTGGTGGCTGGTGGGAGGATGGTTGCATTCAAATAGGATGCATTCTGCGATATCACTAGTATAGATATTACATACCTAGGAGTCCTGCAGGGATTTCTGTGCGGTTCAGTACAGACTTGAGCTGAATATTGCGCAATTGGAGTGGCTTACAGAATGAGTTGTCAGTCAAGAAGGTCTCCATGATGAAACTCGTAGCGACTTGAGGGTACGAAATTCGATGAAGTGACTGTCATGATTTAGGAAGGCCTTTGCAGATAACCAATCTCGTTCTCTCATAATTAGTCCAGTCTGGCTAGGCTTGATCCTCCCAGTATCATCAAAAACTACATACCTGGATTAGTAGTTCACGACAGTCAAGTGAGCCAGATGAAAAGGTTAACACTTCGAAAACCAACTTTCTGTTAGTTTGAAACTATTGTAAAAAGACATTTTGATACATGGCTAATCGTCGTCCAAAGTAGGTAGCTTTTTCCACACATGGGCCACAAGACCGTAGGCAAACCCTCTACCCTTTTAACGCCTCTTTGGCCTGGAAGACTGGACTCCCGTTCTCCCGTTCGCCCCCCCAGTTTACAGTTCATACCGTTCATATATCCAAGACGAGCTGGCTTGTATTTTCACACAGCAATCGTCTTGTTGCCGGCCACGTAAAGAGTCGCCGGCGACAGCCTACCCGCTCTGGGTATCCTCTAGTTCTGGCCTCGCTTCTCGGCAAGGACCTTGAGCATGTTGCTCCATACTTGACCAGGTTCTTGGCTGGCGTCGAGTCCGCTCCAGATGCCGTTCTTCTTGTAGTAGCCCACAACAGGGGCGGTCTGTTTGTGGTAGGTAACAAGACGCTTCTTGAGGGCCTCGGCGTTGTCGTCGCTTCGCTGGATAAGAGGCTCGCCAGTAATGTCATCCTTCATGTAATCCTTGGGAGGGTTGAAGGTGGTGTGGTATGAGCGACCGGAAGCGGGGTGAACTAATCGGCCAGTGATACGGGCAACGAGCAGAGAGTCGTCGATCTTGAGCTCGACGGCGTGCTGGAGAGTCTGCTTGCGCTCGGCAAGCATGGCATCGAGACCCTCAGCTTGGGGGACAGTTCGGGGGAAACCATCAAGGATGAAGCTGGAGCGCGAATTATTAGCGGCTGCTTTTGCAGATCACCGATGCAGGATCGATCGAGGTTTCTGAGCACAAAATGTGAAGAACTCGGAAATCTCGGGGGAACACGACTCACCCGCCCTGGCACTCCTTGTTGCTGTTGAGCTCCTCCTTGATCATGCCAATCATGATCTCGTCGCTGACCAGACCGCCCGCATCCATAATCTTCTTGGCTTCGACACCGAGAGGGGTCTTCTTAGCGACTTGAGATCGCAGCATGTCACCAGTAGCCTGCGCAATGGGAAATTCAGCGTTAGAAAGTCATATTCTTCTTTATGAGGGTACCGCGACGCGAATTGACATACCAGGTGGCAGCAAGAAAAGCGCTCCTTGATCTTGGGGGCCTGAGTTCCCTTGCCTGTGAAGCAAAGTTAGCAAGCCGCTAAAGCAGCATTGCGACACAAAAACACTTACCAGCACCAGGAGGACCGATGAGAATCATTCGGATCTCCTCGGTAGAGACAGGGCCACCGGTAGCTTTCGACTCAAGCTTCTTGATGCGCGTGTCGATGGTGCTGATGACATCCTTGAGCTGCTTGAGCTCGTCCTCAATGAAACCCATTTTTGCGGTTGCGGAAGGTGGAATTGGAACTTGTTCTGGCGGGGAATTGACAGAGATCGGGGGAGATCCGGAGAAGCAGAGGCAGAAGTGACGACGGGCTTTGTTTCTTGGTGTGAGGCTGAGGGAGTTAAAAAAGAGAGAGAAAAAGCGAGACCAAAGTCGAGACAGGGAAATCTTGGGTGCGTAGCCGGAGGACGGGAGGTTTGGGGGAGGAGCTTTAGCGGGCTGTGATTGGCTAGATGCGGGCTGTTTCTGCTAGAGCGATGATGATGGGGGTGCACCCCTGCCGGCATGCTAGACTTGCTGGGGATACGCCTTGGCCTTTGCTTTTGCTTGGCTTGCCGTTGAGCGAAATCGTGGCTTTTTCTGTGGTTTCCTTGTCTAGGTATGTATTTACATGTAGCATAGGTATAGATATGTTGCTTATATCACTGGTTTTACTCTTTACTGTACTTGCCTAATATTACATCAACCATTGAATACATACTACTTGATCTTGTGTCGTTGTTCATGTCGAAATGTAAAGCAACACACAGAGGCAAGCTCTCGATCAATCACAAGCTTCAGCCAAGACAAGGTACTCGGTACAGCTGCGGCGCTACAGACACCACCACCTGTTCGTAACATGACCAAGCTCCAAATCACATTGCTTGACTTATACATAACCCTTCTAGGATAAACGGCAGATACGGTGAGAACATGTGGTACTACGGATACCATAGCGGCTATTCCATCCATCGTGACTATTTTCAGCTCCAATCAACGTCATCTGAATTGCTTCAAGCTTTCATCTTCATTCAGGGTAGCTCTCAAACAACCTCAATGACCGCCATATCCGGAACATGTCCGTTTCCAACTCCCGATGCATTAAAATACGTTATAACCGTAGTCGACCGAAGCCTTCCGCGGCATCACTCGAGTACAGCACGGTACGTTTCAACGGAGTTTGTTCGGTCACCAGGGCCGAGGTTCAAAGTAGTTGGGATGCCACGGTCCCTTGATCCGAAATATCACCGCCAAATCAGTTTCATACAATGCTTTTAACACCTCACTTCTCACGGGGAACGGTCACACCTCGGTCAGCGCATGCGACATACAATTGCTTCCTCACTCTTTCGTGGTTAGAAGCATCCGTGCAAGGACTGAACTCCGGTAGTCAAACATTACGAGTGCCATCGTCGCGCAATATCCTATTCGAGTAGTAGTGACATGGCACCCTCGCAATTCTACGCTTGCGCCCACGCGTAGGTGTGGTAATAGCCGGCATCAAGACATGTTAGCCTCCATCTTTCCGTTTACCTAGAAACATCCCGAAGCCAGGCCCTAAAGGCTGCTGCGAGGTTATCTCGATAACTTAATGTACTACTACTTTCACATTGGACCCTGCTTGAAGCTGCTTCTCAACCCTTTGCTGCTTTAAATTGCATCCTTACTACCGTTTTCCGGTTCGCGCCGAGGCCAAAGTGGGCGCCAATCTCATCACCATCGTTTCGCTTACCCAAAGTAGAACATCCGACTACGCTACGTCGGATCGAGGAAAGGAATACCTCAACCTGATACTTGATCGTGCTTACTCTAGACGAGACGATGGTTGAAATAATATCTTTGATGTGAACAAGCTTCGGATCACGGTGAGCCATACTATTGTCTCCGGCTCAAATACGCACTGGAACTTTATACTGCTGCATCACGACAACTCGGTTCAAACATAATTATTTCCCAACAACCGATGATGTCAGTGCTGAGCACGGTCAACAAAAAACAAAGCTACACCGTATCCTCCTTAGGTCTCAAAATTAAGATAGTCCTTGTTGTTTTCAACGGGCCTGTGCTTTCAATTGCAATGCCGCTCAAAAGCTCAGAAGTGGCTCAACCTTCAAGTGTGGCTGGTCACACGTGATGTGGCGTTACAAGGCTCAAGCTTGGATCCTCCAAAGTGCCTGGCCCAATCGGGAGCTAAGCTTCCCTCCAAGAAGGCAGCCTCAAGACTACGTACGTGCGGCCACAATAATCACTGCATCAACATCACGACTCTGCCTTCAACTTCGCCGCGCACGCACGACAAAGATCGCGCATCGATTTCTCCCTTGCAAAGATAAGCATTCGTTGTAATAGATACCCATCGACGAAGCAACGATGCCTACCACAACAGCAGAAACCCTCTCCCTCGTAACCCGAAACGTCACCGTTGCGCCCCTCGTTCTCCTCTCCGCAGTCGATCACTACAACCGAACTGTTTCTACCAAGACAAAGCGACGAGTAGTGGGTGTTCTTTTGGGTCAAAATGATGGCAACGATGTGAGAGTATCAAACAGTTTCGCTGGTGTGTTATCTTAACGTCATGAAACCATGAGGTGGGCAGCGCTTACAATGATCATTGCAGTTCCCTTCGAGGAGGATGAGAAGGACCCTTCAGTGTGGTTCCTTGACCACAACTATGTCGAGTCGATGAACGATATGTTCAAGAAGGTCAACGCCCGAGAGAAGCTTATAGGATGGTACCACACCGGTCCTAAGCTGCGCGCATCCGATTTGGAGATCAACGAGCTCTTCAAGCGCTACACACCCAACCCTCTACTCGTCATTGTCGACGTCCAGCCTAAAGAGTCTGGTGTTCCTACAGATGCCTACTTTGCTGTTGACGAGATCAAGGACGTATGTTAATGAGCCGTGACCATAGCAACCGCTGAGCCCAGAGACTGACATTACTTAGGATGGCACAACCACCGCACGAACGTTCGTTCACACTCCTTCGGTTATCGAGGCTGAGGAAGCAGAGGAGATTGGTGTTGAGCATTTGCTAAGAGATATTCGCGACGTGGCCGCCGGAACACTATCCACACGAGTCACAAACCAGCTGCAATCGCTTCAAGGCCTACACCTTCGCCTGCGAGATATCGGCACCTACCTCCAGAAAGTCCTCGACAAGCAACTACCTGTCAACCATGCGATCCTCGGCAACCTACAGGATGTGTTTAACCTGTTGCCCAATCTTTCGACACCCGAGGGAGATGGCAAGTCTGGTGGCGGCGAGCTGGCATATGCGATGAGTGTCAAGACCAATGATCAGCTCATGGCTATTTACCTGAGCAGTCTGATCCGTGCCATTACGGCATTCCATGATCTTATTGAGAACAAGATCCAGAACAGGCAACAGCAGGAGGAGAAGGAGGCTAAGAAAGAAGAGGTCAATGGCAAGGACGAGAAGAAGGAGGGCACCAACGGCGCGAACAGCGAGTCCAAGGAGGGCGCCGAGAAGGACAAGGAGAACAAGGAGACCAAGAAATAAGGGAGAAAGACAAAAGACCTGGTAGATGGACTAGACTTGGACTGAGACTCTTTGGCGTCTGGCGGAGGGAAACCACGGCGATATCCTGGCCAAAGGTTAAGGCAAAAGCGCCTTTGTACATTGATCATATCAAACTGGATTATTAGAGGACGGAGCGAGGATAATACACACCAGACACCACCTTGATCAGACAAATCTTGGTATTGCTAAGATGACCCATTTCACAAGTCCGCAACAATGCCTGCCATCTCATCCCTAGACACAACCCGGTCCTCAACATAAGAGCCAAGCATCACTGGCCATTTATCTACAATCAAGCAGGCGAGTAAATGCTTACAACATGGTGGTGAATCTCCCCGTGAATCTAAACTTAAACCCCCAAACGACCACTCCTGCCATAATGGCGGTTGATCCACTTGATCAAATGCGGGTACAGGGTGGCTGGGAAATGCATCAAAAGTGAAGCTTGCGCATGAGCAGTTCCATGCATTTAGATGCACAACGTAGCGCTTTGATGAGAGACCGAAATCGCGAGTACGGCGCGAAAGAGTTGCAGCGAGCGAACGAACAAGAAACACGTCGTTCTTTAAGCCTTTTGAAGGGCTTTCATCTTGAAGCTCCTGGTTGCGCACTAGCCGAGTGACGAGTCCTCGATCGAGGAGATCTAACGCTGGGAGTAGAAGATTTGGAAAGAGGACGTGAAGGGTTAAAAGGAGAGGCCGCTGAGAGGGAGAGATGGCTTGAAGTGGTGTTGATGATGTAGGTGGTTGAGCGGGTCGGGGCGGCTGTGTAGATGAGATGTCGCCTGTACTGGTTTCTGGCGCAATACCGGAAATGGAGATTATGAGGGCCGTTATCAACTGGCGATGGGAAGGGAGAGGCTCCATTGCCTTGGATTTGATGAGGGCGGTTGCATGGTTTTGATGGGTGTAAGGAGGAAGAATCCAGTCTCCACGCTGATGTGGGTGGTGATGATTCAAAGGCAGCCAAAAGCTCGAGTCTCTAAAATAATTAATATTCAACAACACATAATCTATGCTCGGGTTGATACCAAGTTTGTATGAGTTCTGTAAATTATGTTTATTTTTCGATGTTATCCACTTATTGAACATATCGTCCGTTTTTTGTAACTTTGCACCGCCATGGGCGTCCCCATCTATGATTCTCACATATGATACACTAAACCAATCGCTCTGCCTCATGCTTCCACACATACACACACATTTCCTCTCTTTAATTAATGGGCTACATCTCAAACCCACTCCTTGGGGTCCCTGAGGACATCCACAAGGCGCTGCTCCCTGCTCTTAGGCTCGGGCTCGTGCATGTATTTCCAGCCAGCCGTCAATGGCAAGCTCATGAGAATACTCTCAACCCTTGATCCGGGGGTGTTGAGGCCGAATGCCGTACCGCGGTCGTGCACCAGGTTGAACTCAACATACTTGCCGCGGCGCAGCTGCTGCCAATCCTTCTCCGCCTCAGTGTAGGGCATATCCTTGCGCTTCTCGATGATGGGGATGTATGACGGCAAGAAGGCCTTGAGGCAGTCCTGGACAAAGGAAAAGGTGTTCTCGCGATCGCGCTCGGTCTCGTCGAGGTCGTCGAAGAAGATACCGCCAATGCCACGGGCCTCGCCTCGGTGCTTGTTGTAGAAGTACTCGTCGCACCATTTCTTGAATCGAGGGTAGTAGTCCTTGTCGTGGGCGTCGCAGGCGGTCTTGATCGTCTTGTGGAAGTGAATAGCGTCCTCATCGAAGAGGTACGAGGGGGTCAAGTCGCAACCGCCACCGAACCACCAAGCTTGGGATGTGCCGTCGGGGTTGGCTGTCTCGAAGTATCGGTAGTTGAGGTGCACCGTCGGGGCCATAGGGTTGTAAGGGTGCAGAACCATGCTGAGGCCGGCGGCGAAGAAGTCGATCGACTCGAGATTGGGGTCCATAGTCTTGTGGTTGGCGCGCATCTTCTCAATGGCAGGCTTGGGAAGGGAGCCGTAGACGACGCTCACGCCGAGGCCAGCTTTCTCAAAGACATTGCCCTCTTGAAGAACACAGGTGGTACCGCCTCCACCGTTGGGACGCTCCCACTCATCCTTGCGAAACTTCTTGCCGTCGACTCTCTCGAGCTCGGCGACAATCTGGGCCTGCTGTTCCCGGATGAACTTTTCCATGCGCAGGCGCATAGGTGAGTCCTCAGTGACACCCGACTCACGCTTCTTCTGCGCATCTCGGTCGGCCAGGGTGGAGGGATCGGCGTTAATGGGTTCGATTTCGGCCTGAAGGAAAGCAAGTTAGCAATTGACCTTGCCATTACCTGAGGAGAGGATATCTGTACCATCTTGTAGGCTAAAGGGGCGACTACACCAAGGGCGACGGCAGCGAGCCACAGCGGGGAGTAGTTGGAGTAAGAAGTTCGTGAAGCTTGAGAACCGGCAGAACTAGACAGCCAGCGTCTCGTAGAAGCGAATTGAGTTTTGGAGAAGCGTGCAGAAGGAGATGCGAGATGCGCAGCAAGGCGCTGTGCAGGCCGTCTGGCAGCCATGACACTATATATTCAAACCTTGGACCCGGGAAAAGGTAGCGGCAAAACAAGGCCGAAGGCCGAGAACAGAACAGAAAGGAACAAAAGTGACGAGGATCAGGCGTTTCGGATGAGACCACTTGCGCGAAAAGCCAGGGTGCGGCAGAGGCCTTAAGGTATCAGAACGACTAGAAACTCGGGTGATAGTCAGAATCGAATGTTCGGCAATTGGCTTCCCTTCAGCGGAGATTCTTGGCCTAAGGGACGCGTGGAGCGGGACACCTCAAAAGCTACGGCCGGCGGCCGGCCGGTGCCGAGGGCGGTCTAAAGCAACGCACCACTCGGGAGTACTAGACTTATGTAGCTCCGGCGATTTTTACAATCTGTCGAGAGCTTCTCCGGGCTCTTGTACTTCAAAACTGATTATCAGCTTTGCATGTAGAAATTTTCACAAAGACGCATGATCTCTCTCGTGATCCAAGGTTTGGTGCAATGTGGTTCACAGGGAATCCCTCACCTGTTAGAGTTATCAGCAACTGTACTTGAGAATTTGTATGGATACAATTGGATGATATCTACATAAGGTGGCGTTGATAACTGCCCTGTCAGCGAGAGACAACATCTCATTGTTCCTGACGAGACTGTTTATAAGGGCCGAATCACTGAAGAAGTGCATTTACATACGGTTGAATCTTAGTTGAAGGTGATATACGCAAGAACAAAAGGCCAGATATAAAACAACCACATCCATTACATGAACGAATGCGAGAAAATGTTTCAGGAACTGTAATCCACAGGAAGAACTTTAATCTTGGCGACTAATCAAGGCTTTCAGGTACGGTACCACTAGGGTAAGGTAGGTATGATACCTTAAGAAAGAGAAAAGGTCGCCCTTGGATCAGAATGATATTTGGTATTTATTTCATGATGTCTTTGTATCATGTTAGCTCACAGTGACCAGTATCTATTTCACACAAGAGATGTATTATTCATTCATACACGGATATCATCGAATATCTCATACTGAATACTGCTGACTTACTTTGTAACGTACAATGACAGCAAAGAACCCTGAAGGATGCAACGTGGGGATGTTTGCATCTGTACACCTTGGGCTGCATCGGCCTAACCCTTTCCCGGATGGTCAATCCCCGTACCTTGAAACACTTAGCGATGCCAGTCAGTCGGATCCGGGTGATAAAGCCTTGAGCTCTCTGCCAAGTTCAATCACCAACATAAAAAGAATGGAACTCCAAGAGTGTGAGATTCACTCACTCACATATCACGACCCTGTGACGATACAGTGCGACGTGACTTGCTGCTTCCCCGCCATCATTGCCTCGCGGGGCCTCTTGTGATTCACCGAACGTGATGACGCTAAGCCATTCAAAGTTTAGCCTCATAGCCCCGCGCGCATGTCTCTTCCCGTCACTGCCTGCCATTGCCTGTCTGCTGCCACTTGCTGCCCGCCTTGTGCCTGCCCTGTGGTCGCCCTGCGGCCTGCGCCTCCGCTTGTTGCTGCTGCTGCCTCTGGCCGACCGCTCATCTGTACTGTGCCACCTTCCCGTCCGTGACTCTCTGCTTTTCCTCATTCTTCTTCTGCCTGACGCAAGCAGATCGTAACCTAAACCCTTTTCTCATCTCCATCTTCGTCTCCATCTTCTTTTTCCTTATTCATACTCTCCCGGGTCTTCCGCAGCCTCAAATCAACCGTTCTCTCGACAGCTAGATTTCCACTTCCGATACCACACTTACCGCCTCTACTTCTTATCAGCCATCACCGTCATCATGCGCAGCAAGTTTAAGGACGAGCACCCCTTCGAGAAGCGCAAGGCCGAGGCCGAGCGCATTCGACAGAAGTATGCCGACCGTATTCCGGTATGTATTTCGCAACGACATTTTTATTTGGATTCGACCTCTGTCCCGAACTCGAAGACGAGAGGCTGGCGGGCCCTTGCAGTTATGCAGTGACCGCCTTACTCGCTTCATTTCTCTATCGTCTGACAATCAGCTAACATGTTACAAATAGGTTATCTGTGAGAAGGTCGAGAAGAGCGATATCGCGACCATCGACAAGAAGAAGTACCTGGTCCCTGCCGACCTGACTGTCGGCCAGTTCGTCTACGTCATCCGCAAGCGAATTAAGCTCTCTCCCGAGAAGGCCATCTTCATCTTCGTCGACGAGGTGCTTCCCCCAACAGCCGCTTTGATGAGCAGCATCTACGAGGAACACAAGGACGAGGACGGGTATGTTTCCCTACAAATACTTGAGGCGCAACCGAGTTGCTGACATATCTATAGCTTCCTCTACATTACTTACTCTGGCGAGAACACCTTCGGTGATGCTTAAGAGCAAGTCATGCGGGATCGGTCCTCTATTCCACGTCGAGAATGATGAAGGCGTTACGGTCGTGTTTGGGTGAATCTTTTTGAAGGCCACTGGTTATTTTCATGTTATCTTTTTGAGCCCGTATTCTGGACTGCAATAGAGTGTTACACTGCTCTTTATGGCAACAATGTCGGTTTAGCTTTGCTAGGTCTGACGGCACGGCTACGATGTGAAATATCGTTTCACTGTTTGCTGGATAATGTCAAGTCTATTTGCTGGCAGATTTCAATTATAGTGATCTCTGTTTGACCTCGATTCCTGCAGTCCATCAATATCTGAGCAACAATATTCAAGCAGTCTTGAACCTATCCCATGGCTGAGTCACGCCCATTTGAGCTCCCACGAGAACGACCGTTAGGCAGCTGTAGCTATCACCTGATCAGTCCAAGTTGGAACCGTGAGCGATAGCACGCCATGTGCCTGGCCGGCTTTGTCAGATATTATTATGTTGGTTTAGTGGAGGGTACTGTAAGCTGCTGTGATCGGCATTGTTTACAAATGCTAGACTTGCCACTGATAAGCTGGTTCACGGTCTTGGACTGGCTCTCTTGTATTAATACGCCCGAATGACTCATTAATATTTATGGAAGCTGTTACGAATGGTTAGGTACTGGTGCAGGTGGATTCTGATGCACTTGTCCACGACTTATACTGCCTTATTGAGCACCATAACAGCGTAGCGAAAAGACCCGTTGGCATATCCCCGCCTCATTGCGCGAAATGATTGCAAGAAAGCAATGCCATCACGACCTTGCGTGAATGCAAATGCCCAGAGAGACGGGTTTTGTACGAGTGACCAAGTGATGTCCCTTAAACGCGAGTGTAAGCTTAACGGCACCGATAGTTAGAGTAGAAGGTATACGTACCATGTCTTCCGAACCTGTTGACTGATATCTTTTGGCTCAGAGAAGACCACTAGCCCAGCTTGCTTTGCCAGGTCGAGGTAGCCTTGTTGGGTACAGAGGGGCGGGAGGAGCATGCCATCTGTTCTCTTTTTAAGCTCAAGAGTACAGATATCTGATGGGGAAACTTACCTTCGATAGGCTTTATGTCGTTGGTAAAGGTTGTATCGTCCAAGTTTTCTGCCTTGAACCAGTCTGCCAACACCAGCTTGCCTCCAGGTTTGAGAACTTTCATCACATTCTCAAAGAATAGTGCTTTGTTTGGGAAGTGACTAAGAGCTTCACTTATCCAAACGGCGTCGAAGGAGCCTTGCTGGTGGTTGAAGAAGTCGCCCATTTTCTCAGCATCAAGCTCAAGAAACTTGACTTTTCCCTCTCCTAGCGGGGTGAATTCATGATCATCTGTCGAGGCCAATGAACCTTGATCCTCAACAGCGGTTTTTGTCAGACGATTGGCGATCTCAACTTGCTTGGTGGAAATGGTAATGCCAGTAACGGAGCTACCGTGCTTGGAAGCTAGATATCGAGATGTTCCGCCGATACCGCATCCAACATCGAGGACTGAGCTGTTGGAAGGTAGCTTTGAGGTGTCAAGCAGTAGCTGTATGAGGTTTGCCTGGGCTTCCTCCTTTGTCTGCGTAGTCTCAGATTCTGGAGTTGGCCAGTATCCATGATGGATGTGCTCGCCCCTAGTAAGCCAGCGGGTCAGCAGGGAAAGTAATTGGTAATTGGGAAAGTCTCCCTAGGAAGTGCATTGGACTTTGAACACACCACAAGCTCAGGTAATAGTCGCTGGCAAGGTCATAGTGGAGTTTGATTCTATCCTTGAGGACTTGCATGGTGGAGTGAGCGAGACCAAGCGGAGTGTCATATTGCTTGCTCAAGTCGGTAGCTTGCTCTTCAGAAACTGCGGCGGCCATGATTGCTCTGTTGCTTCGTGATAAAAGTCTACTGGATATAATGGAAGAAGATACCCGCGTCTAGAGTCTATGTAAGAAAACAGCGCAATAGTGCTGATATGTGTGTTTTTGGAGATGTTATCGAGCTGGAATGAACCATGCAGGTACCCCGCCAGCCAGATATACGCATCAGTGACTGCAGGGTGACACAATCGTTATCTTGCTCTACCAGACAACACGCAGCCATGAATCCATTCACGAAAACAGATAGAACGGCTTGGTGGGCTGAAATAATCCAACCAAGTTAGCATTAATATATATAAGAGTCTTTTTGGCCATTTTTGCAACTATGTCGACATAAAACTTGACCTCAATTTGCGCAGTAGTTGGTGGAATTAGCTGCATGTGTATTTTGATACGATCATCGGCGGCCTTCTGTTGAGAAGCAAACACACACACACAGTCGCTCAACAGTTGCTTTCCGACCTGAGACACACTTCTTACTCTGGTTTTCTGGCAAGAAATTGCCTTCTGTCTCAGAACCTGAGTTCTCAAATTTGCCAGCTGATAACAACCACTCTTTGTTGCCAGGCAAGCGCCTGCTGCTTGTAGAAAGCTGACCAGAATCAACTGTCAAAGCTTTGGCATTTATAAAGAAATCCCGTTATTTTAAGCTCTTCGGAGATGGTTGGGTTGCACATCTTCTAGACTTTCCGTCTTCCAGTGGGCTCTGTTTCACTACGCGCCAAAATAGCTGCCAGCGGCTGTAACCGCAGCCAATCATTTTACACAAGAATGATAAAGTCGCGACGACTTTCCGTGGGTCGATACACCAGGCGCTTCGCAAGATTACAAGTTTGATCTCTATTTTGAGATCTTCTCAGATGACAGAGTATTTGCTTTGTTACCTTTCTCCCTCGTGTTGCCAACCATGGCACACAACTTCATGAGCTGGAGAGGTAACAAGGGAGAAGATTTCCCCTCCATATGACATCATACTCTATAACAGCCGCTTCTAAGCTTCATTCCATGGCTAAAGAGCTCCAGCCGCAAACTCTATCTTTTAACCACCTCACCTCACCGCTGACCAAGTTTCAGAATCTGCACGGCGATGATCAGAAACATGTTGAGCCAACCCGTGACTCGTTCCAGAAAATCCTGTTTCAACCAAACCTCATCAAGTGGCAATTTCTTTGGATGAGATCGGCGGCTACCGACCACGTGAACCCCTGTCGTCTAGGGCCCTGAACAGAGACCCTTTGACCTTTTTTAGGAAGTCCTTTAACCAGGGTCCGGGGTCTTCAACGGTGAAGGGACCCTGTGCAAGGGCTTGATTGGCTGTCGGACCTTGCTTCTTCCATCATTCTACCACGACGTCCTGGCCCGCCACTTCGAAAAGACTCACCACCACAGCATGTTCTGGAGATGATCCTACCTATTTGAATTCGTTTCTCGGAAGACCCTGCTCTTTCCAGTGACCTACACGATGGGTCTTTACGGCGCGGTACACCTAGTTAGTATGTCGGAATCAGTTACAGCCTCCGCCACTGCACTCATGGCCCAGGCTAGGGTTTCATGAGAATCAGCTTGCAATGGCGTCACCCACTCTGAGAACCAAGATGCGTTGTCTTCCTATCAGATAAATCCCATGTTCGTCGCCGCCAGACTGATGGTGAGGTTTGGAACGATGGGCACCACTCACCTTGTCGCTCCACGGTGTTCCCCTTGCACTCTGCGTGAGTCACTATATATCTATACCTCAACTCGCACCCCATTCACTTGGCGGCTGCTACTGTTGATGCTGTGATATTGTAACTTGATCAATGTGCAAGTTTGTCCCTGGACTATTCGGAGCGGCTCTATAACAACCAACCCATGCTTGAGGCGGCTGGGCCACTCAAGCGACAAGTCAAACAACCTCGTACCCATAGCCCAACGCAAAGTCTACTCAAGCCTCAGCTTCAGTTGTATTACGAACGCTGCCTCAACCTTCAAACGGTCCGTTGTGTTCTTGGCCAAGTTTCGAAACCGTTTGTGTTCAGGCCTTTGCCAGCATCGTGACTGGTCACCGGTATTGCGCGGGCGCTTAGCTCAACCTCACTTTCGTACTCTAAGCGCTGCCGCCAAAACTATCAAGGAATTCGAGGGCGTTTCTGCTCTGAGCTGATATCTATTGGGATTTTTTATTCATTGGACGCTCCAATTGTGGAGTGAGTCAGGTAGGTTGCTCAAGCTTTGTTACAATCACCCACTTCTCTTATTGTTGTTATTCCCCTCCTATTGTTGTTCTATTGTTCAGTCTTTTTTTCTTTCACTTATACACAATCGCATTTTTTACCCACAACAATCAGCATGGAATCATAGACAATAGATTGGAAATCTTTTGCTCACGGCCTTTGTTTCCTTTGTCCGGATTTCTTTCATCTCTTTCCTTGGATTCTTTAATTAATCTTTGCCCTTTCATCGTGTTAATCAGCATCACATCTACATACCGGACTTGATCCCTTTCGCTGCATCTTCACACTTTCTACTATACTCTACTCTACTCATTCAAACTCGTTCGTTCCAATATACCAACACGCATAGATCCAAGATGTTCTCCTCACGGAAAGACAACGACGACCCGCCGGTCTATCCGGCTGTCCCCAACTCCCTCCGGTCAGAATCAATCGAAATGACCGAGATGCGAAAAGTTCAAGAAGCTCGAGCCGACACTGCTCCTAATATTACCCCATACCTCAGCCTTCGATCAAGACTCTCTCAAATATGGATGAATCGCTGGACAATTCTTCTCATTCTCGTCCTGGTTCGAGTCATGATTCTCATCATCGATCTCAAAGAAAACGTCGGAGATGCCAAGGTCAAAGCCCTCTCAGCCTGTACCAAAGTCGAGGATGTCGGCAGCGCCATGGCCTCCATGCCCCATTATCTATCAAGGGGTGTCAACGAACTCGCTGCCTCTGGAATCGAAAAGTCTGTTGATGCCATGGTATACCTGCTCGACCTCGTCCTTGTGGGCGTTCAAAGCATCATCATCTTCTACATCAACTTTCTTACTGCTACATACGTGTGCCTGATTACGGCTATGGTTCACGGCAGTCTGGATGCAGTTGCTGATGTAACTGAAGCCGCGACCAAAAAGTTCAACGACGTGATCGACGGTGCTGTCAGTAAGATTGAGGACATTTCTAAAGATTTGGAAGACGGTATCAACAAGGTCACCAAGGGTATAGAAGACTCAGTCTTTGGAGACCTTGTTCCTGATATCCCAACAGTCGACTTCTCCGGACCTATCGATGATCTTAAGGACTTCGACCTCAACTCTACGGACTTCGTCAAGGATGTTCGCCAGCTGGAGGAAGATCTACCCGACTTCCGAGAAGTCCAGAATTTGACGGAACAGGCTATTGCCATCCCATTCAATTTCGTCCGCAAGGCCCTCAACGAGACCTATGGCAACTACAAATTCGATCGGGATGCCTTCCCTCTCGCTCAAAAGGAACAGTTGACTTTCTGCTCCGAGAATACCGCACTGAACGATTTCTTCAACAACTTGTTCGAGCTCATCGCCAAAGCTCGAACCATCTTCATCGCTGTCCTGATCATTCTCGCTCTGGCAGCTATTATTCCCATGGCCTGGCTTGAGATCAAGCGCTGGCGACGACAACAGCAGCATGCGCGCCTTATTGCTCAGAACGCGTATGACCCCATGGACATTGTCTACATTGCCTCTCGACCCATGTCGGCAACATTCGGCATCAAGGTCGCTTCGCGTTTTAAGGGCAAGCGACAGATCCTTGTGCGATGGTTGATCGCCTATGCTACTTCTGTGCCGGCTTTGTTTATTCTGTCCCTTGCGATTGCCGGGTTCTTTTCTTGCTTCTGCCAATGGCTTCTGCTCAGGGCGATCAAGGATGAAGTCCCTGCCTTGGCAGGTCAGGTTGGCGCCTTTGCCGACGATGTTGTAGATAACCTCGAGAGCGTATCTGCCAAGTGGGCTACTGACGCCAACGGTGTAATTCAAGGGTTCAACGACGACATCAACAACGACGTCCTCGGCTACGTCACCAACGCCACGGATGCAGTCAACGACACCCTCAACACGTTCCTTGAGACCATGGATGATGGACTCAACACCGTCTTCAAAGGAACCATTCTCCTCGACCCTATCAAGACAGTCCTCCACTGTGTCATCGGCATCAAGATCGAGAGCGTGCAAAAAGGACTGACGTGGGTCCACGACCATGCCGAGGTCAACTTCCCGCTTTTCGAAAACAACACTTTCAGTATGGGCGCCAAAGACTCGGTTGAAGGTGACTCGGAGCTTAACTCGTTCCTGGCATCCCCGTCGAGCGCCACTACTGATGAGGTCACGGGGGCTGTCAAGGCAGTTACAGATTGGCTTCACAGCAAGCTTATTCAAGATGCTCTTATCTCCACCGGCCTGCTTCTCCTCTACGTGCTTGTTGTCCTAATTGGCGTAGTCTGGACACTGGCTGGCATGGCCTCACCCGACAAAGGCCGTGCCGAAGGTGGCATGCGCTACACTGGAGACGATCGACCAGGCTTTAGTCCCCGCATTGGACACCGAGACGATGCGCACCCCGACGGCGCGACGCACTTCCCTCGATTTGGGTCTTCCTCAGGCGAGGAGGATCACTACAGAGAAGCTCCGAGCGGACGTGACGAGAAGTTCATGTCGGGAGCAACAGGGGCTCGTGCCACACAGGTCGATGGTCACCAAAGAAGTAGCTCCTACGGCTACCTGGACACGGCAAGCGGCAAATACTAGGAGTGTTGAAGCCGGATAGCCAGTTGAAGGATGGTTATCCCTTGCAGTTTTCTTTATTACTCCGGCCCTGGCTGGACCCGCGCCGAGAGAGACGATCCTTACTTGACTGCACGAAGCGATGATTGCACGGAAGGCGTTGGTATTACTTTGGAAATGGAGGCAACTCAACTATATTTTCGTTTGTTTCTTGATTGATATCCGGAAGGACAAAGATGCAGTGGTCGTTTGAATAGGTTATATTCCGTGTCTTAGGGGTGGTCTTGAATCTGTTTTGTGGTCTGCACTGTTTGTGGTCATGATTTCAAACCAGATTGTTTCTAGCCCTAGAATAAGATAGTAACACCAAATTGATGACTACAATTGCAAAATGTTTCTTTTACGTGAGTTCTACTAATATGTGAGTGGCTGTTGTGCATGTTCCTATTGAACGCTAAGAGACAGCTGTATGGCATCACACGCTACATTCTAACGCTCAAATTCTTTCACGAGTGGTTGTTACTTAACCGGCATGATGCTTGCCTGGTCTTACATGGAGGTGGTTGTCTGTTGTAAGCCGCATGGCATGACGCTCGGAGTTGCTTTACGAAGAGATTCCACCTGCATAAGCAAGCGACTTGACCGTGGATGTCTGTTCATCCAGGATTGTATGTGATTCCCTGTTTACTCGTATCATCCCTTCGGGGGAAATAAAGCATGAAACGCGAGATCAACCTAATAACAATGAATATATGCCAAAGTATCTACTGAAATATCCTAAATATAGTATAAAAGCTTCTTGTTAACAAAGAAAAAATCAGCGATACTTATGATATAAATCTTATACGGGAGAGGTTGTAGTCTCGTGTCACGTCCTATCCCCCCCCCCCTAACATCCGTAGCTTCATCTAACACGAGGTCAGAATACTATGCTGCAGGACCCTGAAGTTGTAACCGACAGACATCCAATGTCATGTTGATTGATTACCGAATTAGGCAAGTCCGGGGCCGATGTGGGCTACTATGATGCCCGCTGCAGGGCGGAGTGTGGGCGGAATATGCAGCTGCGGGCGACGTGCATGAGCGGCAGGAGCTAAACGAGTCAATGGCAGGTGGCGGAGAGCATTCTTCCGGGATCGGTGGCGGAAAATGCAGTCACCAGCAACCTTCGGCCATTGATTCGCCCTTGCCCCAAATTCTTTCAGGTTCTTTTAAAGAGATCAGGTCCTCGCTGGAAAAAAATAACCTCCAGAACCCAAACACTCCATATTATTTCTGGGACCAGAGACGGAATCAATTCATTATGGACGCTATCAAATCGACTTTCAGACGCTGCAAGGAGCAGAACAGGGTTAGTGACACCGCCTCGAATGCCCCTCCGCGGGGTAAAACGACGAGAATCGCAACTTTTGCTGGACGAGACCAAGAAACTGACAATGGATCGTGTATAGTCTGCGCTGGTCACATATGTCACTGCTGGCTATCCTAAGCCCGAAGATACCCCCAACATCCTTCTGGCTCTGGAGAAGGGTGGCGCTGGTGAGTCCTTTCATCCCAATGACGTTGTGATTTCCGTACTGACCGAAGTCGCAATTCAGATGTTATTGAAGTCGGTGCTCCTTTCACCGACCCAATTGCCGACGGCCCGACTATTCAGACTGCCAACACGGTTCGTACAATAAAATCCCCTCGATCAGGCGGAAATTGACTGGGTATAGATTGCTCTCGACAATGGCGTTACAATTGAGTCCACCCTGGGCATGGTGAAGGAGGCCCGATCTCGCGGTCTTAAGGCCCCCGTTATGCTCATGGGTTACTACAACCCTCTTCTCAGCTATGGCGAGGAGCGGTTGCTCGAGGACTGCCACTCTTCTGGTATCAATGGCTTCATCGTTGTCGACTTGCCTCCTGAGGAGGCCATCTCTTTCCGAAAGCTCTGCAACAAGGGCCGGTAAGTAAAAATAGAATAAAATAAAAACCTGTGTAGAACTCGACACTGACTGATATCTATAGCCTCTCATACGTTCCTCTTATCGCCCCCGCTACTTCAGATACCCGAATGAAGATTCTCTGCCAGCTCGCCGATTCTTTCATCTACGTCGTCTCCCGCATGGGTGTTACAGGCGCCACCGGCACCCTTAACGCGAACCTCCCCGACCTCTTGGAGCGAGTCAAGAAGTACAGCGGTAACAAGCCCGCCGCCGTTGGATTCGGTGTCAGCACCCGAGAACACTTCCTGAGTGTCGCTACTCTATCCGATGGTGTCGTCGTCGGCAGCCAGATCATCACCACCATCAAGAATGCTGAGCCTGGCCAGGCTCTTTCCGACGTCGAGAAGTACTGTGCCTACCTGTCAGGACGTGACTCAGTCGAGAACACCCGCGAGGTCGGCCTTGTTGAGGCTGTTGCTGGAGCTAAGGAGCCCAGTGGTGAGAATGTTACTGTCAGCGGTACTGTGACGGATGCGGATATCAGTGCTGAGGAGGACAGCGCTCTGGTGGCCCAGCTTGCTGCTCTTCACGGCAAGATTCCTGAGCGATTCGGCGAGTTCGGTGGCCAGTACGTTCCTGAGAGTCTGATGGACTGCCTGTCACAACTGGAGGATGGATTCAACGCGATCAAGGATGACCCCTCATTCTGGGAGGAGTACCGATCTTACTACGAATATATGGGACGACCCGGCCATCTACACATGGCTGAGCGACTTACCGAGCACGCCGGCGGTGCCAACATCTGGCTTAAGCGTGAGGATCTGAACCACACTGGTAGCCACAAGATCAACAACGCTCTGGGCCAGCTTCTCCTTGCCCGACGGCTTGGAAAGACGCGAATTATCGCTGAGACCGGTGCTGGACAGCATGGTGTCGCTACTGCCACCGTTTGCGCCAAGTTCGGCATGGAGTGCACAGTATACATGGGAGCCGTAAGTTGTCCCGCATTTGCCCATTGAGATACCATGACTAATGCTGTGTTTAGGAGGATGTCCGACGACAGGCTCTCAACGTTTTCCGTATGCGACTGCTCGGTGCCAAGGTTGTCGCCGTCGAGGCCGGCAGCAAGACCCTCCGAGACGCTGTCAACGAGGCTCTCCGTGCCTGGGTCGTCGACCTGGATACCACCCACTACATCATCGGCTCTGCCATTGGACCTCACCCCTTCCCTACCATTGTCCGAACCTTCCAGTCCGTTATCGGTAATGAGACCAAGCAGCAAATGCTTGAGAAGCGAGGCAAGCTTCCCGATGCTGTCGTCGCCTGTGTCGGTGGAGGTAGCAACGCTGTCGGCATGTTCTACCCCTTTGAGAACGAGCCTACCGTCAAGCTTCTGGGTGTTGAGGCCGGTGGTGACGGTGTTGAGACAGCCAGACACAGTGCTACCCTTACCGGTGGTTCCAAGGGTGTCTTGCACGGTGTAAGGACATACGTCCTCCAGGACAAGCACGGTCAGATCACCGAGACACACTCCGTTTCCGCTGGTTTGGACTACCCTGGTGTCGGTCCTGAGCTGAGCTCTTGGAAAGACAACGAGCGAGCCAAATTCGTTGCTGCCACTGACGCTGAGGCTTTCCTTGGCTTCAAGCTCATGAGCCAGCTTGAGGGTATCATCCCCGCTCTCGAGACTGCTCACGGTATCTACGGTGCGATCGAGCTCGCCAAGACAATGAAGAAGGGTGAGGATATCGTCATCTGCCTGAGTGGTCGTGGTGACAAGGACGTGCAGAGCGTCGCTGACGAGTTGCCCAAGCTGGGCCCCAAGATTGGATGGGATCTCCGTTTCTAGATTAAAAGTGATACCATGTTTGGATTAAATAGCAGCCCTTGAAATGATAGCATGAACAAAAAAGTCTTTTTCTATCTTGGCTCTGGCGGGTTGATGTTACAATGGGAGGAAGGCGTTGAAAAAGGGGGGGTTTTGGTACATCATATTATACAAGAAAATGTTTTTACACCGTGATATTCTCCTGTCCCTTTGTCTTCTTGCTCTTCGGCTCTTTGCCTTGTGTTGTCTTCATGACGGCCGCCTCTGCCTTATCGAGTTCCGCGAGCAATAGGGCTTCGTCTTCATCCGACAACTCCTCAATGCCTTCTACATCGGCCAAATCCTCCTCGCCCAGAACAAACTCCTGCTGCGCCCTAAGCTCACCTAGCGTCGCCTGGCTGCGCAAGCTCAAGGGACCAGGTGTAGCAAAGTCGAGCGCATATTGAATGACATCGTCTCTGTCCTCAATCTCCTTGGGCTCCATACCCAGCGCAACTCGCTCCTCGTTGAATCTCTTCTGGATATCCTTGGACTGCATGAGCAGCCACCTCAAGTTCCAACCACCAGGACCGAGCTCCTTTATCCGGGCGGGCTTGCTCTTGAGGAGGTACTCCTGGAGACCACCTTCACGGCGGATGGTCTTGAGAACGCGGAGAGTGAGGCGAGTCTTGACATTTGCGTCAATTGCAGGAAGTGGGAAGCTCTTGACGTGAACGTTTGGGCGCCAGAAACGTCGGGCCTTGTTGTTGTACTTTTCAGCAACGGTGTTGCCGAAACGAATTCTCGCAGAGCCGTACAGACCCTTGTTTGACTGCTTGTAGACACGGCGCTCACCATAGGGGTATGGCGGGATGAGACGGTCGGGGAGACGGTGTGACTTGATCGTTTTGGTCTGCTGGGGAAGAGTTGTGCTGAAGAGGCGGAAGTTGGTCGACGGTGTCGATGAAGCCAATGCCCTCAGGGCTGGCCGGGCGGGGGCCAATGATGCCATGGTATCGGATATCGGTTTGTATTTCTCGGGTTATAGGCGAGGCATTGGCCTCAGTTGGCGTCGGGGTGGGCGGGTATTTCGAGCGCGGACTGCCCCCTTCGAGATGCGCTGATCGTCGACGGTATCTCTTGTTACTTTTGGCGTTGAGATTTTTGGGGTGTCGTTGTTCGGAGGCGGGTGATGTTCCGGCGCCGGAGACGTGGGCTGTTTACCCCCAGTTGTTAATTGTCCAATCAGGTGATTTCGTGCTGTATTCGCGAACGGATGTCTCCACTACAAGCTTGGAGAGCTCGACTAACAACAAACTAAACAATGAAAGTCATGTCAGCATATACGGCTGGTTTTGATATACGATGACAATGTTTCCGCCTGTGGAGGACTCTGTTCTACAGAATAATCCAGACTTTTCAAATCTTTATAATAAACTTACTAATGTCATTCTTAATCCGGATGGTTCAACAAAGGACGACCCCGCGGCCAAAGGGCGGGCTGCGGTTCGAGAGGTAAGAGACTATTTATCTACATGATACTTTTAACCTCTTATGATTATACAATATTAACTTCTTCAATAGGAGCTCGACCGTCGTCGTTTGATCTCAGCGAAACAACATCTCCTCACTCGCGCCATCGCAACCGCTACACCAGCAAGCACACCGCCCGCAACAAGAGCATCTTCCCGTCTACGAGCACCCCAGAACCAAAAAGCAGGAGACTCGAAATCCCAACAACAGCAACAGCCCTCACTTCCCGAGCCTCTTTTAGATCTTTTAATCGTCCTTCCTCCGCTTCTCGACCCCAACAATCCGCCTCTCCCCCAAGATACCCTTCAGCTCCTATTCGCCCACCCTCCCCTCTCAGACCTCGAAACTATCCTCCCGACTCTTGCGCCCGTAATCGCTTCGAACCTACGTACCTCGGCATTAGGACTTGCGCGAATCGCTCATCCCTCTACGAACCCCTCTTTCCTCCACCGCCATATCGCCTCGTTGCCGAGTACATTGTCTAGTTTGCGATCCGATCTCACCGCCGCAGAAGCAGACCTGAGCGCCCACCGCCTACGCTCCCTCGCCGCTCTCACATCCCTCCTTCAGTCTTCCAGCAACGCGTTGAGCCTTCTTGTCCGTGCCCTTGAGGTCAAGCACGGCGTTGTAGCTCGCAGCTTAGAACTCCGCGCCGCAGAAGTCTCCTTGCACGCCCGCCGACATGACGCTGACGCTGCTATAGCTGCTGCCTCTGTGCGTCGCGCAGTGTACACACCCGAGGCGATTGCTGCTCTTAAGAACTATGGTGCTCACCTGCGCGACGCCAGAATACGTAGCGAAGAGCGCATTCGTGGTCTGACGGCTGAGCTGGAAGAGTATGGCGTCGGAGTTGATGGTGGAGAGAGCAAGGAGAGGAAGATGAGGGAGATGTCGAGAGTGTATCGAGAAATGGCAAGGCAGATGGATGATGTGAGAAGAGACCTGGATCGATTGAACCAGGGTTAAGAATAGTTGGTGTGGGATATTATGGCCAAGATTGTTTACGCTTTATGACGGATAACGATGTATAGAGAATTGTTTAGATCGTCTTTGACGTGCCATGTACTTAATTGGACTAGAATATATCACATAGTACTTCACAGTCATATACCGAACAGGACAGCGCACTAGAGAGGTAGAACAGACACGTGAGGTCCGTGTCTTTAGTAGGTTACTCGTACATGTATTTTCAATTGTCTTCGTCTCGTCATTAACCGCCAAGCCAGATGCTTGACATAGACTCAAGACTGGGGGGTATTTTCGGTTCAATCCATCCCGACAGCTTTCATGGCCGTAGCTGTCTTCATACATCCAAGAAATCGCTCGCTCCAAGACGATCAAACTTCATTGGATGTACTTCTTTCACAATTTTGTTTTTAACTACCATCATAACTTATCTAACCCTTGACCTTGTAGATGGCCTCGGCGAGGCGGCCAACGTTGTCAGAGGTGATACCAGCAACGGAGATACGGCCGTCCTTAGTGGCGTAGACGGAGAACTCCTCAGCGAGGCGGGTCATCTCCTCAGCAGTCAGACCGGTGTAGGCGAACATACCGATCTGGCTGGTGATGTGAGACCAGTCGTGCTTGGAGCCAAGCCTCTCAAGGTTGTCCTTGAGGAGAGCACGCATGGTGATGATGCGGTCAGCCATCTCCTTGACCTCACCGAGCCACTGCTTGTAGAGAGTGGGGCTGTTAAGGATCTCGGAAGCGATGCGAGCACCGTGGATGGGAGGGTTGGAGTACAGAGGTCGGATGAGAATCTTGAGCTGAGAGTCGACACGCTTCTTCTCATCGGCATCGGCGCAGACGATGGAGAAGGCACCAATACGCTCACCGTAGAGACCCATGTTCTTGGCGAAAGACTGGCACAGAGCAATGTTGTGGCCCTGCTCAACGAAGTAGCGGACAGCAAAGGCATCCTTGTCGGTGTCACCGCTGGCAAAGCCCTGGTAGGCCATGTCGAAGAAAGCGAAGTGACCCTTCTCCTTGACAACATCAGAGATCTGCTTCCACTGCTCCTGGTTGGGGTCGACACCAGTAGGGTTGTGAGCACAGGCGTGGAAAAGGAAGACACTGCCGTTGGGAGCAGCCTTGACATCAGCGATCAGACCCTCGAAGTCGAGGCCAATGGTCTTCTTGTCGTAGTAGCGGTACTGCTCAACCTCGAGACCGGCGTGGTTGAAGACGGCCTTGTGGTTAGCCCACGAAGGGTTAGGGATGTAGATCTTCTTCTCGCCGGGGAAGAACTTGGCGAGGAAAGCAGCACCGACACGGAGGGCACCAGTACCAGAGATGGTCTGGGTGATGGTGATGCGGTCCAGGGCGGGGTTGTTGGGGCCGTAGGCCAACTTGGCGGCGGCGGGAGCGAACTCAGGGACACCAGTGATGCCGGCGTACTCCTTGTTCAGCTTGGATTCGACAACCTTCTTCTCGGCCTCCCGGACGGAGGGGAGAACATAAGGCTTGCCAGCATCGTCACGGTAGGCACCGACACCTGTATGCGAATCGAGTCAGATGAAGTCGAGAAACAGCGAGATACCTCCGCATTCGGGATGGTGTGGGGGATGACGTCGCAACATACCCAGATTGATCTTCTTGTCGAACTTGTCGGCCTTGAAGGCTTCAGTGATACCTAAAATGCATGTTAATATTCATTCTTACTGTGATGAGTTGTTTTTGCTCTGGCGCAACTATCCCCATGCTCGGAGGAGCGGAGCGCAATGCATTGGGAGTCATCATACGTACCAAGAATAGCCTATTTCAAACGAAAACAAGCAATTGATTAGCAACGGAGCTTGCGCAAAGCTCGAAAGTTGGATGTTCTACTTACATCCTGCAAGTAATTAGCATCAAAACTCAAAAAAGATACGCGCCAGCAATGGGGAAGCTTCATACAGGAGGACCCTGGGGAACGTTAGCCCAGTTAGAGGCAGCGCGGATGGCAGCCAGGTTGTACTGGGCAGGACGGGCAGCCCGGCGGCTGGCGACTCGGAGAGTGGACAGCATTGTGAAGGTGATGATGGGGATGAATTGATGGCAGAGGGGAGATTGAAGGAGGAGAGAAAGAAAGAGGAGCGAGAAAGAACGGGAAGAAGTAGGATTACTGAGGCGATTCTATGGCGGAGGTGACTAGGCAAAGCGTGGTGTCTACATTTTGACGATCGGGCCTCTTCGGAGCTGGGCTAGGGGAGCTATTGTCCAATCATGGGCGGTTACCTGAATCGAGACCCTTAATTTATGGGGGCTTGAAAGGCAGCTCCCACAGAATGAGCTCACCTTGCCAGGGCATTTCGGTGACCTTGTTTGTGGGAACGGAGTGAAATTTTAGTGGAGTTACCCCGGACATCGGCGTGTTAAGAATGGTAGTTACAGGCGCTCAAGCCACAATACTCGATCCTTCCCGGTCGTGTTGCTCGGGGGGATCTGCCTAAAGCTCCTTCTCTCCTTAAACGTCTCAAGCTGAGTGGTGCGCCTGAGGCGGTAAATGGGTGTTTTTACCCTGTTGGGTTTTGTTCCTTTTGTCCATCATAATTCATCTTTCTTATTAATACCAGTAGAGTCTATTCCATTATGTTATTCGGTTGAGTCAACGAGATATCGAAATGTCATTTCCACATCTAACGTTATTTGTTGCCAATTGTCCAGCCAGATTAGGATAGTATGATCTGAGCTCCAGAAGCCGGGACCCAAAAACAACGAGCTTGAGAACCCGGGATCTGATAACCCAGGCCACCCATGTATACGATGGATTGGAGGATCTCAGGCAACTCACAAATCCCGGCCCATCCGCATTGAACCCATTGTTCAGAAACGCTGGCTTTTCATGATCCATATACCGGTGTAACATCCTTTCCCATCTTCAACACCAACAACCACCGTCAAACGCATTTCAGTCAGCGCATATCCACTGTGATCAGGACACATCTGTCAAGCTACACCGAGAAAGGAGCGAGAAAAGAGACGAGGCTCTCATTAACCGTCGGCAACCGCATCCGACCCTGTCATGTCTTTCTTTCAGACAGTCGATTCTTCCCCAGCCGCCCGGTCGACTCCGGCCTGCTCACCGCGCGTCCCCTTCTGGGTCGTCCGCTGGGCCTGTCGCAGCGGGTCCGCTGTCAGAACACGGCACTCCTTGACACTCTAAACGCTTTGTCTCTCCGCTGGTCCAGGAGACTACACTCCCGCTACCGCCTCCAAGCGCTCGCTAGAGCCTAGCTCCATCTGTTGCATCACCAAACCCTTGTCTCAGCCCTCGACTCTCTCGCATCCACAAACGCTCTTCCTCTACACCGGCTCCGTCCGTCCCCGTGACCGGCCCGGTGCCGTGCGCAATGCGAACGCGGAATATGTTATTACTGGCTCAAACAAACCTCAAACAACTAGAGATGCTGCCAATTCACAACAACGAACGATGCAACTGAGTTTTGAGAGGTCAATTGATCGACGTGGACTCTCTGTCCGTCAAACAGGAGCCTCAAACTTAATTGATCAACAACGTGGGGGCTCTCGGGGATGCCTTGGAATCAAGCTTCAAGACAGCACAGAAGGCAACAAAATAGCAATTATTATGGTCAATTATTGTGACGTCTTGAGCTAAACACCTCCGTCATTTTCAACTTCATTACACCAAGTCTATACTATATGGAACCTGTTCCCAAACGCCAACGCCAGTAACAATGCGATTTCTACTGCCAATGCCAATGCCAATGCCGATCAAGATCCGAGATATCCCCTTGACAAGATCTCTTCATCTTGCATGTGGCACAGCGCAGGTGATTCTGATCCCTCTTCCGGGGTAGCTTCACCCGAAACTGAGGTATTACTTCAACCGACAACTTCGTTGCTTTATATGCGCCACCTTGAGCATTGGTGCATGAAAGGAACTTTGCTTAATTAGTCACCGAGAGTCGACTATGCTTTGTCGTGAACCTTTTCTGATGGCGCGTCTGCAAGCTCTTCATAGCGGTTCATGACAGTCTCCTTCACTGTCTCGTGGAACACATCCACCTCGGTCGATGCGAACTTTCTTGCGCTAGTTCCTCGCTCAAAGAGCACATCAAGCTCTGCAAAAGTACGCCCGCTTGGTTCTGGTAGACGGAAGAAGGTGTAAACGATGCACAAAAAGCAGATACCGCCCTGTTATTCTTGTCAGTAACTTGGCACAATGCTGTTAGGATCGGGTCCTACCCAAAAGAATCCCGCATAATTGCCCCAATCCCAAGCCGTGGGGTTGAGCATATATGGTGTTAGGACGTTGTTGATGATACCCACAACGTTGCTATTCGCATATCGGGTTAGCTATCCGAACCGACAATATAATATTGACTAGGGTGCTATCCCGAAGGATAGTTCTCCAGTCTTTCTTGGTGGCTGTGACTTACTAGAGGTTACGGCCAAGCACAACCGTCTTAATCTGCAGACGGCGAGATGATAATTCTCCGACGAGGGAATAGCACACGGTACCCACAGTCAGTTGGTAGAAAAGTGCCCACACAATCATCATGCTGCCTGTAGCCAGTGATGACTGTTCCCGATGGGCCTCGGGCACTAAACCGAGGAAACCCATGATGAAGAGCATGGAACAGAGACCACACAGACCATAGAGAACCAACGATCGTCTACCGATACCCATGCTCATGAGCCCCCATGTGCCAAAGACGCCAGCCATGTTGATAGCGTACTGGCCGAGAGCAAAGGAATACGCCTTGTCAGCTGAAAGTCCGGCTTGCTCGAGGAAATAGGTGGAGTAGTTGGAGAAGGAGTTGCCGCTTAGGTTCTGAATGGCCCAAATCATGCACACAATCTCAGTACGACGACGATCGGTACCCTTGAAACAGTCCCAATAGGACGCTCCTGCTGTGATCTTCTCCTCAAGGGCGGTAGTGTGTACCATCATGGCAATCGTCTCGTCAGCATCGAAGTCGGTTTCGCGGTCGAGGCTGGTCAGGCGAAGCAGCGCCTCCTTGGCTTCCTGTTCACGACCTCTTCGGACTAGCCACCAAGGTGATTCAGGTGCAAAGAAGATACCAACACAGAGCGGCAGTGGCCACATCCATTGCAGAGCGTAAGGAATACGATACGCCCACTCATCGTCGCGCTTAAGCATGGCGTGAATAACTCCTATACCAATCTCTTGGCCCAAACCCCAACAAAAGTTGACATAGGTGGTCAAGTAGCCACGCAAGGCTACGGGGCAAACCTCGGACGCATACGTGATGGTTAGTGTTTGGAAGATACCCCAGGGGATACCACACAGAATCTCGGCGACAAGAAGAGCCTGGATGTTCTGCGCGGTGAAGAAGATGGTTGTGAAACCAGCCACGCAGACCAGGCATGCCATAACAGTATAACGATAACCAAATCGTTCGGAAATCCAACCATTGATGAAGAGGCCAATGATTTCGCCGCATTGGGCTCCCTAAATGAGTCGGCAATGAGCGTCTGGACGAAGGAGAATGAATGAAAGACTTACATTGCTCAGGCCTGCCTGCCAACGAGCCGGGACCTGGTATTCCCCGTCATCACCAAGGACACCATACTTCTTGTTGAACTGCGGAAAGGCGTCTGATAACAAGTGTCAGTAACGTAACATGGTTATGGCTATAGCTTGGGTCGTTGACCCTGATAGCCGGGTGTCCAACTGCGGGCACGGCTATTGAGCCGGCAAGCAGTCAATCAACACATACAGAAATTATTGACAAGGGAAATATCATAACCCTCCATTGCAATACATGTGGATATGAGGATACTCCAGAAGATGGCCTTGGGGTAGAGCTTGATGCCCTGGCGAAGGGTCATGTTGCGCTCCTTGTGGGCGGCAGCTCGGGCATGCTCGACGATGTTGATATGAGTCTTGCTAGGATCCGAGTTGTCGATCGCGGCCGAGTCCACGGCGGCCGAGATGTCGGCAGTGGTCTTTGAAGGCGGGGCCGCAGCCGGGGCTGGCGACACCTTGTCTTGGGCGTCAGCCATGGCTTCAGCTGTTTCACTCAGCGGCACTCGATGAGTTTGATGGCCAATCAAGGCTTGCCGGTCGAAGCTGAAGGCGATTGTGAAGGAAGCACTAAAAACGCAGCAAGCAGGACAGGGACAGGCACTATTCCAAGCCCTATTTTCTGGTTCTATAGGCGGTGTTGGATAGCTCCAGGTTGAACGAGGTCATTCAGACTTGAGGTTCAACATGTGTGGGTGAAGTGTCACACCAAAAGGGCCTACTGCGACACGGCGACGATAACAGAGACAACTTGGACGATAACGATGGCGGCAACTCTTCACATACGCACGACCTACACCAGTACGTAGCAGCAACAGAGAATAAGCAAGGCAAAGCAAAGCAGAAAGAGAACACAAGAAGTGAGAAAGTCTAATGGAGTCTGGGAGGGACCTTTTTCTGGTAAAAAATGGACCCCGATATTGACGATTTTTAACCTAGGGGCGGATGGTCGGATCAAAGCGGGACGAACCATACCAGACCGAGTATGGCAGGCAATTAAGAACGGAGTTACCAGTCTTTTGAGTCTGGAGCTCGCAATTTCTCTTTTGTGGACGTTGTATTCACTAACAGATTACCAGGTGCAGGGAGCGCAATTTGTGAGGCCATAAGCCAATGGCACATGTAAGGAACATCTCATCTCACAAGTACACCCATGTCCATGGAGGGGAATTATCCAGGTGGGCCTCTAGTTTTTACTCGCAGAATGGATGCCGCTCGATTCGAGGGTCAATGGTTTACCGACATGGCACTTTTCAGCAGCCAGAGAGACTCAACTTGAGCTAGAAAGGCACAGGTTGGAAGAGCATCTCATACTATTCAATACATGGTCTTGGCACTTCAGAACGTCGATAAACGCTCACCGCACGAGCGAGCTTGTTTCTTCAAAACTGACAACGGTTGCGGAGCCTCATTCTTGGCTAAACCTACTTGGCTCCAACGCCCAGAAACTAGAACAACCGATAGCCAGTTAGCGCCACCGAATCTTGTGAACCCCTGGAGCTACTGGGATAATTGGAGAACTCTTCCCATGTCCGCGGTAAGACCGACAAGCCCTCACCGTTCATTCAACCCTCGGGTTCAGTGGCGAAGACGAGTTCTGCAGTCACCTTTGCGGTTTGTGAGTCGATGACTTCTGGTCCAAGTGTCCAACGAAAAGTACCATTGGTATCAGCCTGGATTGAACTCTAGCTATTGTTTTGACACAATCAACATGACAGAGTTCCTATCATGAAATTTGGGGTATGGAAATTACTCCAAAACTCCAAAATTAAATTGCAAGGGACCCCGCTTATGACTACAATCTTTAGACATTCACTGTCTGGTTTCTTGGTCAATTCAGATTGAAAACGAACACAACTCACGACTGCTTAAACGAACACATACATGCATACATACACTCAGATCTCTGGATGTGGGACCAAGCTGTCTATCACCACTTGGTCACGATGGCGTCGTGCGGGGACTGCAGCTGGCCTCCAACCGACTATCTGGGGAAGAAGAGGCGGGGACTTGACATGACAGGCAGGGGAGTGTTTGGACCAGTTCAAGTGTCTGAGTCCTGTTACGTTATAAGTCATAAGCTAGGGTTATGTGGTAGTTAGTGGGTTCACTTAAGCCAAAGCAGACGAGGTAGGTTGAATATGTCGTCTGAAGTGATGATACAGCTGTAAAATGAGACGATGAATATTCTAAGATACAAGAATACACACGCCAATCCATCATCACTCTCTTGTACTGCAAGACTCAGTTCTTCTTCCATACATCTCTCCACCACTCTTTCAGCCCATATGCTTTCTCCTGCGCCTCGACATGAACCTTGACGTTATCACCTCCAGTCAAGGTCTCCAACAACCCCACCTGCTTACTTGCCTTACTGACTCCTCCTCCCAAGCCTCTCGATGACCTTCCCGTCGCGCGATCCTGAATCTCTCGAGCAATCGTAGGCGCAACCTCAGCAAAACAAGCCTTGAGTTCTCGCTCGAGCGAAAAGTACGGCTTCTTTGCTAGATCCGGCGCCATGAGATTGTAGCTTCGCGTCAGAATATTGAGACGCTCGATCGATAACTTATGATATCCCGCTTCAGCCTGCTCCCATGCCGTATCACGGAACGGTCTTCCAACAACTGGTGAAGAAGCTTTGATTTCTGCCACTTCCACTTCCACTTCCCCATTGGCCTTCTTTCGTATAATCGGATTATGCACTTCTTCCGCAGCGGCGTACTCCTCTGCTCTTTGCATCTGTTCCTGCAGCGATCCTCCCCGTGAAGCAATCATCCTGGCCGCAAACCGTCGCCAGTCATTTCGTAATCGTGCTCTGAAGGCTCCCAGTTCTTTAGCAAGCTCTTGCTGCTTCTCTATCCAGGGCGGAACAATGTCCTGTCGTTGAATCATCTTGTTCATGATGTACTCTGTCGTGTCGATAAAGGGGTTATCAGCGCGTGCATCACGCACAATTTCTTTACCACGGGGTATGTTCTTGAATTGTCCTCTCGCGATAGCGTTTTCAATGCGCTCATTTGCCAATGCTGCAAGGCCGGTGATAGAGTTAGGCAACGCCCTCGCTCCAGGTTCAAACCGCTCTCTTAGCTCTTTTCGCCACGCCTCCTTCTCATCCTCGCTCATACCACTCTTAGGCTGTTGACCACCCATACCAACGTAGGTATTCACCTTGTCCCTGGCTGTAGCCACTTTTTCTCCCGCAGATCGCCTCGGCTGTCTCTGCAGCCGCATGTCCACAGGAGGCGGTTGAAACTTTCCTCTCAGACCTGGAGCAAGCGGCTTCTTGGCATCGTCGAGCATCCGAAGCACTGTATCTGCTGTATTCTCCTCTCCCGTCCAGGCCTGCGCTGAGGCGATGTGTCGTGTGCCCTCTCCCACCGATGACGAAAGGCTGGCTTCTGCAAGGGCGCTCGCATTTTCAGATTTGAAATTGGCATCGGCGATCTTGTTCAAGAGTCTTTCCTTGAGCTCATCCGAGAAACCGGCATCCTGGACAGCCCGGCGTCCGGCTCTTCCACCTGTAAAGAGGGCTTCCTCTGTGGCTTCTTCCAACCGCCGGGCCATCGGGCCTGGCTCTTTAGCTGAGGCCGACTCATCGCTCTTTGTTTCGTTATTCTTAGTCGTCTTATCTTGCTGTTCATCCTCGCCTTTAGATACGCCGGCTTGCGTTGAGTAGCAAGCAGGTGGCAACACCCTGGGCTGGCGAGACGCTCGAAGGCAACGCCGGCAAACAAAGGGCGCCCGGCGAAGAGATAGAGACATTTTATCGACTGTTTTCAGTCTGAGACGCCTTGAAATTGCAGCACAAAAGGAATCGAATGCAATGAGACTGAATGAAGATTAGTGAAGTTGTAATGACGGCAATGAAGCTGATGGGGCTTAGCTTAGTCAGCCACCCTAGACACCCGTTCAACTTGACGTTATTACAGGTACCTCGCCACTTCCATAATTTTGCAATATCGGCTTCAATTTACTATCTCTGAGAAAAGCCAGCTCATTTTAAGAAAGTAACTGTACGTGCTCATACAGTTGAATGTTTTGTCCACCCTCGCCGTGTAAAAACTCCGCCAGATATCGGCACCAAAAATGGCTTCTTTAGTCTCGACTCATCGTCAATCAAGACTCGCCTACAACAGATGATTGAAAACAATAGCGAGTAGAAGAGCAAAAGTCGAGCCCAGAGAGGGCTTTGTATGAGATGCAAGATCCTCCTCATCGTCTCTATTCTCCTGACCTCCAAGACCATCACTCGGCTCTCCGTCAGCAGGGTTCGCCTTCAGTGTCCAGATACTGCTGCTGTTGCCATGAAGCTCGCCGCTCGCAAGATCAACGGTAGCCGTAGAGCCAAGGGTTTTGCTGTTTTTGGCAACTGCGACAGCTCGGACTGATTTGGGAAGCGGCTGTCCTTCTAGACGGATTTCTGTTTCGAAGCCGGAACGGGTTGAGTTTGCGAGGAGCTTGTGAGGAGAAGTGACATTTTTCTCATCTTCGCCAGCATACTATCACAGAGTCAGTTCTGGTCAAAGCATTCATGGTCATCGGAAAACGCACCACTTCCCATCTGCGAACCTGGGTATCACCGTTCCAGGACACATAGATAGTAGCATCTGATGTCGTATTTCCTGAAGCGATAGAGGGACCCCATGGTGGCCGGCCGATCCAATCCATCTTCCAGGCACGATAAACGGACATGTCGGCATCAGAATTACCCTGTGATTTGTGTGGCATTACTCCTCGCTGGATGTCCATGACGACCGTCCCGTTGGGCGCATGTTCCGTTATACCGGGATTTGCCCCCCAGCCAACAAGGAAGTTGCCATTGTCCAAGCCTTGGACGCTCCCTCCCGAGCCAGAAGAGATACTCTGGGGATGATGAAACTCATGCAAGAGCTTGACCGTCATTTCGTCGTAGTCGAGCTCTACAACAACGCCTCGAGAGCAATTTCTTCCTTTGCACGATCCGCTTTCCGTGACCTGGTTGTCGAAGAAGCTGAGCCGACTCTCGTTACCTTGAACGAACCTCGCGTTGTATTGATGTGCAAAGTTGGTTGCATTGCCGCCGCTGAGGTCGTTGAACTGGTTACGCTTGCCTCCAAGAATCCACCGTGGATTTAGGGTATCCGCCTGGAGGAGGATGATTGCGGACAGTCCCTTGGACGAAACCAGGTAATGCCCCTTTGTGGTCTATTTTTATGAGTACTTGATTCTTCGAGGCCTCAAAGAATAAAAAGGGCACATACCTTGAAAACGCTGTCCAGATGGAACCAGTCAAAACCCTCACCCCCCATGAAAGTCGTCTTGGGGTTGAATTTGACAAGTGTGTCAGTCAGGTTGATATGGGTGAATGACCTCCATACGTTGGTGACTTTGTTGGTTTCAAGAACTACCTCTTGAAAGATCGAATCGCTCAACCAGCCGTCGATTTCTCCCCCAAGAACTGTCATGTTGTATCTGACGTCCTGGTACGCGGTCATGAGGGCAGTCTCCTGGCTTGTGAATTCGAAGTCGTGAATGTTGGCTTCGATAGCCCCTAAATCCTTGATTGACACGGTCCATTTCTTTTGATACATGGAGTCAAAGGCGTGGCAGCGACCGCCCTCGATGAAAGTGAGGTACTTGCCGCCGTTTGTGAGCTGGGCACGAGCATCATACGTCCGCTCGTACTTGATGTCGGCATACACCAGACTGAGGTCCTTGCTTGAGAAGATGGCAGGACCAAATTTTCCGTCATGCTCCATGGTCAAGAAGAGAAAACTCGAGTCATCGACAAAATTGGGCTCAAAGGTATTGATTTGGAACACAGGAGCAACGACATCAGAAGATTTGAAGGTCTGGGAAGGGAATTGACCAAGATCACCATTGTTGTAAGCCCCCAGATCGTTGATCATGGGCTCGTCTGCAAAAGACAAGACAGCCAGCGAAACAAGTGCTGTCACTCGTACAATTGAAAATGAATGCATCTTCAGGAGAGAAGAGGAGGAGTACAGAAAACAAGGGAAAGGCCAGGCAAGAGTTGCGGCCAACAAAAGAAAGCGAACGACAGAGTTCCAAGAAAACTCCAAAAGTGCTCCAAAGTGGTTTCGTGAAAGACGACGAAGGAAAGGTTTGGATCGTTGATATGTTTGGTGTAGGACGAGAGTTTCAGATGCCTTCCACAAGAGATGAGGAGTTGAGCAGATGACGAGATTCATCGTTACTCCAGTGGCAGTCACACCGGGCAGTTTCGTGCCTTCCTTTCTTGAGACGCGAGACTGTAACATGAGCTTGAAAAGCCAGGAAGAGGCAAGAGCCCCCCATGCCTTCCTGTTAGACCCAATCTCGCTATGCGGAAGGAACGCCCCATCGCAGGAGACAGAGGCAACCTACCTATGGATTAGGATTAGATTTTGACAATCAAAGACGTAAGTAGTCAATGTTGGATAATGAATACAAGACGCTTTCGAAATATCACTCTTTTATACGCTGTCATATCTGCGATGCTCGGTCCATGAGGCTTCTCATCACCCAAAAATATACAAACCACAGCTCCAAAGCTGCAAGTACCAGTTGTCCCTATATATAGCTCCGCAACACCATTAAGAATAACTTTTGGTCCTGCTCCCCCCTGAATATATAGCCTCTCCATGGCCCAGGCTCGTTAATGAAAAGCCCACGGCTCGCACCGGTATTTCTTTTATATGCTCAATCCCAATCCAAACTCCTCATTCCATAGTGTATCGATATGAATATTCTCCCTTGCATCTCTAATCATTCATGAACAGGAAGCAGCACGCCACTTCCTATATCCGTCCTCCCTCAAGAATTTCTCGTTCAATCTCAACCTGTCCAAATTCTCCAGTGCGCCGACGCTCCATGACCCAGCGTGTGGCGCCACTGTCTTCCTCTTTAGTGTATGATATGCTATCAGCCGAGTTTTTATGTCGATGGCCCATGCCAGGACGTTTTGGGGTCGTGCTGGACTCAGCCGAGTTGGCCTTGTTGGAAGGCTCAAGTGGGCTCACCATCGCTGATGGTGGCATGCTCTCTTCAGGGTCGGATATCGGCGAGATGTGGTTTTCATAGACCTTCGACGTAGGCCTGCTAACATTCAGAGGGGCTACCCGAGCATCCTCTTTAACGTTGGTGTCGAGTTTGGTCAGTGGCGGAACAGGAGGCGGGGACAACGTCAGGCCAGGGATACCACCCGTCAATGTTGGGCTTCCTGACGCGCTCACACTATCCGAATCGTGGCTGATAGTGGACAACACCGAGTTCTTTCGAGTATGGAAAGTCGTCGGGCTTGTGAAAGTCGGCCCCGGGCCCCATGGCGAACTGGAAAGATCACCCCTTTCTGACCGAGGGGATCCGTTTTGACTGGACACAAGACTGGCTTGCGAACCTCCCCATGCTCTAGACCTAAGGCGAAGCAAGGCAGACAAGGTCATTTCGTCACCACGATCGCCCATAAGTGCAAGTTGAGCTAGACCAGGGCTTTGAAGAGGTGTTGTTCCACCAAAGCCAGGCATACCGAGACTCATGATCGAGTTTCTGTTGGAATATTCGGATCGCTCTGTGATAGGTGTTAAGTTGGGCTCCCTCGACACCACGCGTCCGCTTGTGCTGCGATCAAGGCTCCCTTTGGGACCGAAGAAGCCACCGTTGGCATATTCGTAGTCTGGTCCTTGCTGTTGCCCCATAGGAGCTGAGTAGAAGCCAAACTCCTGACCGTACCAACCGTCACAGTCGTTAGCCAGAGCGCTCGCATTGGCTTCAGCAACGATGGCATCGTCGTCAAGCTCAAAATCGGCCATGTCCTCGTAAGACTGATTATAACCGCCATAATCGTCAAAATCACCATAGTCGTCCTGTCTGAAGGAGTTCTCACCGTCTGGTGTGTTTGGAGAATGGCTTAGATCAGACAGAATCGTGTCATCCGGTGGCGGTGACGAGCCTCGCTGAAACTTGCCTGATGCCGCCGCCTTGTAAGCAGCTGCAGCGAGAGCAGCCTGGTATGCCGCAAAACTGTCACCGCCTGGAGGTGACCCCTGGGGTAAGGCTGGAGGGTTAGAAGGTGATTGAGTGCCAGGGCTATCTTGGGGAGCCTCAGCTTCAGTAACCTGCCTATCACCAGCACTCAACGATGTGTGCGCTGTTGTTTTGGAAATCTCTGGACTTGCAGAAAATTGAGCTGTCGTGTCGGATGTGCGATTCGTTTCATCTTGATTTGCAGATTGTTTCAACGATTGTGCGTGCGCGAAGGCGCCCGCTATCGGTCGACCATATTGGTCGGTATCATTGTTGTCGAAAATTGACTCGTCAAAAGGGGTATCGTCCCACTCTGGAGGGGCAGCAAGATCCTCAGCAAATTCGTTCTTCTCAAATTCCAGCATCCCATCGTCATAATACAGCTCGTCATCATTCAATGAGCGCCCAGTGTCAATGGGTGGCAGGTCTCGGTTCTTCTGGAATGCAGCCTCATTCTCTAGGCTGGGCACCCTCGGAACGTCCAGTCCTTGAATTCCCAGCCCGCCCACTTGCATCTCTTGGTTCAGCTGTTGGTCAAGAGCAAAGCTAGGAGACAATCCTCCAAGCATGTTAGGAGTGTATTGGCTCATGGCGTAGCCAATCCGATTCCCGTCTGTATCCCTCGGTGTTGGCGAGAAGCCTGCGCTGCGTGGGCTCGTTATCGACGATGTAGGACCTGATCGCTGGAAGACAAAGCCAGAAAAGTTTTCTTGGTCGTTATCCGGGTCAAACTCTTCGTCCAGATCATCGTCCAAAGTCTGGTTTAGGGTATTATTCAAGTTGTTATCCAGATCGGCATCCAGGGGGTCATCCAAATGGCTATTCATGTTGTTGTCGAGTTGGTCGTCCAGGTTGTTGTCAAAACCATCATCCAGATTGTCATCAAAGTCATCACCAACCATAGGGATCTCCTCTTCGAAGCCATCGTCTTCCATCATCGCATCATAATCAAAATCGTCATCAAAATCATCGAAACGGGAGTCTCTATGGGCAGGGGCTTCGGTCGTTTTCTTCTCTAGCTCTCTTTGCCGATGCCTATCTTCAAGAAGCTTTTCCTGCTTGGCGGCACCAATCATATCAAAGCTGAACCTTGATGACGTGCTCTTCATATGTCGAGGTATCGCTGAGGGTATATCTTTTCCTGATAAACCAGACAATGAAGGGCCTCTTGATCGGCCAGCTCGCAGAGAATCCGACGACCTTTCATGGATGTAGGCTTCTTCATCGATCAAACGCGATGCTCGTGGCGACCTTGGCTGAACTGAGATTGGAGCGTTGTCTTTGGGAGGAACTGGGGGCGCGTCTGACGCAGTAACGGTATTCGCATCCACTACAGGGGCTTTGATTCCAGCAGAGGCGGTGCTTGGTGTCATCCTGAGAGCCCTCGAATCTTGTGAGTAAATGGATCTTGAGGCTTCACTAGATTCCCGTTGTGTCGGGATCGAGGCCGAGAGAGGAGCCTGGTCAGACTGGGTGACTGATGGATTCGGGAACCTCTCCTGGGCGGGAAGAGGTGCGGAGCTAGGGACTGGTGAGGTGACTGAAGGTTGCATGATGTCCTTTGGTGCATTCTTTTTCGGCCGCGGCGCACTGAAGTCATGGACCCGAGTACCCATGATACGAGGATCATATACCGGGTCCTCCCTCTGCCGGGCCAAGGGTAATGGGTGTAAGTCGGGAACATGTTGGCTGTTCTTCCGCCTCATCAATAATGTTGACATTGGTTTCTTTAGAAAGGGTAGCCCTTTCTTGGGCTTAGGGTTATCGTTGTTGCTTGTCGTCTGCGTAAGCGAGGGTAGTTCTGTAACAAGACGGGTACCTGCAGGACGGCGACCCGTAGGCGCAACGGTAGAGTGCTGAAGATCTGTGGGTGTACTGAAAGAGGATGTAGCTTTCGTATTCCTTAAAACTTGTGGGGATGGACGCAGAGGAGGATTATTTGAAGCCAAAGCTGGCTGAGAAGCTGAATATTGACCAAGTAGACCAAGACCTCTTCCCCCATCCATGACATCAGTAGCTTGAGCCTCCATGTCGCGTTGGTACTTTCGAAGGGCGACACCACCAATGAAGCTAGACCCCTTGCTAGAGGATGTTTTCGAAGTCTGTTGTGGCCGCGTATCTACCGAACTTGTCGTGACGGCATTTTGGCGATTGTCTCGTGATTTCCCAAGGTCTTCTGTGGTGACGCGGGCTATAGACGGTAAAGTGGGAGGCAAGGCGGAGGAATTCGACGAGGTCGGTCGCAAGTCTGGAGACAGAGCATCGGGAGAGAAGGGAGCAGGGTGGCCGGTAGTAGGTGAAGTAGGAGTTTGATCGGGAGAGGGCGAGGCAGGATTCGATGGCCCTCGCCTGTGGAACCGTAGATGGGACAGCATACCGAAGAACCGGGCTTTGCGTCAAGCCGACTGAATCAAAATGTCGACGGCGGCTGGGAGGTGGGGGGGAGCGCGGCAGCGCTCAAGCTTGCGTAAGGCAACCGATAGTGAGAAAAGGGCAGCGCACCCGTGGGGCAGCATCCGATGGTGTAGGGCGAAGCAGTAGGCGAAGCGATCGAGACGCGCTCATGACTCAAGGGGTCGTAGTCGCAAGAGACAACGTAAACATGATGGTCGATATCGATAGGCTGCGACGCCGGACTATTCGGGCGCGGAGAGACGGAGCGGGTATCGATCGATAGTGGGCAGCAAGGGAGCGTAAGCTTGTTTCTAAATGCGACGATACAACAATACCCGAGGTGTCGAAGGATGAGGCTGAGTCTGAGAGGTTCGGTCGTTTAGTCGAGATAGTTTGCAGCAAGGAGAAGGACGAGATGTTGTTGGGAGGAGGCTGAGCTAGTACCGGTGACAAGTGATAACCTAATCGACCTAATGCGTGGTTGGTGACGGTTTTACGGTTTCAAGGCAGCCGATCAAAAACCCCAGCAAGGATGAGCTGCACGTGCATAAGCCACTTGGATACGACTCTGACGCGGCTTTTGAAGCTCAGAAGAAGCAGACAAACAATGATTTCAAGTTTACTATAGAGAAAAACCAGCCATATTACCGAAGCAAAGGCTTCTCGTAAGGTATCAGCTTCAAGGGAAGCTCTGGTGAGATCCAAAACGTTAGCTCTGACACGTAGGATTAAGTTTTAGTTAGGCGGTGTTGTCGTCTATGGTGGGGCTTCTTTGTCGCAGCAAGGTAAAACCAGGCTTTACGCCAACTCTATAAAAAGAAACTAGCCTTTCCAATTAATAGTACCTAGTAATAATAATAAACAAGCATGTACATAAATAACGCGATTCCTTGGTCATGATTTTCTGATCCCTTAAGAGCAAAATTGTCTTAATTACATTATCCCTTCCCTTGCGCAAAGGGCAGCTTTAATTGCCCTCTACTTGCGATAGCCTCATAAGTCCTTGCGTCTAAGTGGTGGCCAAGAGAAATCTATGACTACAATGGGTCTCGGCCTGACGAAGGGATAAGTATTGTTCTATCTCATGGAAGTCTGAGACACATTATTACTATAAGACAGCACCTTACTCGCTTAAGCATCTTGGCTCTGTACCCTTTGCTGTGGTAATCTCCGATCATGATTCACTTAAATTGTTTTGTTGCATCAGCCACAACCCTACATCGTGTGCTTGATATCGCGGACATATGTTGTTCTTTTGGATCATGTTAGTACGGGCCTGATCGCCAAGAACACTTCAATAAGGTTATTCTAATCTCACAAGGCTGGATATCTAAACTTTATAATAGCCGTGCCTATGCAAGGGCCTCCCGGTTATCACATGTCTGGCGCGAGTACGGTATTTGTCATGTGAGATCTCTTGAACTGAATGACTTGGTTTGAGTTGGTCCCTTGATCACCTGCATCGGTAAGCATTTACGCCGTAACAAGTACAGACAATGGCCTCTCAGGTGAATGGCCTACGACAACGAGTACAACTCGGGGTGAATCGTTGTGAGGGTATCGCAGCCGCAGCAGCAATGTGTCATCCATTCTTTCAACTTCGTGTTATATATTACTTAGTTGAGTGGTTGATCGGACGAAACCCAAAACACAACTAATCTCTGTGTTTGCGATCACAGATATTTTGAAAGACCAGTATGCCTTCTCTAAGATATGTAATTGTCATAAATAATCGAAACGGATCATGGTCGTACCGTTCAAGCTGCTACTTGGACCCCAGACGCTTAGTTTCTTATGCATGAGCCACAAAGCTTGGGTGTTTTGTGTGAACATCGGAGATGCCGAATCAACGGCTTCACGGACGAATCGGCAGGTCATGATGTTCATTCATGATGGCTTCGTATATGATGCTTATGGCGTTCACATTGCCCCGTGGCTTTTTGATTGCCCCAACATTCTATTAATGTCGAAAGGTAAAGACACTAAGTATTCTGGTATTTCATAGACCATTAACAAAGTGCAAGGCATCTAGCAGCAGAAGCGTTGGTCTAGACTATTGTAGACTCGTTGGTTCTTGGCGGAAGCTTGCATGGCGGAGGTCGGCCCGTGATTTCAAACAGTTTTGATCATCTTTGTATGCCATGTTTGAGCAACAGTTCGTGGAACATGAATGAATTATATATAAGTTGAGAGCCTCGATCTGCTGCTAGTTAGTTGAGCAATACTCTGTACAACGCACACAACAATTTGGCCCCTTTTGTTAGTGCTCCCAAGACTTGCAGATTTCTCGGCAGACCTCATTATAAGCCCATTTCTATCTATGCACAGGCTGTAGGATTGACTACGGGCTCGGCGCTCGCTCACGCTGCTTCTTCATGGATCAACCGAGCGTTCCGCGCGCTTGATGACGTACCTATCTCATGGGAACTCCGAATAGTGAGATGAAAGAAGCGGGAATAATCAGACAGAGAGGCTGAGTGAAAGCGCAGTGATGAGAGAGCCAAATGCTTTTTGGGTTCGACTAATACACTCATATGTAACCACAAGTCCATATCCAACCGGCCGGGTGCATCGTTACCTCTTGAAGCAGTGAAATTTGTCTCGTGCTTTATTACCTCTTGCGGCTGGCAAACATCAAGCCTGCAGCACATCAACGGCATTCTCCCACTTCCCCACAAAGCAGCATCTCAAATGTGACGAGCTGTCAATTCAACCCATCATCCCATGTCTTGGCCCATTTCCAGAATGCAACGGCAGATTCTTGGCCTGTGCTTTTGGTGGCTTTTGTCTCTGGGCGGCGCCAACCGCGTTGGCCGGGGAGACTCCACTGCTGACGACGCATTTCTTGGGTGCAATTTACGGGATATCGGCTCAAAAAAGCCACGGGAGAGACAACGACAACGCAATACAATAGATGGGAATGGTCTGCTACGGATGACGAGGCACAGAAGGGCCGGAAGACGGCACCGGGATGTGGGTACAAACACGCCGGCCGGCTGCCGCTTGTGACGTGATGCTACTTCAACCTCACTGAAACAACGAGATTCAGGAGATAGAGACGTTGGTTCTTTAACAGAATTGGCGGGCTGTGGTTTCTTGGCCACATGGAATCCCACATTTCCGCAAGGGTGGTTTAATCTATGCCTTGTGTGTCTTCGCATCCTATCCCTGAAAGCGCTTACCACGTCTCACGATAGACTTGCGAAAGCTCTTGGCCGCGCAACGGATTGACTCTTGGCGATGACAATTGGGCCATGTCGGAGTTTAGGGAATTATTAGGCTCTTTGCGCCGCTGGGTCTATCCCTGATAAGTCGCTAATCCCCCCGCTGAATCATAGTCAACTTATTTCCAGCCCTATCTATCTGTTGCAACCACATCTTCCTTCCTTGCTGTTGCTCCTATCCTACGTTCCATCTCCAAGCCTCTTTTACTCGCACTCTCTTTTTCTCTCATAAAGTGACCTACAATCACCGTCATTCATACGAAGTGATACGAGTTTAATTTTGATCAGTTCTCTCTTTTCCTGAATCCGTTCCTGGTCGTTGACAATTGCCGTCTTCATTCGCCTTGATACGCCTCGCTCAAACTCAATCACTGGCTCTCACTGGCAGCATTCCTCACAAGGTCAACGCTTAGCCACCCCAACAGGCGACTTTCACGAGTCTGGAGCTTTTCGGCCGGATAGACGGCAGGATATTTGGATCCTCACTTTCTGGACTTATCCTATTCCCGACTACTATTTTTTAGCCGCATCAACGCTGCATCAACGCCACATCTTCATATACACCTATCCATGGCCCACAACAAGTGGTGATATCGCAGCCTTTCTTCTCGCTAGTGTTTTCGCGTTTTATCGCATCATGATCAACACACTGTGGAAATCACCCGCCGAGCTCGATCATCAACTTCCAGGCCGTCGTGATAGTCATGACTCTATCATGAGCAGACTTGGTGGGAAAAATGTCTTCATATTCTGCTCTTCTCGAGTGTGGCGCGGCGCACCCAAAATGATCCTCCAAATCACCGCCATCTTTTTCACCAGCTTCCTTATTTTTGGTGTTCTGCCAGATCGATTATCGGGCGGACGATTAACCGGTGGCTACGGAGGAATATTTTCTTGGGGGGGACATGAGCCAGAACCCGAGTCAAATCTGAGGATCGTGGTGTTTGGTTCGCCTGATGTGGTGGGCAATGTCCAAGATGCCTCTTCCGAGCGCAAAACATGGACAGAACAGCTATGTGAAGAGGTAAAGCAGCCGAAACCAAGTATTGTGCCTCGCTAACAACGATATAGCTCAACTGTACTTCGCACCTATCTTTCGTGCCGCAGGATCAACCAAACAGGGGTCTTCTCAGCAATGATCTATACGACCAAGGAGTTCAGGATCTCCTCAACGTTACCAAACACACAGATATTAAGGAAAAGCCAGCAATGGACTTCAACTATATTGCCAAGCAATACCCGACTCCTTCCAAGGTCCCCGATCTCGTCAGCCAAGTGCAAAGCTTCCTTGCAATGCCGCCGCCCGAAGACACTCCACGCGAAACGCTATGGATCTTCAGTTTTGGCACCTGGGAGATCTGGAATCTGGCAGCAATGCCCAGAACCGAATCAGAGGCTATCGTCACTTCCATGGTTAGGCTCATCCTTGACCAGGCAGAGTTGCTCTACGCAAAAGCGCTGGAACCGACCTCTGTCGCTTATTCTGACTTTTGGGAAAATGCGACTGAATCTCAGATCAAAGAACTGACAGCACCCGGCGCTTTGGATAAGGTCGACAAGCGCAAGTTCGAAAGTTTCCGCATCTTGGCGCCTATGATATTTGACATTTCACTCACACCAGGATGGCAAGGTCGATCGAAGCCGCCGATGCCCAATAGCCTGGTCGAGCAGACCCGAAACGCTGCGGAGTTGACACAGTACTGGAATCAAGAAGTTGACTTTGCAGTGGCCGAGTGGCAAGAGAGGACAACGAAAAAACCCAAGAAATCGGGCTCAGGAAAGGCTGCAGCATCGAACAAGAGCAAGAGAGCCGAGAGTGTCGAGACCGTCGAGCACAGTGAAGACACAAGGACTGCAAACGAGAATGAGCGTGTTATCCAAGCTCCATACCCCATGCGTAACGGGCTGGCCATCGATATCGGCAAGCAAGTCCTCGACGCCATGACCGAGGGTGAAATGCAGAAGGCTGCAGTCGTGGACTTGCGAGGACGTGGGACCATGGAGAAAAACGCTTCGATGCAATTCTCTGACGTCTGGACGCCGTGTGTCCAGGCTGAGACGGCGGATTTAACGATGGAGAAAAGCCAGGTCACGGCAGAATGTGAGATCGAGAACGACCACCTGTTCTATGACTCTTTTACAATCAGCGCGAGAGCCATGAGAGGTGTGGTTAAGGCGATTTCTGGGGAAATTCAAAAAGAGCTGTTTACTCCGCAAGAAAAGCGAGGTTGGCTATACGGGGGTTGGTAGATTGGGTGAAGAGCGTGTGTTATCAGTTTAGTTTCTGGTTTGCATTCGGTACTGGTATTGGGCGATACCCGGGGGGCATAGAAGGAAAGACATTGTATGAATAAAGACAGGATGAGCGGTTGGCGTTTTAGGAGTAGATATTCCTTGACTCGATGGACTCGAGCGATGGCTTGATGCCTTTATATAAACAAGCATGCTACTATGGAGTAGCTTTATATCCAATACAATTTGGCCATTCTATAAATTTGTTACAGCCGTCTCTGCCTAAACAAATAAAGTCCGAGTTGATGTGACGGGCCGAACCCTGACAGATTAACATGGTATGCTCGTATTCAGCGCCTTTCCCGAGGCCGAGATCGCCGGCCCCGACTTTCTGGATCGACCGGGAAGCGGGACACTAGCAAGCGGAGCGTAGGGCAAGATCTGGTGATGCGTTGTTAATTTAAAGTGTGCGGGTAAATCCAAGATCAAAGGCAATCTTGCAGACTGTTAAGTCAAGTAAGGACTGGCTTCTTTTCTTCCCAACATTGGGTACCTTACATGTCGCATCATGATTTAACGGTCAAATCAAGGTGTGACGTAATACGGCAGTTGAATGTGACTGTCATCGACCTCGCAGATAAACCCTTGTTCATTCGATCCATCATGACAAGGCCCCTTGTCGCCTGCGCCTGGCAAAAGCACCTTCCGAGAGGTCAAATCATGATGCTTAAATGATGAACATTCGCAGCCTGTTCCTATTCTATTCTTGTTTCAATAGTTTAAATGCACAGCCCGCTGCAAGCCACCCAAAACGGCCCAATCTTGGCGGTGGAGGGTCATTTTTCTGGGCATAGCGCCCACGCGGGTAAGATCCACCTCCACAAGCCTAAAAGATCGGCGTCGTTAGTATCACGCAGCGACGTCACAAGGGCCCCCGTCGAGGAATTAAGCATCGGGATGTTTTCTGCCCTGGTCGCAGCCTTAGACTATTGCTCGCCTTTATTGATGATTTACGTACGGTGAGGTCACGGACACTAGGCAGAGCTAAGCCAAGACTTGCAAGACTTGCAGCTGTTGATCGGGCCTTTAACACGCGCCTTCTGCCTCCCCCCCTGGTGACTGAGACCTTGACTCTTGATCTTTCTTTTTGTAATTCATGAGACTCTGCCTTAGGTGTATAGATATAACACATTTGTCTCGCCGCCTGTTGCCTTACCGAAACCTGACCTAGACACCCCACGCGACCCTGCGACTCCTGATACAGCCTCATTGTTCCTAGGACTCATTCTTAGCACGGGACCTCATTATCGCCTCCAGGCATCGAAATTTATATCGCATAACTTTAGCTCGTCGCGCTCTTTCAACATGGACGACAAACTAGACTTCGATCCTTGCGCTTTCGCAAACGATATGCAACTGCGCACTCGAAAAGCCCGTAACTTCGACAAGGTCGAACACGACCTCCCCGATCCCAAGTCCGTCGCTTTCCAAAAGACGCAAGCCGCCGCTCTCGCCGCTCCGGTCAATGTATCAGCATGGCTTTCGCGCATCGCAGGATGGAACCCTTTTGGCAAGGCTGTCGACGCTGGTGATATTGTGTGGTTGATGGATAACACGGCGTATCGCAACCCCGACACCAATCAGTGGGAGGCCGAGTTTGTCGCCGCCGTGTTTGAGAACGAACCCAAGTGTCGTGTGGCGGATATTGTGTCTGGAATCGCTAAGACCCTGGGGTTGGCTGATGATGCGGCCGAGCGCGATGTGATTGAAGAGAGGATCATCCCTTTCCTTTGGGATATCCAAGCTGCGAGGGTTTTCTGGCTTGAGCATAAGAAGAAGGAGATTAAGCTGGGACCCACGAGTATTAATGGTATCACTACGAGCATTGAGCCGGTCGATCGCTATCATAAGGGGTCTGTGGTTGATGCGACAGCATTGGTACCTAATGGAGCTTCTGGTATTCTCGATATGCAGACTTACTACGCCGGACCCGAAGGTTGGGCCATTATATCAGGTTTGTCCGACGATCGTTCATCAAGTTTGAGTAACTAACCCCATTCTAGATGTCGACGACACTATCAAGGTCACACTGACCAGCGATCCCCTTGGTATCCTCAAGTCCACCTTTGTCGACGAGCCGACTCCAGTCCCGGGCATGCCTGAGCTCTATTCAGACCTACAGACTCTTCTTCCCCGCGACACACCCTGGTTCTATCTGTCGGCGTCACCCTACAACTTGTATCCCCTGCTGCGTGAATTCCGCGACCGCTTCTACCCGCAAGGCACACTTATCTTGCGTGACTCGAGCTGGCGCACAGTAGCAGGCTTGTTGTCGGCTTTGACAATGGGAACTGAGGAGTACAAGGCGGACCGCATGAAGAAGATTCAATCCTGGCTACCTAAGAAAAAGCTGATCCTTATCGGAGACTCAACACAATCTGACCCTGAGGCGTATGGCGAGATGTAAGTAAGCCCGGCACTAGATATATGCTCTTTGACTAACCACTTTCTTAGCTACCGAACTTTCCCAGGCTGGGTCAAGATGATCCTCATCCGCAAGGCTACCGACGTTGCTGCTATTGGAATCGAAGAGAAGAACCAACTTGAGCGCTTTGAAAAGGCATTTAAGAACATACCAGTCGAAGCTTGGCACGTATTTGAGGATCCGAGCGAGTGTCGAAACATTGTCCGGGATGTTGTCCGCAGGAGGAGCTGAACGAAGTGTTATAGCATGCATGGGTTTGTAATGGCTTTCTACTCCCTGACTTCTTGAAACTACAGGTTCTGTTTTGGGTTAAGAATAGACGGTGCTAGTATTGGCTTGCTGTATGGGTATTGTTATAGTTATGATTGATGATACGGGGATGGGTTTGGGACATGGGTTGCGTTTCGGCTTTAAAGACTGCTGTTGTTTTGTGTCAAGATCATTCCTAAAGATCTTTCTTGTTTGTATAATGATGCCCACCCTTTGATAGTTCCGGGTGGTCAATTAGGTTGTCTAAATACTGGCCCTTAGGTAAATTGGCTTCATAGCTTCCCTTCTTAGCTTGTTTAAACACCACATATCTAGGAATATTTCCCCACCATCTCCGACTAAATCAGGTAGAGCCAAGCATTTTTACCTAATCTTGCAACACGATGTAGCTTGGTCCTTCCACCTCTTCAATCTCAGAGTCTTCGTCTTCGGTATCGGAATCATCGGTGCCACTACTGCTAGGCAAGTAATCCTCATCTCCTTCGTCCGAAAGCTCTCCATAGCAATCGGACAGAAGCTCCTTGGCATTCAAAGTAACTTTGACGATCCTATTCTCGGTCTCCTCTGCGAGATATAGATTGATTTGCTTGTGAACGTCCTCAGTCATGCCGCCTGGGAGGAAGAAATGCTGATGAATCGGAGAACTACAGCGCAAAGGATCTAGCATACGGATGTAAATCCCAACACAATCAACACTATCGTCGAAGTAGAATCGTGCATTCTTACAAGAGATGATAACACCAGAATGATAACACAGAGCTTTAAAATGCGACATCAAATCTTTAACGGCCCAAGGGTGTTGGTTCCCGTAATTTTCCTCGGCGACATAGAGGTCAATGGACACGGCCAGATTCGAGAAATGTACGACGTGAGCGTCAAAGAAACTAACTTCTGCGCAGGAGCGGAAGGACAGAATGTTGGTCTGATATAGGATTGGAATGCCCTCTTCGTAGCTAGATGAGCGTTAGTCACGTAAGAAAGTGCAGCAATAAGGTGGCGACATACGCAAGTTGACAGGCCCGAAGAATGTTGGTGGACAAGTAACACCACTTGTGGTTCTTTTCCTCATGATAGTGAGGAACTGCTTCATGTCCACGGCGACAGACACAATGAACCCAGCCTGGGATTTTGGCATCGCTGGGGGCATCGTCTCGCCAATACTTTTCCCCATGCCGACGAAAGTAGATATGAACAAGCTGAGATCCGAAAAGCTCGATGTAAATCATTCGCCGAATCTCGTTAGGCAAGGTAATAAACAACGAGGATCCCCTTTGTTGATCAGTGAGAGATTTAAATTTGACGTTGCGTTTGAACCGCTCAGAAGGCGACAGCGGTGGCCCACGCCTGCGATTCAAGGTTGAAAACATGATGGAGAGTCTGAAGATGGAGTCGAAGAGGACAAGAAGAGGAGAAAGATGGTGATGAATATGAAGAAGGTGGGAGATTTTTGGTGGAATAAATACCTAAGGCAGTGACAAAATTGCAAGCTAGCAGAGTTGAAGTAATTAATAATAAGGAGGAAGGTAGGCTGCCGGTTTGATGCTATTGCGGATGACAGTACAAACAGCAAGAGCAAGCGCGGATACTTGGCAAACGGAGCCAGCCACCCGGTTGAGAAAACCCAACATGTCTCAATTCCAATTAGAAACAGACTTTGCTACTCTATGTGTAAATTTAGGGTATATATGTGTTGATTGGTCTAATGTTGATTGCATTGCTGTCCGGTTATCTACCTAATATGCACTCATATCCCTCTGGATACCTATCGAGAATCGCCTGGCAACGAAATTAGTGCATATGGTTCATGCAACACCTGCATCCGAAGTATCATGTAGACTACAGAAATTTTCTGTTTGAGGAAGACTGCATAATCCCGTCTCAGAGCCTTGTTTGCAACTTCATGTATTGGAGGCTGGAAGACATTGCACAGGGGCTAAAACAGAAATGAATAAAGTGAAAGGTGCATATATGTATTGTTAGTTTGATCAAGGACTACGGATACCTGACCATGACCCTGTAACGGGAACATTTTTGCACAAGTTTGTCGGGTAGCGTTCTGACGAGGGACTTGTGCTGCCAACCGAGATGGTCAGTATCGGATATCTACCTGAGACGGACTTGGTGTTTGTTTGTTAGCTTGAACTAATTACATGGGGGTGAAAATGATTTGAGACATCATACCTTAGCTTAACCCTTGGAGTGGTTATCCGCAGACAAAACATGCTACCGAATGTGAAGATCCCTACGAGAGTGGAAACAGATTAGTGTATCAGACACTCAAGTTCGACATGGAAAGAAGGGGTATTTTAATGCTCACTAATTAATACGGTCTAGAGACTAGCCTCCCATCTCTTTCTTTCCCACCTTGCCATCAGGTTCTAAGGTATCTTCGGTCTATGGAAAATAGGAGGCGGGGGGTGGCCTCTAGGCCGTACTCAACTCAACTACCAAGTCTTTGGTCTAATCGTCAGCTGGGCTTCCTCCAGAGCCTTGAAAACGGGGGCTTTATTACATGTCCTACCTTGGTAGAACCTGCAGCTTACATCCGATATCACATCCCAATCGGAGAAACTGCCTTCGTCCTCCGAATCTCGGCCCGCCTTACTCTCATCAGCCTCGCTTCCGGAGATCTCTTCCTCCCCCCTCTCATCTTGTTTTCTATCTTGTACTTCGTCTTGCATTTCTTCTTCTTCTTCTTCTTCTTCTTCTTCTTCTTGTTCTTGTTCTCCGTCGGCGTCGTCGTTGTTTTCATCTTCATCTTCACAAAAGTCCGCTATACAACCAACAGTAATACCTTTGCATTTGAGAAACATAGGCTCGATGGCTTGTTTCATTTCCGGGGATAGAGAGAAGTTAATCTGGACGTCTGTGTCACCGAACAATATTCTGACAAAGTGACAAAAGCTTTGCACATATCGCCAATGCTCGTGCATGTTGATACGAAGTCGTATCCTGGTCATTCCAGGCCTGGAAGATAGTGCCCTCAATGAGTCTCCCAATGCCACATAATCCTGTATTACGTATTGAGTCAAGTATAGATTCAGTCGGATTTCGAGAGAAGCGTAGGAATAGGACTGGGCGAAGCGGTGATAGAAATGATAGAAGACTTGAGGACGGTCGAAGAGGAAGATATTTTCTGTATACAGTAGCTCGATTGCCTCATCCCAGCTATGCAAGATAGTTGTTAGAGGTACAATGTCTTTGAGTAAACAGACTGAAGTGAAAAGGGGACAGCCGTACTTACACGCGCCAGCAAGTTAGTAGGAAAGCCAGAGATAGCTGATCACTGCCATCACCGCAGCCTAAAACGTACTGAGACGTCTTTTCAGGGTCTTCAAGGCATGTATAATGCCCCCATTTGGTGATTCTCGGATTCTGTTCGTGCCCCTGAAGCCAGAAAAGGTTGACCCCTTCCATCTGGATGAGAAGTATCCGGCCCCCAAGTAGCGCAAGATAGATCATGATCCGGACCTCTGCTGGCAAACTGAACAGCGGGGACTGCAGCTGCCTGCTCCTAGTCTTTGATGAGGACTGAGCCCGGTAACACAAAGCTGAGCAAGACATGTTGAAGATAAAAGTTGAGCGTTGATTGCCATCAAGGTAAAGAGATGAAGAACCTCAAATAAGTGGGAATAAAAGAATATCAGAGGGGGAAGAAGCATTCTTAAATACTAAGAGATGAATTATTATTTTCTTTCGTGTGCGTGAAAGAGTCACATTGCCGGGGCTAAAGTTTTTATCATACACGCATGCGGCTTAAACTTGGTCTGACAATATATGAGCATCGTGATGCCGTGCATGAGAGGGCAAGGAAAATAAGCACAAAAATCGTATTCTCTGCTCTCGTTGAAACTCTATCCCTGGAAGTGAAGGGCCTTTGTAAGAGATTTATATTATCACGTTTGTCAGTGGTCCAAAGTGAAAAGTTCTTATATCAGAGGCTGCCGATCGGCAGGGGCAACAAATTTAACATTGAAGATGCATATCATCTGCATTTGTTTATCCCACGAAAGCTTTTGCCTCAACACTTCTGGAACCTCATGTTTGTATAAACCTTTGTGAAGTAGGAGGCAAGAATTATGCAGTTGTTCACTTTTGTTTTTCTCGAGCAGGATGGAAAGCCTACTGTTCCCTTTCGTCTTAGATCACAACAGCCTGCTCTTCCGCCCCTTGAAAAAGAAAAAGAAAAAAGCCAAAACCCGCCATCCCATGGCACAGCAACTATCTGTCCCAGGCACTTACGCGTAGAAAAGCACACGAATGTCTGTCAAATCTCTCGCCGAGATACGCGGCAGTCTTATCGTGTCCATCACGGTAAAATTGCATCATATATCACCCAACAACTCCTTGTTTTGAGTCTTCCGCTCAACTCTTCCTCCTCGCCTCACTCCGGCACATATTTAACCGTGATATTGTTGCACTCGTTCGCTTGCAATACCGACTTCACGACTTCTTTCATATCAGCTTTCAAAACAAATTCGGCTTGGATATGCTGGAGTGTGGCGAGCTTTCTAATAGTAGCCTCGGTAAATGGCTGGACTTTTGGTCCACTCCCATCTACTCGTACCCGAATCTGCTGAGGACTCTTGCCCAAGATTTCGACTACATCCAGCAGAAAATCATCGGATTTCAATGAGAATATGCCCAAGGACATATTCAAGTGAATGTTGATGGGTGGGAGAGGGAATCGCGGCTGTATGAAGCGAATATGGAACCACGTGAACATATGTGGCTCACAAAAGAGAAACGTGTTCTTGCTGTATAGTATAGGAATTCCTTCTTCGTATCTGCCGTAGTTGTCAGTTTAATTGATCTTTCTATCTCAGGCAGGAAAACTCAACTTACGCGAGTGAACAAGTGTACAAGAAGCTTGAAGGCAGTTGATCCCTGTCATCAGGCCTTGTCTTGCCGCCTTCAGAGCAGATGTTATGTGACCAATCTGGGATTCCACTATCTAATTTAGCTACTGAAGACCAGTAACGCATGAGTCGTGGCGCTTGTATGTGAAGCTGGCAATTTCCCAACAGGTTGGTATATATCATCAGCCGGATCTCAGCTGGCAGTTTGGTGAAGAGGCGGCATTGGAGCTGGCAGCTTCTTGGGATGATGGATCTGGACTGACTGGTAAAATTTGCGTAGCTCATTGTAATGTCGAAGTGTTGTGCGAAGGAACGGAAAGCGTGTTTAGTTGGAAATGAATTGATTCAAGTCGGTTGTGTGAGTGTAGTGAGGACACGGGAGGAGAAGACTGACTTTTGAACGAAAGACAAACGAACGGATGAAATAATATTTACCACAGCTCAACTAAAGTCAAAGTAGAGTCTGATTAAATATTAATAAATAAATTCGCAGCATACTCCCCCAAAAGTGAACCCAAATTTCGGGTTTGGTCCTTTCTGATGATCTGGTATGTCCCTCCGTTCCACGATCAAAAGAGCATATACCCATGATTCTCATCATCCGAATCCTCACCATAGATTGTACCATCATCCGGGAACTCATCCCACGCTATCTCCGATATATGGTTGTACCCGGCTCTTCGTAGACCTGTCTGAAGTTGCCCGATGTGGCCGGAAGGCAACATGAATGTAAGGTTGACGAGGTGCGAAAGGCGCGTCACGCCGCCTCCAGATTCATAGTTCCGTATGATTGACATCATGATCTTTTTGAACTGTGGTTTGAAAACACGAGACGAGTCCAGGTGTATTCTCACGCTGATTCTACTACCAGTGAAGGGAAAGCAGACCAAATGGTTCAGTAGCTCGTAGAGGTGGTCGACTCCAATCAATGATCTGTCGGTATAAAAGTCCATTGACCGGATGATCTTCCTGTATCTCTCTATTGTCGTGATGAATTGGACAAAGTCGATGTTTTTATGGAACATAAACTTGTTAGAGCCATAGAGCATGGGCATGCCTTCCTCGAAGCTACATCGTCCATTTAGTACACTAGAGCCTTCATCAAAGAGTGCCACTTACGCTTGTTTGCAAGTACGGAGAAAATTAGCCGAAACATAACACCATTTGTGATCCCTCTCTCTGTGTTCATGAGGCTGGGTGTCAGGTGGCCTGCGGCAAACGCAATTGACAAGACCTGGGATTCTCGCTCTGGGACGATTCTGGCGTCTTGTTTTATTCGCATCGACTACATTGTAGTACATGATATGTATCATGCGGTGACCAAAGAGCTCGTCGTAGATCATGTGTCGAATCTCAATGGGGAGACGACCGAAGAAGCCTGAGTTACCCTCCTGGCGTTTGCCGCGAGAGAAGAGGACTGCCATAGTGAAGGAATGCAACAGACACTTGAAGAAGATTATGATAGACTGTAGAGTAAAGAAAGGATAGAGCGAAGTTCGCTAACAGCAAAACAGAAGTGATAAAGCAGGTGAACTTGGATAAACGGGATGGAAGTGGTGACTGATGACAAGGAGCGAGAGCAAGAGTTTTGATAGTGGGGATCAACCAGAGATATGAATGGCGAGTTTTTGTACTGCCCGTAGAAACCTAGAGCTTTCCACGACAACAAACAAGAAACTCGGGTATGCTGGCTAACATGCCTGCACATTACCGCCTTCTAAGCAGCTACCCATTTACGAAGGGCCAATGCTTCATAAATGGTAGAAGACTATTTATGCGAGTTCCCTATCCGTCCTTTCTGGAGATGATGTGCAGTTGACGTCGGCCAAATATTTCGATAAAGATCATGCGACGAATTTCTGATGGAAGTTTTGTGAAGAAGAGAGATTTGCTCTGTCGTCTGCCTTCGGAGAACCTGACAGCCATTGTTTGCTTCTAGCCCGTTGAGAGGGCTTAGGAAACTGCTGGAAACAAAGATCCGGATCCCAAGGCATTAACATCCCTGGAAAGAGGTAAGGTGAGAGAATAGAAGAAGCCTTGGCAAGATGACTACGAGGAAGTGGGGGAAAAGAAGAAGAGATCAAAAGCATATCACACAGGGAAGTATTAGGGATATAACCAAGACATGGCTGAGACGGTGGCAGACAAACAAACAATACCCATGTCAGCCCGCATTGGCAACACGACTATCGGGGAAGTACCT
>JAPERM010000111.1:0-36834 GCA_030411635.1 Fusarium sp. MBC 119
GATTTATATTATATAACAATGAGATCTTATTAATAATAATACATTCACATTTAATAGATATATATAAAGGGAAAATATGGCCTCCTAGAAGTGTTATAGGTAGCCGGAGGTTAATATATATAAGTCTGATATTCCTGTTCTATACTATATCATTCTCTCACCTACTAGACTGCGGCTAACTTGGAACTTACCTAGTGTTTATGATCATTCGATACTGATATTTAAATTCGTTAAAAGTAATCTTTAGCTGTGAAAAACTGATTACGTGACTAGAAACCACTATTGCATAATATGATATGACTCATAAACAGGCAGCAGCTCGCGGCTGCATGGTCTTTGAAACATTTAAATATCAATCTTCTTCCAACACCTCAAGAATACAATACAAAGTTGAAGAGACAAAATTATTTTCTTCTCAAGTTCCTTCGCACAGCTATAAATCACAGTTACGCGCAATGTCAAACAAAGCCATTACTTTACCAAGATTCCTGCCTGATCCAGCACAATGGGACAAACTCATCGAGCAGTACAAAGCTTTCAGACTACTCTCTCTTGAGCTATCCCCAGAGTCTTTCGGCTCAACCTACGCTCGCGAAGTCGCATTTCCAAAAGGAACATGGGACTCTCGATTGAGAAATCCTCTCGCCTTCAACACAGTCGTTGTCTCGGATCCCAATCCTGGCTCAGCCGATGACCTGACTCTCATCCTAAACTCACCATGGCTTGCATCACTTGTCCTAAGCGGCCCTCTCGAAGCCAAAACCGCGGCAAAGAACTGGGAAGACCAGATGCAATTCGACCCCGGCACTACCTATTTTGGCCCGCCTGCGCCCGGTATCGAGTGGACCTATGTCCTCAACGCTATCTATGTGCCACCATCTGAGAGGCGCAAGGGCTTGGCCAATAAGCTTATCGAGAATGCTAAACGACTTGCGGTTGAAGACAACAACGGAAATAAGGTTACGTTGGTCTTGCTCGTCAACTTTGACTTGGTAGCAGCTAGAAAATGTTATGAAAAATCTGGGTTTGAGCTGATACATGATTATTGGTATAATGATGGGTCGTTGACGAAGGGACATGCGGCCGTGATGAGGTTGGATATGGGTGCAGACGAGCTTTGAACTTCGGAGCGGGTACTATTGCTATCAGAATCATATGTACCAGCTTCTTTTTTGTACTGAAACATTTTTCGGAGTCTGAAGTTCATTTCTCGGCGAAGTTAATGTTGCGGGTAAGCATTGCGCTGAGTTCAAAAGAGCACAGCCATGGACGTCAACAATCCAAGGTGTTGTTTGCTCAATATCCACCATGGCCTCATTTCTAATCTTTTCTTCAATTCCGTAAACAATCAGTTAGATATGCAAGCGGTTAGATTAGCCTTTGAGAAGTCGAGAATTAGCCTCATCGTCGTAGCAACTATCAATACACGATCGTGGCGTTTGCTCTTGGCAATTCGCCGCTTCAGTCGAAGCGTGGTTTAATTAGATATTTTTAGGTCTCGGCTAGGGTAACGTTTGGCGGCGGCGCCTTGAGCTTATTGTCCTTGTTCACTTGTAGTAAGACGAGAACCATGCAAAGGATGAATGCGGTCATATAGGATTGCATACCGAGGATGTTTGTATCGGTAAGCAGCATAAAAAATTCTCATGATGTCCAATGAGTCGACAGGTGTAGGGTGAGTCCGAAAATCTCCAGCTACCATTACCCATGTCAGAGCAATGGCGGATTATGCCGTTTTATCCATCGCAGCCTTATAAATCCAAAGGAACTTGTGTATTTCATGGTTCCATTGCATAGAAACGTCGAAAATGCCCTACTCGGAATAATTAATGCGCCAAATACTGAATGGGTTGCATGCATGGTGACCGCCTGACCCCATCTGTCGTTATGTCTGCATAAGGAAGGTATCCCGTTATGCATGCTAGATGCAGCATGGAATATCTCAGATCAGCATGCACAATATTCTCGCATAGCGGGGAAAATTCGATAGACTGTCAGGCTAAATTGTCGATGACTACTGGAAAGACGTCGAGCCCGAGTGATGATGCATGCACCAAGGGCCCTCAACTCCATGAAAATGCACGTTGAAGCGGGGTACAGACCTCATGACGGATCAGCTGAGCTTGGCGGTATGAGCCAACAATGTAACCTAAAAGAATCTTACTCCAGACGGCTAACGGCCTTGGCAAAGAAAGGTCTTCTCCCTGAAGTCAATTGAAACAATGAGCTCATAAGCTCGATCGATCAATTAAAAATTCACTCAATGACATCAAATCAGTCTGTTTGATTAAGGGAGTTATAAAGATCCGCGAGATCTACAGCTGTCCGAAACCAACGACTCAAAGATTGTCATCGTGGGCCGGTGGGGGGATATGTCAAAGCCATGTCCAACAACCCCACCGATCGCTATCAGCTCAGGCCTCGGAGCTTGGGTCTAGATTATGCTGGAGGGTCATTGCGCTACCGCCTGCAGGTGTCAGTTCAGAGCGGAGGAGGAGGGCATCATCTGTTAAGAGCATACGGATACTACGTAACGTTCAGTAGAGGTAAAGGCATGTAGGTGTCATTCGTAACTCTGTTCAACAGCTTCTTAGCTCGGAGGCTGGACTGCGAATAGCTCTCGTATCCGAACGAAAGGCATGATGTCCGTATAGCATTTCCCGGTCCGGCCGAGAGCCGTATCCGATGGCTCAACGCCAAAAAGAAAAATACCGTACCAGGGTCATAGACGATCTTTGTACCCAGCCCTGCTCAGCCAAAGTCCCTTGAATTGTCGTGATCTGGCCTGACGTCAGCACCAGGAACTGCTCCTTCAAGTGACACTTTCCGCTTATCCTTTAGTTTAGTCCCTGCGCGCATACACACACAGCCCGCTCACCCACCTTAGCCACAACACCGAGCTAGAAGGCCGACGGGGGATCTAGACCCTAGAAAATGGACGGTCGGGAACTCGTATCGTTGGTTGACAAGACGCCGATAGCCAAAGCCACTGAATACTACCTTTTATCGGATCTCGAAGTGCCATTAGAGAGTTTGTACTAAGGAGTCTACACTCCGTTCCAGATGATTCACATGATTACGCGCGCACCCGTCAATCCCCAAGCTTCTCCTCACGAACCGCTGACAGGGATGGCTATCGACTAGCGCCCGTGCTATTGGTGTTTGGGTGGAGGGGATCGTAAGGGGAGTGGAGATCCATTCCGTGTTGGAACTGGGGTGGCTTGCAGACAGGGCAACCAGGGGTTGCTTAGTCGACGCAAGCGCAGGGAATACGAGCCTTGCTCATCATCGTCTGATCGATATAAACCGAGGTCGTGACAGGGAGAGGGCTGGGATCTTCAAGCAGTCAGTAAACTGATTTAAACCAACCTCCTCTTCACCAATTGCGATACGACTCGATCCTCCTACTACTTTAACGTGCGTGAGAACTCTCGCCTTTTGACATTTTAGCTTTTGTATAATTGTACATTGCTGACAAGCCCTCTTCTGCCGTCCACCGTTGCACGACATCACCACAAGAATGCTCGCCAAAGCCATTGCTGCCCTCGCCTTTGCGGCGCCTGCACTTGTCTCAGCCCAGACTTCCACAAAGTGTAACCCTCTCACAGCCAGTAAGTCTTACACACCCGAGCTTCAAACAGATACATGACTTACACTATTCAGCCTGCCCTGCCGACCCGGCTTTCGGTAAAGACACTGTCCACTGTGACTTCACCAAGGGTGCTTGCAGCGCTTTCGCAGAAGATGCTGGTACAGACATCGAGCACAACGGCCAGGGTGCTGTCTTCACAATTGCAGGACCTAACCAGGCTCCTACAATTGCGACTGGCAAGTATATCTTCTTCGGTCGCATCGACATTGAAGTGCAAGCTTCCACCGGCGTTGGTATCTGTACCAGCGCTGTCCTCCAGTCCAACAACCTTGATGAGGTATTTTCATTGCTGCCCTTACACCGATTATCTACTAACGCTTCATCATAGATTGATTGGGAGTGGCTCGGTGGTGACAATGCTCAAGTCCAGTCCAACTACTTCAGCAAAGGTGACGTGAGCACCTACGACCGTGGTGCTTTCCACCCTGTTGAGAACCCCACTGGTCAATTCCATCTCTACTCTATCGAATGGACCCCCTCTAAGATCGACTGGATCATCGACGACACCGTTGTGCGTACGCTCAACTACGCCGATGCCAAGGGCGGTTCCGCGTTCCCACAGACACCTATGCAGGTCAAGCTCGGCACCTGGACTGCTGGTTCTCCCGACGCTGCTGAGGGTACCGTCATCTGGGCTGGTGGTCTTGCCGACTACTCCAAGGGTCCTTTCAAGGCTTACTACAAGAGCATTTCCATTGTTGACTACGCTGGTGGTGACGCTCCCACAACCAAGACTGTGAGGGAGTACATCTATGGTGATCACTCTGGTAGCTTTAAGAGCATCAAGGCCGTCCCTTAAGTGTCGTAGTGCTTTAACGAATTTGAAATGATTGAAAGGAACGGAAATCTAATGAGGTGGATTAATGAAGGAAGAGGCGGAATCATCAAGGTTAGCGTCTGACTTATAGATAATGAATATTAAATGTGAAACTTTTACCTAACTATGCTCTGCACTATATTGAAACGCTTTTGAGTTTATGCCTCATGGAGAAAGACTTTTACGTATTGGACTAACCAGCACTGCCCATGATGGATTTACGGCTCAAGTTATCGTCAATTAAGACTCGTCGGCCTCGAAGTTAATGATCTTGGCAGACTGATCTCACAGCCAGTCGAGGTATGGCACTTGCCCACAACAACTTTGCTTGGATCCAAGTTATGTATAAAGTTAATGTGATACGTGCGGATGCTTCGAGCAGCATAGTTATCCTTGATTCCATAAAACACTTTGGATTAAGTCTGAGCCATAGGAAGAATCTGGAACAGTGAACCCGTAGTTGAAGCAGGATAGAACACAGCTATCAAACTGGCATCTACCCAAGGTCTGTTTGTGTACCATATTGCTACTTGCCAGTTCAATTCCATATTCCTGTAGATATTAGAAGTTGATGTGCACTCAATGTGCATTGCTATCTAGTCATAGTGAAGCATTGAGTAACACTACGGCATTTGTTAAATTCATATATAATGCCTGGTATTATATCTTCACTATTTAAGAACGTTTATATAGTGAAGTTGGCGCAGCTAAATCTGAATAGAATGAAAGCATAAAAATTAAAAGAAAAGTTTTAAGGATTGTAGGACGCATCTTTGGAGTAGCTAAAACCCCTGTCATAGATTTGAAACTTGAGGTAAGTCTACTAATTCATTTGATTGATAAACCAACTACATAATGCCCAAGAAAGACCGTCTTTGTCTTTTTCACCTTCCTAATCCACTATCCAGCTCAGTAACAGAGATCACACTAAAGTCAAGATGGCCGCTCCGCTAATTCAACCCGTTATCGGTAACCAAGCTGATCCAAAAGCTCACAATTACATCCACAACTTCCCTCTCGTCTACAAAGAGTTGCCCTCCGTCAGGTCCCGGAACATCAAGGAAGATAAATCAGGGTTCGTGGAACGATGAGCAATGGGATGTACGCTCTCTCCCACTACGCTTTGGGTAGTGTTGACCCCTTGCTCCTCAGACTCGACATTTTGTCCACTGCAAACCCCGTTCTGTCCTAGTTGATGTCCTGGTCGGCGGTTACCTGTGTTACCAACTCCAGAGCTCGATCCTCGGGCAATTCTCTCCGTATTGTGACTCTGATCCTGTTCGTTTTCTCCTGGAAGATCGCTGTCGAACTCTTCATCCTCTTCAGGCTCATTTTCGGCAGCGAGCGTGGCGGCTCTGTCTGCCAACCTCTGGTTGCACTCTGCATAGCATTCAAGATACTCCTTGACTGAACCTTTGTTGATCGTATATGGGCAATTCTCGTCAAACATCTTGAGCTTATTCAGCTGAACCCAGCTGGATTCGCAATCGACTGGGAAGTCCTCCGATCTTTTGAACCACAAAACAGGAATCGAGCGCTTATGAGCTAATGGCCCATTGTCCTCAAACCCAGGGGCCCAGGGTCTGGGAACAACATCGTCTTTCTGCGCTCCGGCATAACACTCCGGAATTTCCTCGTTGAGGCCTACATTTTTGAGTGTTGTGATATAATCGAACCTGTCGAATGTCCCCCAGGGTAGAACCATGGCTGGCTGAAATATATTGGGCTTTCCCCACCGGACAGCAACGATATCTCCTGGGTTTAGGTGTGCAATTCGATCGTCAAGATCACCGTAATTGGTAGGCGGCTTCCATTGATTTGCTTTGGCCTTTCGTGCCTTAGTTCTCCTTTTCTTCGTGCGAGGAGCAGACGATGCTTGCGCGGGTTGGGTGTCAGAACTTGGTGTCGCTAGATTATTGTCGGCTGTAGGAGGGCGGGCGCTGTCGGCCATGTTGTTTCTCTCGGCAGCTTCGGCCGACCTTTCATTTTGTCTGGAACGCTTGGCTGGGCGATTCTCAATTGAAGACACAGTCGAGACTGTTCTTCGAGGACGTGAGCGACGGGGTTGTGAGGTGTTTGACCATGGGTCCTCGGAGCCCGAAGGTAAAGGTTGATGAGAGTCCGTATCGGGTTCCGGTTTAAATTCATCATCGGCTGCATTTTCGTCACGGCTTGTGAGACTTAGTCTCGTCCTTGGAGCCTGCTCATCGGAGTCAAACCAGAGAGGGTTGCTCTGGCGAGACGGGGAGCTTCGCGTCGGCGTGAGGATTGAGCCAGTCGGAACACGTCCTTGTCCAAGTACTGGAGCACTTGAGGAGAGTGCTGACCGCGAGCGAATCCTCTGGGAGGTACTAACTAGGCGATCATTGGCGTCTTGGAGTTGCTGCGCGAAGTCTTTTCTGTCCCGCTCGATTTCATCCGCAAGCCGAGATTTCTCCAAGATGAAGCCAGTGATGGGTCCGGCGTCAACATTGCCTTGAGTGTCTTCTCGAGTAAACCTCAACTCGTTGTTGATCAACCGCTGGAGATGCTGGAGCCGTTCTTGTCGAGCGAGGTTCTCTGGCGACGTAATCTGGCTAGCCGTAGCTATGAGTGTTTCGTAGCTTTGGCGTAGAATATTGGCTTCGTCAATTAGGTCATTCATGATGTAGAGGGACAAGTAGAGAAAAGAAAAAGTCAAGGCTGTACGATAGATCTCAATCGAGATGGAATACAAGGAAGAGATTTGATGAGATACTCTGAGAGCCTTTCAATGATATGTACGAGGAGTCACATTCAGAATGAAAAATGAGAGAATTGAAGAGAAAACCAGGTTGGTGGGAGAAAGAATTCTGTTTCAGGAGCCTTGAGATGTTGGTTGAAGACGACCAACAGCTCCCCACTTTCTTGTCCAATCAGTCGTTGGATGAACAAGGATAGTCCTGCAAGAAGCCTTGGCTGTGCTATTCACACCTTGTTTGTTTGTATTGTTTATCTCCTAACGTGTACTGGGCTTGCAGATGTCTGAGATATCATCCAGTGAGATGCTGGATGAGATGCAAGTCAATCAATACCTAACATTCATGTTAGATTATGATAGGTAGGTCATTGGTTATATGCAAGCCACTTCTGATTCACTGCCAGCAAACAGACCTCCTCCTAACAGTTTTGTTAGTGATATCACCTTTTTTAACGGGTAGCTGCAGCATCCCCGCTAGACAGTCAAACAGACCTACCCGAATTGTCATGGGATGTTCCGAAACTTGATATTTCCTCTTTCCTCTTCTCTCTTTGGCCAGCCAGCTTTTGCCGAAGCAGCGCCACTCAACAACTCCATTCCGCGCACACGATATCGTCAAGTTTAGTACACATAAGATTTCAGGACATTACGTTCACTCATAATAGAACAATCATACCATTCTTGCTTCTGTTTACTAAAGAAATTCCACCATACTGTACATCGCAACCAAGCACACAGTTCGTGCTTTTTTTGCTTCGTCTCATTGGTATACTTCCACCACAAATGCATTACAATGAACTCTAGTTTGCGCATTTGACTCCCAGTCGCAGTACGGTACACCTTTAAGCTATCTTTGCTTGATTTCTGACCTCTCTGCGGCGTCAGGTTCCTTTAGCCCAGACTTGTCATTGTCGAATCCGCTGGTGCCTTCTTGAGTCGAATCTTCATCGGGATCAATCGTGGGATCTCCCTGTAAGTGAACAACACGATTGTTCTGAACAAACCAATCGAAAGGCTTGTTGGACATATCGGTCTTGATGCGAGTCTTGACACCATCTTCCGTAGTGGCCCGGATAGACTTGTCCTCAGTCTGCGGGGTTTCAATGTCACCAAAGATGAACTTCGAGAGTTTGTGACGACTGATAGCGACATTTAGACGCTGAGGTTGTGCAGTGAAGAGAGGCCCAGTGAATCTGTCCACGGCAAGGCACAGAATGACGACATCATTCTCCCGGCCTTAGTATGAACCAATAGTGGCCGTTTGGACATCCTTGAGTGAGTCAATACTTTGTAGCTGAGAACGGATGTGTAGGAGGTCAGAGCGATACGGAGTAATGGCGACAATCTTGTCCTTGGCAATCCGATCTTCTATACAAACTTATCCAGCCATCCTACCATGCAGTCGATTGCACGAGGATTGTACCGTGACTTGGATGTACTATCCTGACGACAGGGAGAATTTTGGCAGTTCAGAAACAGGAAGGTAATCTCGTTAGCTATCAAATTTCTCGGTGTCGAGTGCAACAAGCACACCCCGCCATTTCACCTCACCCCTGAGTCAGAGAAGGAGAACAGGCCACCGAGCACCGAAGAGCTTCGACAAGTTTTGTGTGGGCCAGGGTATGATCAGCAGCCTCTATTCTCAAAACGGGTCAACTAGAGACTTTTGTCCATACTCCTTAGAACTTTGTTGTTTCTTCAGGACTTTGCCATCAGGGTGGGGTAATCGCTTCACTGAGTATGAGATTATCGCCGTCTGGCCGTTAGTTGGTTGTAAGGAGTAGGACCTGTACCCCGTATTTTCAACATCTCTATTCAGCTTTCCTAGTAGCACTGCATAGGATTCATGTTGTGACTTGAGACAAATTTCAGCAAATTTTAGTATTCCTTCCAAGCAAATTCCAACCCAAGTAACCTGTCTGAATGTGTTCCGATTCTGGAATTGCCCCATAACCCCAGGTAAAAAGCGGGTTCTCGATAAACGCGTTCTGTCCTGCCGTGGTGTCCCGTAACTCCCAATGTAGTTGTCCTTGTTTGTTCCGTTCCCTTAACTCCATGTCGCCCAAAAAAGCGATCACACCATGTATCCCAGGACCCGATTCAATGTACTGCCTTACCTAGTCCCAGCCCAAAGTCAAAGTCGAGCAAGACGAGAGACGTGGCAGTGGTGAAATGGTATGTCACTGTACACGGGTTAGAACTCGCGTAAAAGCAAGAGGGCATCGAACTTACTTCAGGAGACCGTAATCTGTCTAAGCATCAACTACTGCGGCCTCTCTCTGCTGCAGCTCCCGAACCTGAGCCTGCGTACAGTGGGAATATGCGAGACGCCGGAGGGGTTCGGGAATCTCGCCGATTTTCTGCAGGAGTGAGTCCCAAAGTTCCTTCACATACTGATGGTCGACGGATCGTTGCTGTTCCAGCTCGAGAATAGCATCCTTGATGTTTGGGAGCATTTCTTCCTGGATCTGACGGACTCCATCGTTCAGCTGGCGGACTTCATCGTTCAGCTGGCGGACTTCATCGTTCAGCTGGCGGACTCCATCGTTCACCTGGCGCATATCTTTGGACAGCTGCTCGTGAGTTCTCTTCCGCTCCTGGTCCATGGCTCGTACCTTGTCGTCATGAAAGTCCGCGAAGACCTTCAGACCGGTGCGGACTCGCTTCAGGACTTTACGGATATCCTTGGAAGGATTGAGCTGCTTTACTTGCTTGAGATCGTGAAGGTAATCTCGCAGAAAGTTGCCGCCACGACCTCTGAAGCGAGGCGCAGTTGAGCTGACTGGAAGTTCCATTGGCCAACTCCACTCCTCGAGATCCTGCCCGTGGCATTCCCGAATCAAGTTGCACCAGGTAGGGTCATGAGACGCGCACCAGAAAAACAATTTGTGCTTACTCTCGCTTGGAAGGACACGGAGACGCGCCTCGGTGAGCCACTCCTTCATCTTCCGTTTGAGAGAAGCTTGGTCAACAGTGACGTTGCAGATGTTCTCCAGAAGATCGCCGGCGTCTTGTAGTGCTTGGTTTCGAGTTATTGTCGCAGTGACAGTGACAGCTTCGGGCTCGGTGATTTCGCTTGAATCGCTTGATCTGATCGATCGGATCTCGTCAATGTCATTGTTTGCCATCATTGTAGCCCAGCGATAATGGAACAGGAGATCGAGGAGCAACGTCTAATGCTTTGGAAAATGGGAACTCGGTATGAAACGTCCTTCGTAGAGGCTATGTACCGTGTTAGTTTCTGTTGAGCCGTTCACAGGGCAAGACATACTCTTTCGGCAAGCTTGGAAAGTTTGAGGCAAGACGTGCAAATGGCTCTTGTTTGATGAGGTGGGGGATTACTCTGGAAAGAGGTCGTACTATGGATGAAGCATAGATTGAAGAACGACGGGATCAAGAGCAGTCTAAATGCCTTTCTGATGCGATGCGATGTCAAGACTTGAAGGAAATGAAGGTCTTCAAATGAGTGGAAATCTTGAGAGGTATGTGTGTTGAGTTAAGGGAAGGGAAGAGAGGAAGAGGATGTGTGGAAAGTAGAGGGAAGAGAGGGAGGGGATGTGTGAAGAGTAGAGGGAAGAGGAGGTGAGGTGAAGAATTGAGGAAGAGTGGTCGAGATACCGAGGAAAATCGTGAGAAAGGTGAGGCTAAAGCCCTACTTATGCATTTTAATAGGCATGCAGGAATATATAAGAATATGCCTAAGCACCGAGTTGGTCATTATAGAGCGATTAATAGCAAAGGTCTTGAATATATACTAACACGAAATATTTTAAGAATCCCGAACTCATGATCAAGGCGTGCTCCGCTAGGTAAATACACTTCTCCACCTTATCCGGAATTCCCCACTTTATATGATCTCCGTCAGATATGGTCGTCCATCGGAGTAAGGCTTCATGGCTGTGATATACCATGGCTTGCCTGGATAGCTCGGGGTACAGCCATGAATACACGAACCATCATTGCCTGCCTACTCGTAACTTCCAATCCACTAGGACATCTTTGACAACGGACTGTTTGCAGATGTACAGCACTCAAACAATTTCGAGTATTGTTTGCGTTCGGCTTCCATGTTGGTAACCAGTTACTGTAGGGGAGGATTTGGCCTGCACCTTTCACTTTCATGAGGCCGGCTTGAATGAACCACGAAGCAATGTGAAAGTTGATACAGCAAAAAATCATGACCAAACCAGCACTACACGGCAAAAGTGTGGTTCCGCCCGGGATCGAACCGGGGACCTTCTCGGTGTTAACGAGATGCCATAACCAACTAGACCACGGAACCAAGGCTTGTGATTGGTTGAGAGGCTCGGTCACAAACATGCTCAATTGTGAGCACTCACGATAGTTGCCGGTTTCTCAGGTAGATATTTACACATACCAGCCGTTCCAAACTTTAACTAGCTAGCTCTATGAAGTCCAGCGAGTTAATCGAGTATACGTATGTTGTTTGCGTAAAGAATGGCATAGTAGTATGGTGACAGAGCAAAACATATTATTGCACTATTCACTTGACTAGATAGTTTAGCTTTGTCTAACAAAGCGCTGCTTGTGAGACTTGAAAAGCTTAGATCGATCCAGTAGCTCCCCAGTCGCTGAACGAATGAAATCAACTTGTAGGTTGTTAGCATCCTGGAAGCGAATAGTGGCATAACTAAAATCGTCCGCATAAGCAAATGCATTCGTCACTCCCTTCTTTCCAACGGCACTCAGCCCTTCAATATTACCAGCTCCGCCAGCAACTATATACATGGGCGCTTTGGGATCTTGTTGTCCCGCAGAGTCAATAGTTCCGTTGTATACCGGATGGAATCGTTGAGAATTGTGAACGTGGCCAAAGACACCCAGGTCGACACCATACTTGTAAAATAGGTCTTCGAAGGCTATTTGACAAGGTTTGCATCCGTCATCGCCGGTGGTGTACCATGGACGATGGCCTGCAACAATGACCCAGGGTGTAACATTTCGGTCGACAGATGCCAGATCAGCCTCAAGGAATTGTAGCTGTTGATTTGGCCGGCCAAAAGGTCCACTGTTCAGGTTTGCTGAACCACCCGGCGCGTCAGGCGCATCAGGAAAGTCGGTTTCGGTATCGATCATAACCACATGCGCCATACCATACTCGAAAGAAAACCAGAACGGAGGATTGGCAAGCTGCTTCGCTTTATTGGCATTCACTCTCGCAGTATCGTCCGAGGATGTTGATGCAAACGCTAGAGGCATGATTTTACCGAATCTATTCATGAAGTCTGTAAAGTTTTTCTGTCCTTCGGGACAAAGAAGATTCAAGAGTGGGACTTCTTCACAAGCAGCCTCATGGTTTCCAGGTGAAACCATATAGGGCTTCCGGCCTGAAATCGGGGCAAGCTGATCATAGAACGTCTCTAGGATTGCTTGGTAAGCCTCTTGTCCATGGAGTAGATTCTTTGGTTTCAAGAACCAATCGTCAGCGTATGCAAGGTCGCCTGGGTGAATAATGAATTCGTATTCGTTGGCTGTCGTTGCAAGCCTACCGATGGTTGTATGGTTCAACGAGGGTTGGACGGTTGGGATTACATGGCGCTTGGACTGATCCATGTTGATAGTGAAGCCATCTTGGCCGTACACGCCAAGGTCAATGATGGCATTAATGGCGAACGGTGTTTTATCTCCGGCTGTGCGAGGGCTGAGAAAGTGGTCGATGGTTGAGTTCTTGGAAGTGATTTTGTAGTAGTACGTTGTTGCTGGTGAGAGATTGCCGAGAGTGACGGAATTTGCCCATGTGCGCGAAGTAGGATATGTCACCGAACTATCGGAGCAGGCTTGCTGATTTAATGCGTTCTTAGAGGTACCATATTGAACGCAGGGCTTGGCTTGCTTGGCGTAAGTGTTCCACCCAACGGTAACACCTAGTCATGTTAGAGATAGCCCTCAGGTATATATGATGATGAACACTAACTGTTAGGCCCGTCCAGAGAAATACGTTGTTGAACTGGGGTTGACAGATCTGATGGGAGAGGTGGGAAGCTAACTGCGGCTCCGACACCAGCCACCAGAAACGGCAAGATAGTGATTAAGCTGCCCACAGAAGCCATGTTGTCGTAAAACCTGTTGAGTCAAACGGTGAACTTGGAGTTGCTCAACGATAAAGAATCAAATTCGAAGAAACGCCGCATGCTTTAGGCTTCCTTGTGCCTAGCTATATACATTGTATCTTTCTCCGCTCATCCAACTTCTTGTGCCGCATACCCGGCCAGCTATCTTAGTCCCATGAAATATCCTTATTGAGAATATGCTCCGAGGCCAGTAATATGAAAAATGTCAGGGTGCAATACTCGGCCTGTGAATATCGACAACCTCGTGGTTATTCAGCATCGTTTCATTGGTAGAACAGGTCGGTCACCCCAAAACGGTAACCGATCGACGCTTTGTAGCTCCACCATGCCTTAACCACTCTTTGCCGAGGTATTCTCCGATATGAGATGCAGAGCAATGCACCTGCCAACTATGAGTGTAAATAGAGTTACCCACGTTCCTCTTACAGAAACGACATTCTAGCTGAATATCGACCTGCCCCTTTCGTTGGATGATGGTTGCAAGAACAGCCTTGCTTGAAGAACTTCTGTTATGCAATCTTCTGGAAAGGCAGCAGCATTACATAGAGTTTATACCTAGCGTCAAGTCATTCTTAGAAAAGAAGAACCTTTGGATTGTTCAAAACTGATTTTGTAGCTTATGACCAGTCATATCAAGTACAGGGTTTCTGTAGTATTCATATTTGATGAGGTTGTAACCTCTAGCGTCTAGCTACGAAGAACGCAATCAGCTTTCAGTACGTCTACTCAGGCTTTCTACCATAAACTACTCGCTGTCGATAGAAAGGGTGGAATTTGCCTGAGCGGATCTCGCGCCGAAGCTGAGCGCAGTACAAGGACACCTCCTCCTTAGACCAGCCAAGAACCATGTTTGCCATAAACAGAACATATCCTTCATAGTCCTGCTCCAATGCAGCCTGGGCAAACTGACCGATCTCTTTGAGTCGGGCATCCTTAGCCCATCCTCCAATAGGCGCCTGAATCAAAGTGAGTATTGAGCTAGAGCAGGACGTATTTGTGAAAAGCGTACCTTTAAATCCCAGACTTTAATATCGACGAAGCCAGCTTCTTCCATGTACTTGATCTGGAGGTCCTTATCGATAATCTCAAATGTGCGATCCAACTTCTTTCCGCCTTCGATAAAGAATTTGCCCCATTCGTTAATCGCGCAAGTTTCGGTTACGGTACCGTCGTCGCTCTCCATTCGAGGGGAAGCTTCATAGCTTTCGACCCAACCACCGGGCCTGCAAACTTTGAACGCCTCTTTGAAAAGGGCAGACCAGTCACTGATGCTTCCATACAGATAACGCATGTGCACGTAGTCGAATGAGTTCGGGTCGAAAGTCCATTCTTGGGTGCAATCTTCGATTTCGCTGGTAATGTCAGATAGGACCACAGTTACCAAGTTGATGATGGGTTCTTACAACTTCAGATTCGGCGGGACCCAGCCCGGCTGAATTGGAGAAATGTCCGTTCCAACGACTTCGGCGTTAGGAAACTCATCGGCAAAGTCGCTACGGCCAGATTAGTCAAGTTCTTAACCATGCTACAGGCTGAATTACATAGCCCAAATACCTGCCATGCTGATTAGTCTCGTGCTCCCTTCCATCGAAGGGGCTTCCAGTACTCACCGGTTCCCGTTCCAATATCCAACGCGCTCTAATATTTTAATTAGCAGCCATCCCATCAAACCTTTTATGTTCAAGGATGAATCACGCACTTGGATGTCCTCTTTCAGCGGAGCCAAGTGAAGCTTTCCCTTCAGTGACAACGACAAAAGATGGTGGCTATCAACATTTAGTCTTCGACCCACAAACGCGAATGGCCAGTTGTACTGACTTGATATCCATGGATTCATTGTGATGCTCATCGTTCGGCGTCCTGTCAGACATTAGCTCTAGCATGCCATTTCTTGAGCGACCTTCATACCAATACTGGGCATTTCCCCGCTCAGAGTGATATGTTCGTCCATGGATTGTACGATAGTGGAGAATACTCGATGAAATTGACTCAGTTGAACTCGCGACATCATCTCCAACAGCTGAGTCCGCATCGTCCTCTTGTGGGACATTCTGCTTCACATTAGCAAGTGTGATAACGGCTGTTGATTTCAGCTTACTTCAGCAGTCAAGGTGGCCCAATGTTGAGCATTGTGAAAACCTTCAGCAGGTTCAGTGGCCTCCGCGGTTTCCGCGGTCTCCGCAGGGGCTTGTTCAGCTGGCGTTTGCTCAGCCGGGGTTTGCTCAGCTGGTGGTGAGGAAGCAGGCGCTCTTTGAGGAGAGCTCTTTTCAGTTGGCTTGTCTGTCATTTTGTCAGTCGAATGCAAAATATTATTGTAACCAACAGGCTTAACCAAGGGAACAAAGGGAATTGAGACAGAAAAGGCGGAAAAGCCGACAACGCAATTATGTTACAGCGTGGGAGCAAGAGCGGAGCCATTGGGTCTGCTGATTCAGACCCCTGGCAAGTTATTTCATTTATTCAAATCATTGCCTGGTTGAGGTTCCCAGTGGAGTGGTGCGACCCTGTCCATTGCGTGCCACGTCACTCCACTAACGGAGTAGTTGGTGCTGACCAAACTTGGCACGTTCATAATTTACGCGGCTATCTGATAAGAACGTACCTGGCTGCCTTGAGGTATCATAATACATACATTAGTGTACTAGTGAAAGAAAGAAAAAATGACAGAAATGGGAGAAGGTATATCCTCAACTTATGATCTTATTCTATCTTATTATCAGGGAAGATTCTTGTATAAAAAAAAATACGATAGTTGATAGACTGGCGTTGGTGGAACGATAAATAAAGTCGAATCAAGGATTAACGACTCAGTCTTGAAACACGTTCTCGTCATATGAAAAGTACGAAAGAATCAAATGCCAAGCTGGTTAACCAATAGTTAAAATGTTGGTATGTTGAAAGAATGCGGCTATAGGCCATGGTCCCACGAAAGTCTGCAGCTAGGACAAATAGATCAAGATGGATAAAGGGTTGAAAGCTTGTCCAAACTCGGTGCAATCGTTTAATATATTATAGGATCCTATGTTTGTTAAAGCATCTCACTTCAACCGGTCGCCAAATAAGCTCATAAAGGAATAAGCAAGCTGCCTATGATTTGAAAACCACACGAGGAGTAACGTTCTTTTTGTCTGTTGATCGAAATAGCTTGACGGTGTTTACGTAGAAGCTAGGTTGCCAAGGGAAACATATTCAAACAACAGAGTGGCTCGATGTCAGAGGTTGCGGCAGTGACTGACAGCTGGCAATGACTGAGCAAAAAATACCCGATGAATGTTACTAGAACATCGCCTTCCCGCTCTTCTCTTCTCTTCTCTCCTTCCTTCACATCGATCAAATCCTGGGGGAATTCTTCATTTCTTTCTTGCTTTCTCTTGCCTCTTAGTTGTCGATTGTTGATCTACCTTTTCAGTCGTATTTTTTGTTTCTTCATATCCTCTCTTCGACTTTATGTTGGAGCTGCCTCCGCGCGCTCAAGCAGCATCTTCTGATTCTGGTCTGAGCAAATACCGGCTTAGGGTTACACGACTCGTGGATATCATCGGTAGGTGCTCAAGCTGTAGGCCATCGATTATGCCAGGAACATTGCTGACCTCCCTGAGCCAATCCTTGATAAACGTACCAGGTTGATGCCATCTGCCTCGTGCCGGTCAGCTTTGCTCCTTAGTTTGCCGGCATCTCCATGAGAAAACTCAGCTAACACGTGCCACTCACCAGGCTGACTCTAGTCTGAGAAATACCAACCTTGATTGCATGACTCGCGGATATCATCCGTGAGTCCCCAGGCTCTAGACGCCTGAGTATACTCAGAACATTGCTGACCTACCCAAGGCGCCCTTTAAGAAAAGCATGAGCTCCGACGGTAGCCAGCGCCAACTTTTTTATGAAAGTCAGTTTTACGCTGTCATTCTGTCGGTATCTCTTCGGAAGCTTGGCTAACACGTCCTGCTGTCCAGGCTCTGAGGATGGTGACCAACGATCCCATCGCCGCCACATAACAGCAGCAATGCGACGCGACCAGAATTTCCAGAATTTCCAGAACCACAGCGACTCCATCTCGTCTATCGACAGCTTTGATCCGCTACCCGTATGGGTGGAAAAGAAGATCACCCGAGAGGAGGCTCTTGAGCAGGCAGGAGACCTCTTTGAAATGATGAAGGTTCCTGGCTTCGACGGAGAATATCTCAAGTCAAGAATGAAAGAATGGCTGAGCGAGCCCGTCTATCGAGTTCTGCCACAGGAATTGAAGGACCGAGTCTTCAGGTGGTGCTTTCGCTATGATCGTACTCTTCTTGATGTTATTGGAGATTTAAGTGATAAGACAGATCATACCGAATGGGCGTATCAGGTCAAGATTCATGACAGACGAAAGGATATGGGTTGGTGCGGTCTTGGAGCTGACATTCTCCGGTTCTATGTGGCTGAGCTGAAGCCACTACGAAAAGGATTGCCAGAAAAAGAGCGCCGAGCTGTTGTCAACAGGGTTCGAAGTGGAATCAACCTCTTTGCTGACTATCACGACGAAAAGTGCAAAGCCATGGAGAAAGAGACCGAGCAACTTCTGCAGAAGGAACGCGAAGCCATGGACGCTGAACGCAGCGCTTTCCTCACTGCATTTGAGCTTCAGAAACAGGCCATGGACGAATAGAAGGCGACCATGACATCTTCTATCAACAAGATGCAAGCCGAGCTTCTTCCGAGCCTCCAGATGTTTACTTACATCGAAAAACACTGGAATCAAAGCCTCAGTGAGACTGGCACTGTCCCGAAACACCTTCGCGTTCTTGTTGAGCACCACTGCACCCCTGATGAAGCTCAGCGTCTGGATCAACTAGAAGCTGCATTTCTGTCCGAAGAGCCGGCAGACGCGTAAAACGGAGATGAGTCTTTTTGTAAGTTTCTTCTCTTCATAATTTTCGATCTTGAAGCTAATACCATATCAACGCAGGAGTTATCTTTGCGAAAGCCGTGGCTACTGCGCGATTCTGTGTATCATCAACCGAAACGAAAGTGATAGTCATTCTAGGAAAGACAACGGACGTCAAGATGGCAATGATGCATGATTGGATACGGGATCTGGAGTATAAGCTTTGAGTGCCAAGAGCGAAACCATGGGTTTCTTGGCTCTGGTTGGGTTGAGGCGGCGAGGTTTGACCTTGAACCTGTACTGTCTGCCAGTCTTTATTCATGATATGGACTGAGCGAATCTCATGGCTTGACACCATTGCCTGTTTTGCGCATACTCTGTTGATAGCATAATACTGCTAGTGTCTATACTACTGAATGTCCCAATTGTATGGCCCTCAGGATCTACAAACTATTCAAGTCTTCTTCGAGTAAGGCCACGATGCCGCAGTAGAATTCATGGCGGTAGTCCTCATCCTCCAAATTGAAATCTTGCCTCTGGAATTCGCCATCGATACAACGACGCACCGCGCTGCCGTAGTTAGAGCTAGTCTGACAAACCTCACCCAACAGGCGTTGTGCCGTCATGTAGTTCGACAGAGGGCGAAGGTCACTACTAAGCACTTCGCTTGGCGTCTGAAGGGACTCAATAGTGTGCCCTTGGAGAAGCTCAATAAGTAATACCCCAAGAGCTAGCAACTTTGGGGTCGGAATCATAGTAGCTTTGATGGATCTGTCTTCCGAACTGTGGCCTTTAACCATCAGGAAGGGCTTTTCGTAGTTTGCGAAATTGCCGCTCTGAATGAAGAAGATACACCCACTTTCCGGTAAGTTGGGCATCCACTGAGTTTTGTAAAACTGCAGCACGCTCGTTGCAATGAAAACTGCAAGTTGGAGCCGCTGCCTATACGTCAAAAGGTTTTGTCCACTGTGGCATTCCAGAACCTCGTGCAAAGAAACCATTTCACAATCATGACGCTCTGGCGGAGTTAGAGCTGAAGAGTAAACGTTATAGCTTCTTGTGTCTCCAGGTGACTGATCTGAAATCACGCCCAAGCAGGTTAAGCTCTGGGTTATTGGTGCCTTGTTTAGTTCACCGCAAAGGTTTATGTTCGGCTGGGCGACAGGTGAAGCAAGTCCCGCCGCTTCAATGGACATGTTGGCCATTAAGTTTGTGACTAGAGAAGGTTTTACCTCAGTTACGGTACTTGTTGAGCTGAATCGAGACATTGAAAACCTGACAGACTTTTTCTTTTGCTTTGCGGGGTCTATTATGGCTTCGACTGTTTTTGACGGAACGTTGGACGTTTGAGATGGCTTTTGTAACAGTGGGCTTGCTTTTATAAGGAGTTCCTCCCAGTGTTGACTCTTTGCCCGGATAGATGAATGTTTCTTGTCTTGCAGTCGGTCAAGAGACAGGGCGAGATGAGTATCCAGGCTTTTGATAACCTCTTCGTCATCGATGGGAGGGATGTTATCAGCGCATCTTGATAGTCGCATAGAGACTTGATGTTCGCATGAACATTTCAAGCTGGAGTAAATAGCGCGGTAAATGCTTGAAGCAAGGTTGCGAAGGATGTTTAGAAGCCTGACACGAGATCTAACCCGTCTTTTTGGTTCCAGCTCGATGCTCATTGTTGCCAGAGATTCGAGATTTGAGATGCCGTCCCTGATAGTGGTCAACTGGTCGGAGTATTCTGACCGACTCAGAGCAAAACTCATACGTTTGAGCTCCTTCGATGCCAGGGACTTGTCCGACCATGTTATCTGCAGACTGTGTTACAAAGGATAAGGTGCAGGGAGAAGGTGGCTTACGTCGGCTCCGTTTCCTAACTTCTCATTTATCTCTTCGGTGGCTGTCTGGATGTCGCTTAAAGTCCATTGAAAGACATCCCATGACTTCCACAACCTAACCCGAATTTCTTTCTGGGTTTCTTCTTTGAGCCATAGATCACCGCCCGGGTCTTCTACCATGGCATCGATTCGAGATGGGGGAACTATGCCATCCAGCAATTTCTCACAGACATTTTGGAGCTTGACGCGCTCTGTCTCGAGATTGCGAATCAGGCTCTGGAGCTCTCTCTCATATCTTCTGTACCTCTGTATGACGCGCACCCCGTTTTTGTAGTTCTCGAGCGCTGCAACCACTAGAGGAATACTCCCCAGTACTGCCCCTGCGATCTCAAAGCCAGACATGAATCTGGATTCAACCTTAGACCAAGAGGATGAAGAGTGAGAGAGGCGACTGGGGAAAGAAAGAGAGTGGGGTAAGATTGATGAAGTGTCAGAATTGACCATCTGTTGGAGGGCGGCTTGGAGGGGGCGATAATGGCGCAACACCTCATGATTCAGCCAATTAATTCATCAGAGTGTGGACTCGAAGCCTCCAATCAGACAGCAAACTGGGCTTATCAGGCTCCCATCCTACTTCCCAACCAACATGAGCATGCTGGGTGATCACCGCGACTCCAATTCATTAATCTTCCACGTCACATAAAATGGCGGACGACAGCATTGCGAACTCGGTCCGAGGTTCCCTCCAATCATTCCAGAGACTCGTCTCGCTAGCCTCGACGAGCTACGATGCCTCATTCCAAGTGTCTCTGACGGTGATCAGCGAGGAAGAGGCTCGCTTTAAAGTCTGGTCTGGAAACATCGGCGCCCACAATTCAGGAAGACGATCTTTACAGTATCGTCTCCGAGACGCGTCTCACTTGCAAAAGCAAATAATGGCACTTCTGGGAGATCTGATGGAACTTCTTGAGGATGCGTCAGCTATCGTGACAGGTGACAAGGTTCCGTGGGATCAGTTTGAAGATGATGAAAGCTTGGATGACGAGGCTCTCCCAGCGGATATGGATGCGGATGATGATGAACTACCCACAACAGAGATGGCCCAAATATCTGCAGGCGTGTCAGATGTCGTTAACTGTCTCCTGCGGTTAAGCGTCGCTATCAGAAACCCAGCCCCTCACGACCGCTTCGCCACATTTGTCCCGATTGAAGCCTCGCATTACGAGCCGTTCGACATTGAGCATGTCAAGGCCAAATTCGGAAATATAGAGCCATTCCTTTCTGAGAGATTAGGTAAGGCTATATCCAGAAGACGACAGTACTTCAAATACCGTCAAAGCCACCACTTGAAGCTCTCACACGGCCTGGACGTCGTGGAACAAAAGGATTGTGAAAGTACTATTGCAAGCTCAATACCGGGTCATGCTAAAGCGGCTCAATTCAATCTGACGTCGATGGATGAAGATGCCGCTTCCGATTCTGGGGTCACACAGACATCATTTGCATCTTCTAGCGCAGATACTGGGAAGATCCGCATCCCTCCGCTTCCCGAAGAGGCTGAGAGTGGTCCCTTTGAATGTCCTTTCTGTTACATGATGATCATAGCTACCAGTACAAGTTCGTGGAAGTGAGTATTGCTTACTTATTACGATATAGTCAAAGCAATAGTTGACACACATTGTTCAGGCGACACGTTTTTGCCGACCTTCGGCCCTACGTCTGTCTTTCAGAAAGCTGCACAGCGGCGGAAAGGGAATTCACCAGGAGGCACGAGTGGACTCTGCACGAGATGCAAAATCACTGGAAAGTATATAGCTGCCCATCCTCATGCGGCAAATCCTTTCAATCAATGTCCCGGTGCAGAGACCATATCACAACGGCCCATCCCGGTGCCTATCCAGTCAACCAAATTGACGCCATCATAAGTCTCAGCACCAAATCAGTGAGGGTCGGAGATGGGCTTTCATGTCCCATGTGCATGGAAACTCTTTACTCCACCAAAGAGTATCAACGCCATGTCGGTCGACATCAGGAACAGCTTGCGCTCTTCGCCCTTCCATCGATATCATCTCCCGATGATGCAGACAACGCGGACGAGGAGAGCGTCTCAAGCCAGAGTGGTGCTGCTTCCGAAGAAATGTCTGTTTCTGATGACAAGCCAGAGGACACTATTTTTGGTGAGGAAAACACAATAGGGGAAAGCGGTCCAATACCGGATGAGTTTGATGAGGAGCCCGTGGTTCCTCGAGGAAGGTCCCCCATAACTCCACTTAGTCCCAGGGTCGCGCCGGCTCCGAGTCCTTCTCCCTCTACCGATAGTCTCTACAAGTCTAATCGCCACAAGATCCGTCCCACTTCGGGGGATGCTGTCTTAGTCGCCTATCTCGATAACGGACGGGATTCTGAGGAAGATATCTCCGATAGCGGCCACAATACCGATCAGCATATCTCGACTGTCCACGATGACCACAAGAATAATGTACCTTATCCTAAACACCACCAAGAAGAACAACACGGTACCAGAGCCCACTCAAGTCTTGACGCATCGAGTCAACAAGAGGCTCCCGCTTTGGAAGGCGGCGAAGGTGTTAAGCCAAGGTCCGAACGTCGACACCTCCTTACCAAAAAGATACCACGGGAATTGCTTGACTCATCGTCGTCTGGCTCTGGTGGTCTTGGCGAGCAAGCGGACGATGAAGAACAATTCCAATATAAGGGCAAACCATCTGATCACGATTCCACCTCAAATATATCTGAAGATCCAGTTCAAGGGCGCGTTTCATCTCTTTTTCGCTCACCAAATGAGGTCGAGTCTCTTGTGGGCGTACTCAAACAGCCAACAAGCAACTTTCCCGAAGATCCTAACCCCATTCGCGAGGGCGTGTCGCTTCAAAAAGACGACGAAAAGGCTAAAGAAATACCTCCAGGTGCCAAATGGACTAAGATTAGCAGGAAGATCGTGAACCCTGAAGCTTTAACAATTGGCAAGGAGAGATTTGAAGTTCGAGAGGACTTTGTCATTGTCCTTCGGCCACTAAGCCACGATGAGATTCAAGCTTACGCCGATGCGACGCGAGTTTTACGAGGTAAAGTAGCTTTCTTCATTTCTTTCTATTGCAAAATGTTATGAAGCATCTGTTGACTTGTTTTAAAGAGCATAGAACTATGGACTTAGAAATTGGTGGCCAAGAGAATGAATCACTTTGAGAATGGAGCTTTGTGACGCGATATTGCGCAAGGTGCACATTTAGAATCCGTCTTGTGACGAACCCTCTTACAGTGTTGTGTAAAGTTAAGCCAGTGTGGAATATCAAAGACTCGCGAACTGTGCCATCTTCAACTTCTAAATTCCACGTCAACAGGAACCAGCGGATCTCGTCGTCTTACCGCACACGTCCAAGTGATTCGATAATAGAGATATCTCCCCAACTTCAGGATAAGTCACTACAGTAATTTGAGCATACTTTAGGCACACTTTAGGATGAGGATATAGTGTATTGCTTAAACTTTGCTATGTCCTCTGGCAGTGATTGCGATTAGGTATCTTTACTGGGGATAATTTGGCTTAGCTTTATTTCGAGGAAGGGCGGAGGGTAGAACGGCTCATTGGCACAAGGGGTCTTTCCCCATTAGTTGTCATGGGTTATTTCAGGTTCTTCATCCCCAACCTGGGAAGATTCCTGGTTGAGGCATTCTTCGATATCGGTTGCGCGGCTGCGTAGGCTGTCGAGGTCCTTGATAAACTCACTCAGATCTCCGAACCTTTTTTTCTTTTCTCGGTGAGATTTTGCCTCTGATCAGCATCGACTGCGATAATCTGGTCGAGCTTCGTCACTAGGGAGTGGGTGTCGACATTCTTCTGGAAATTGGCCAGCTCAGCATTGTATGCTTTGATAGTCGCTTCCAACGACTCTATTGACTTGATGATAACTGCCTTCAAGGATTTCATCATGTCGTCAATCGCCTCGTGGTCAGCCCGCTGCTGGGCCAAGATTGCCTCCTGGTTAGTATGTTGCTGGGCCAAGATTGTCTGAAATTGAGCTCGTTCATACTGCTCAATCTTGTCAAGTTGATCTCTTTGCCGTTTATCATTCTCATCGATTCGAGCTTTTAGTTCAGCGAATCGAGTATCGCAGTTGTGGCTTGGAACAGGATGGGGAGGATAATAAGCCTCAGGTCGCGTCTATCCCTTGTAGTCGCCCAAGATCGATGCCAAGAAGTGTTCGTAACAAATCACTTTCTCAACGACGCAGCACATCAACTCAAGTGCTTACGTGGGGGCTGGCCTTTTTACCCTTTCCAATAAAAGCCCAGTTATCCTTGCTAATATCACGATTTCGCCACACCTATGTGCATATTCAGGATTAAACCTGGTCCCCCCACTAACAGAAATCCGATGCTGACCAACAAGGCTGGAGGCGAGTATATGGCAATTCTCTGTAGGACTGTTTTATTGCGCCATGAGGGATTTTTATATCCTCTGGGAATAAACATCGGTTTTGGGTCTCGCACTTCATAGCAGTGAGACTGGCTGCAGTCATGGCAGACCCTAACGAGTCGTCCCAGTTTTTACTTCAGCCTTTAGACTTTTCAACACTGCAAAAGCCTTACCACGCTGAATCCGATGGGGATCGCACCGACAGCCAAAACAAAACACATGACGAGACTGTGCTACAGGTCGACTGCGATAGCAACGACCACGACCACAGCTCCACCCGTGATGGCGAAACTTCCGCCAAGCGAACAGGTCTCTTGTTCCGAGATGCTACGTCAAAGCCATCATCCGTGAAAAGCACAAAGACAGAGGCCGGGGGCTCGGTCTCCCAGCGCAATCGAACCACCAAAAGTATACTGCTGGACTGGAGCCTCGAAATAGCCCTTTTGCTTGTAGCGACAGGATTACTAGCCGCTATGGTCGCTGTTCTCCAAAGTTACAACGATGAAGAGATGCCTAACTGGAACGGTGGCATCACACTCAACGCCCTCGTGGCCCTTATCGCCACCGTCTTCCGCGCCATATTGGCTTTTGTCGCTTTAGAACTATTGGCGCAATTGAAATGGGACTGGATAACGGCACGCTTTCGGCCGATGCTCGACATCCAGCGCTTTGATGATGCTTCACGCGGTGCATGGGGCTCATTGAAACTTCTTCCGGTCGTTATCCTGCGTCAGCCACTGGCTGTGGGCGCGGTGCTGGTGGTTGTGTTGTCCTTAGCCATTGGGCCTTTTACACAGCAGACAGTGCAGACCTACTACTGTCTCCGTGTGGCCTCAGGACGATCTGCTCGTATCAATGTCGCTAATCGTTTCGATGAAGCTGCTTTTTACTATAATGAACGTCCACTCTTGTGGAATCTCAACGTTGGTACAATCTCGGCAATGCAAGAAGCCGCCGTCAATCCATCCAACGACTCCAACATCGCTTCTCTCTTTAGCTGCCCTTCTGGTAACTGCACATTTCCCACCTTTGCCGACTACCCTAGCCAGAGCGCGGATGGGAGAATATCACATGCCAGCTTGGGCATGTGTAGCCGCTGCGAGGACATCTACGAATTGGTGGAAAGAGGTCACCAAGACAGTTCCGACACGTCCATTTCCAAGCTTAGTCTCAGTCTCCCGGTTCCCGACAACAAATACCGCCTTGAGATTTCGCCAGCGAGAGATGCTGCTCAAGGAACATACTTGGATGCTAATCTCGTGAATAACTTCACCTGGGCGAGCAAAGTGGTGCCTCGCGAGTTCATTAATACCGCTCGATGGTCCACCGTCAACTTCACCATACTTGCCCTGTCGCAGGACCGTTGTGATACCTTGCCTGACGGGAACGTTTCGTGTCCGCTATCTGCCAAGGGTGACGAGTCCGAGGCCCTCGCCTGGAATCAACCAACAGATTATGTTGCAGCAACATGCATCATGTATCCGTGTATCAAGTACTATGCAGGTTCCGTCAGCAACACTGCTCTAACAGAAAGGGTTGTGCGAAGTATGCCTCTCCGTCCACAATGGCCCAGCGATCTGTGGGGTCCCCCAGAAAATTATTATGATCTTTGGAAGGGCGTCCAGGCACCCTGTTGGGTCAACGACACACTATACACCTCGTCAAATATGACTGCTGCCGCTGAGAAGCTTCCGCCCGGCTCAAAGGAAACTATCTCCGTTCATCGCAAGGACTGGGCTAAGCAAGACATCGAATCCCCTGCCGGATACATTAATGTCACGGCCCCCATGGAATGCATCATATCCCTTAGGTCCTGGTTTCTTGTGGCTGTGGAGCAAGAGATAGAACGGACCTTCCGAGCTCACTGCTTACCGCTCGGTCATCAAACCTCGAATGCCACTTGTTTCGTCTCACAAACCAATAGCAGCATACCGTCGATGCCAATGACAGGGCTGTTGCGCCCTCGCACTACTAGTCTTGATACGATCAGAGAGAACATCGACTCCATAACCATGCGTCTCACAACTGAGATTCGTCGCGCCGGTTGGGGCCCGTATCAACAGTCCAGCCCGAGTGTGAAAGGGGAGTCTTGGGAGAACCGGACCTGTCTCCGCGTGGCCTGGGGCTGGTTTGCCCTACCGGCTAGCTTACTGGTGTTATGTGCCCTTCTACTAGGGTTCATCATTTTAAAAGACTTGCGAGCTAAGAATGGCGTCGTTGTGTGGAAAGCCTCTGTTCTGCCGTTTCTACTCAAGGATCGTATCCCCGCGCTAGAGATGATGAGCATGAAGCAACTAGATATAGCAGCAAAGGGTCTTGAGGTGATCGTACGCAAGGAGAAGTGAATTCACCTTCTTTCATCCGTCATGGAGCGAGACGACGCAACAATAATCACAAACTTTTCTCACTTATCGCAAATAAGAAACTCTTAGCTGATTTCATAAAGCACATTAATGAGTTTGCATTGTCTTATATGATTGTGGATATACATACGCACGATAACTGCCGAGGTCATCTTTGCAATGTACCAAGCCATTTGGCGCGGGGTTAACTCACAATCAATCGGGAGTGCCAGTTGTTGCTAGCTGCAGCTCTGCAAACATCAGCAATAAACACTACCTGCAACCTAGGGAAGTAAATAGAAGATTCGAAAAGATTTCACTGTGGACTCTTAACTTCTCGCCCCTCATCTCCAAACAATCTCCTCCATTGGCATTCATCAAATCCCCCTGCTTACCATTCCAGATTAACCCCCCTTCACTCCCTACTTAACCGCAACAATTAGCATCATAGCAAAAGAGTTTGCATCCCCAGCTTGATGCAACCGGAAGCTGTCACAATCAGCCCAAGATCACCAAGGCTTAATGTCTCCTAAGTATATTTGTAATAAAGGTTATAAAGAGTAGGATAATTATATAAAGAGGATGGTCCTTCCCTACATCACAACTCGAAACATCAAGCTTATATAAATAAATTATAAAACGCCTGGTAGGCATATGCTTTGAAACCATGAGACGACCCTTGGACCTTGAGTTATGTTCCACACGCCAAGAGACCACCAACGAAGAGAAACTCGAGGTGAGTCCCCTAGATAAACCCGCAATCCCCGTGGTACTTAGAATCCATATGCTGACACCTCTAGAACAGGACTCCCTGTAGTCTCATGACCCTCCGACCAGTAAGTGTTGCCGAGCCTTTCTCCCCAGTCATCAATCACACGAGAGTTCATTAAACCTACGAAAGCGCTAACATTCCAACTCAGGCGCTTGCTATGATTACCTCCCTAAAATCGCGAAGATCCCGATGCTCTGCCGCCTATTGAAGGACCCAATGCTGTGGATGTCAGTGCCTCGATGGTGGAGTGTGCGACTACGGCATGCCCTAGACGTGCTATCTCCAAACTCCTTCTGGATGTTGAAGCAGAAGACATGCCTCTCATGTCTGCAGGGGACTCGCACAAGCTCAGCCCCCTCCGCGGCCTTTGATCTTGCCCATTCTGGCCAAGATAATTGTCGGAGCTCCGAGGTTCTCCAGAACCTGACGACGAGTCACCCTTCTACCTTATATAACCCACCTCCAAATCATCATCATCACCGCCAGGCCTCAGTAGAGAGCCGACCTGGTCCTTCCTTCTACCCCCCTCAGAGCGATCACCAGGGCCCATTGGCCTCGGCCGAGAGTCGCGATGATCCATTTAACTCTCGACACCACGGTTGCTCGTCCCGCCAGCCCTCAGTTGAGAGCCGCCATGCTTCTTCTTTTGGCCTGTCTCAGAATCATCCTCGCCTCACCCAAGCCGATCGTCACACCTCGCCTTCGAACCTCTACACGAAGTTTCGTGAGGAGTCCAAGGCCTAAATCAGCTCATCTTCATATTATCCTAAATTTAGGCAATCCTCATCCTAAATTTTGGCAATTATTAGTAATAGTTTATAAGATATTGTCAACTTTATTCCCCAACATCTTATTGCCGCCCGTATCCCGAGGGTCAAGAACACCAAGGTCTCGACCAAGAGCCTTGCGCCGAAGCCCGCTGGAAGCAAACTTGAGAAAAGGGCCCTAAGCAGACGACGGACGAGTTCTCTTCCAGCCAGGACCCCTGTTATCGCAAGTTCCGCGAGGGCTTGAAGGAAGGATCCTTTGAACCAGGTCTCCTCCTAGGTGTCTTCATCATTCATGGCGGAAAGGATAACAGTCCGAAAGCACTCTTCACATCGATCTACAAATGGCCACCTGCGGACTTTCAAGATCCTTCGAAGAAGCAAAATACCAAGGCCGGGTAAAACGAAATGGCCAAGGTTATCGAAGAGGTCAAGGGCTCTAAGAGACGTTGCCACGAAATCAACATTGCCAATAAGATCGCGGCTACACTTGGCGTCTCGGTCGACCTAAAACCAGATGTTGCGGCGGTAGAAGACGAGTGTTTGGTAGCTGATGTGGTACGCATTTCGCGATAGCGAAAGCTAGAAACAAGCGAAGTTGTTGGAAAGGTTTTCGGAAATTGCCATCATCAGAAGGGTCGGGAAAACAGGCTAGGTCCAGCGCATCTTCGTCGGGTAGAGAGGTAGGGTTATCGATACCGATGGCTTTCTTCACCCAGGTTTGGTAAAGTTCCAGGGTGCGGTCTTGGTGTTTTTGCGTCGGTTTGGCTGAGTGTCAGAAGCCTCTGGCAAGTATCTCCAGGTTTTTGGACTTGTTCAGAAGTTGGAAAAGCTCGTTCTCTTCATTCGGGTCGTCGAAGTTAATGCCTTCGCTGTCTCGAAGATAATCGCCAAACGTATGCCTGCGACGCCCGATGGTGTCCAACATATTGGGCAAGCAAGGCTGGGGGCGCGTTGGAGGGGACAAGTTGATCACCACCGATTGAGCACAAGTTAGTTTTTGGTTTTGCACGACCGAGAGCTTCGTTTTTATTCAACTTTTGTCTCATTTGCTTTGTTTTCGGCCGACTGAAGCCGGATCCAATCTTGCACCACCAGAGATAATAGTATCGCATTGTAGAATGCCGTAGCGGCTGTGTTGTTTGGGCTGAAAGGGGGGGTTTCTCACCTGGTGACGTGTGTTGAGGATGGAGAAACAAGAATTGAAAGGGAAGCTGAATTTGCGTGGAGTAGGATTTGTGTAGGGCGAGGTTTATATGAGGCACATGTTTACATACTCACCGAGCAGAGCTAAAGCTAGGTTGTTATAGGTGCGAGCATTTTACAAAGAATTTCATATACCCTATGGCCAGCTTTGGTGACTTTGGAGCATATTGTAATATTTACCTCCCCATAGGTACTCCGTAGTCTTATACACAAAAAGCTGCGGTCGCTAATAGACACCTTATGCAGTAGCTTTGTAAAAACGCAGATAAGGAGAATAAGACTACTACACTAAGAAACTCTAGACTCTCAGAATAGCTAAGAATGGTGAACTCCTTGCTTTATTGCAATTCTTTACATCCTTGTTAGGCACGCTTTGAACCCGGCCCAATTTGAGAACACGTCAAGCACTACTATACCAGAAGACCCTCGTCGATATTAATATCCAGCCCAAGCACTATGCCTCTTGTATACAAGACTTTCAGAATTTCCGGCTTCGCGCAAGCTGTCACCTACATGGACTGTTAGAGGATAATAGAGGCCGGACAAGCATCTTGACACATGTCGCATCTTGGTCGCATCTTGACTGTACGATGTCTAACTGGCATTTGAGTCAAGTCTCGAGTATTTGGAAAGGTGCAAATTTTACTGCTCAGTCTGTTAGTGAGATTAAACATGAGAAACCCAGAAATGGCCGACATATAAAAATTTACCAAATATCTATGCTGGCTTGCACGTTTGAGATGTTAACCAGGACTTTCGGGGCATGCTCTATAGAGATTAGTATCGGTTCGTAAAAAGCTGCACTTCGCTCAGCTTGCGTGGAATAGTCAAGTGCTTACCTTGTGTATCTGAGGAGTGAGAATGTAAGATCCCCATAAGAATAAACCAGTACGGCGACTGCGTGTGGCATCAGGTTCTGACTGCGTTACTTATCCAGTCGTCCACAGAGCTTCCGGGCAAAGCGCGAGAGACTGCAAGTCGCGAGTCAAGGCGTTTGACAAGCAGGATGTTTCGGTAGCATGGAAGAAGTCGGATTCCGATGAGGTTCTAGGAGTTGGAGAAGATGAGAAGCACCAGAGTATTGCTTTCAAGGTTTTTCAAAGTTTCTGCCGTGGAGAAGAAAGACTGCGATCTCTTAGGGGTCCTTGCCCCACATGATCTTCCAGAGCTTGGTAAATTCAACAATCTCTTTATCGTCGCCTTTGAGTTGGAAAACAATCCCACTTCCCACCACATGATCTTCCAGAGCTTGATGAATTACCTTTGAGTTGGGGGACAATTGTCTTCTCACCAAACACGAGGCAGTTATCTATCCAACTGCTACTATCCTTTCTCTTAATTACCTATTCCCTGCGAGAGTCCAACGCTGGCAAGACCTATAGCGTGGTGGATGCGAATGCCGTACTCCTAGCCTACTCAATCTTTCGTCCAGAACTCTAGATATTTCTCACATTATATATTTTACGAAATATATAAATCCTAATACACCACATATAATTCCACTTTCTTGAAATTTTTACAGCGTGAAATTTAGGCTCAGTAGAGACTTGGGAGTTTAGACTGGAATCTCATGAATTTTACTAATTCTCCTTGGCGAGCTAGCCTCAGGTAGTAGACGCGCAGTGTGAGTGATATCAGTCATCTTTAGCAGACTTTACGAAGATCATTAGATCCCTTACTATCAGTAAAACTCTAGAGTAAAGGATGGCGGAGTACAATAGAGACTCATTTATATTTACATCTATCTACTAATTTTATCGTTCAATCGCTCACTTACCAAGCCTTTCAACTACCAAGGCAACCAAACAGCTGCTGGATTTTTACCGCGACCACCTTCAGGGTAACACACGCAAAAGCTTTGCCTCCATCAAAATGGTATTCCAACACGCTCCGCCAGCCTTGAGCCGCCTGGATTTTACAAATAAGGCTGCCCCATTCACTGCACGATTAAGTTACCACATTCTGAGTTAAGCTTATGTCCCCGATCTCTGGAGTAGGCGTGCTTGTTAACTCTTGTTAACAATGCTCAGATGCTAGATATTGTCTGCCATTTTACGAAGCCGAGATTCCGCTCACACTTGCTCGCAAAAGGGAGCTTAGGTATCCGCTCTGCCGCTATGTCCTCTACTTCTGCCTCATGCTATGCTAGGTGAGTCTTCTTTTCTGCTGTCGCTGTCTCTGTCGCTGGTGACTGATATTTTTTTCTTTGAGTAATTGTTTCTGCCTATGCATAGTTTCAGCTTCAGAGAAGGGCGATATCATTATCGCAGCGCAAGAGTGCGTGTGATGGCACCATGGCAGAGCGAGGAAGTGCACAAAGAGGTAGAGTTGGAGAGGGTGGAAGGTAGTGACTCAGTGTCGCTTGATGTTATGGATTGTTGCTGGTATTGGAAGTGGGAGAGCGAGAGGAGTGGGGAGTGTACGATTTGGTTTGACAGCAACCCCGAATTTTACAATACCATTGCCTTAAAACTATGACCAAGTTTGTTCTCTATCTGACTCCTTGGTAGACAATACATAAAGCAAGACTTCCAACATTCCGAAGTCTGTCACTAAGAAAAACTGCCCTGGTATGCTGCTCTAGGTAAATGCCGTACTAAAAACAAGACCCCGTCTATAATGCAACCGCTACATTTCAAGAATGGTATTACTAGAAGCCTACACAGAGAAATAGTAGACACCTAGAAACTATCTAATGACAGATTGTTGTTTTTGCTGTGCTATTCCTTGAACCTTATGCTGACACTCTACGCGGTACTCAACGCGGCGGCTGTTAATGATGTAGATGGTTGGATCGACGTTAGAGAGGGAGCCCCATCCAGGGTTTCATAGAAAGTGGGGTATATTATCCTAACTTTAGGATAAGTTCCTATAATAATAAGAGTATCTTAGGCATAATTTAGACTGAGAATTAACTAAAATTCATAAATTGGTTTTATTATGTATCAGCTCTCTTATCTAAAGTTAGGAAATTTTATATCGTTTAATCATCCCTGTGGTGCTGTGCTTGTTGCGGGTGTTGAGAGCTGCAGAACTGCAGAGGGCAAGGACTTGCACAGACACTGGCGCACTGATGGGCACTGCTTCAGTATGAATGGGTTAAATATCAACAAATTCGTGACCTAAGCAACAGGAATAACGAGGAATCTCAATAGAATCCTTTGTTTGCAGCCTAACTTTCCTTACTGCCTTCTTTATTCTGAGCACCAACCATCCTCTTACACCAAATTTCTCACTGAATCGCATCTATCCTCCCCCCCCTCCAAATCAGGATACCACTCTACTCGACTATGGATTTCTGTATGGCGTTCCCTTGCGCATTTCTCGGGCGCACCGATGGTTATGAGCAACCCTAGAGTCGTAAGTTTTCCCTATCTTCCCTTGCCTCTAGCTTCGCCCTTAGCTTTGCCTTTCCCTCTCTAATATATCCACCTGTTAACAGATCAAGACCTCGGACCAGGTTTCAAAGATCACACAGATGTTGGCCGACTCAAAGATTGGAACACGATCATCCAAGGCGAGCAGCCGGCGTACTTCGGACGCAAGCCGCCGTTCAACGCGCCACGAGGATAACGAGGCCGATGATGCCGCCGCGGTTGATGAGGCTATCCAGTCTTTTATCACGGGTGACGACTTCTACTCGATCTTGGATGCCTGGATAAACACAAGTAAATAGGCGCCCTACCTGAAGCGCACAAAGAATGCTCTTACCAACGCCAAAGAGTTTCGCAAGGCCGCTGGTGCTCAGATGCAGGATCTTTGGGATCTTGAGACTCTCGGCAAGTTATTGCTGTCCTATCTGACATCCAATCAAGTTTCACATAACTAATACTCGCCCAAGATGACACGCTTGCACGCCTCCATCCCTCATCGATCTCTAGCAGCTGCCACAGGTCCCTCGCTTGTTTCTAGCTTTCGCTATCGCGAAATGCGTACCAGTCCACACCGATGACAAGGCCATCAGCTACCAAAAACTCGTCTTCTACGACCGTAACATCTGGTTTTAGGTCGATCGGAAATAGAGGTGGAGAGAGATCAACCCCCACCCTCCCTCGACGCGTGGACACATTCAAAGCCATGGCGGAAATGATGAGGCTCCTTCAACGCCACTACAAAATCGCCCTCTCTCTCCATGCTGTCGTTAATCGAACGCCGCCCAGTACCTGGGAGATTCTCCAGATGATGGATAATGATATCCGGACCGCCAAGTGCATTGAGCTCGCTGAATGCCACCATCTTGCTTGGGTACTTCGCCGTGTTGCTGCCCTTCATCCAGGATCGTTGGCGAAAGCGCGCAACCAAACTCAAGAACTTCCGTATGTCGTTTGGAAGGACCTCACATTGGAACGAACGTCGTCCATCGGGAATTTCATCGTACGCATACGCGTACGTAACTTGAAGACGAACTCGCCCGACCTTGAGAAGGGCAGATACTCCAACAAGGGACTGAACATGTGGGTATTGCCGATTATCTTTAACCTCACCTGTATTGTATCTGACAATTATTAGCTCATTCCACTCCCCAGCTGGTCAATTGACCTTAAAAGTTTCTGCACCCCATCGGATCCTAACTATCGCCCTATGGCGAGGTATCCTCAAGTACAGGGGGAGCATAGAGTATTATGCTTAAATTGTGGAAATACTGCGTTCTTTATTATAGTTAAAGCATACTTTATGGAAAAGGAGCACCATTACATAGATGCTCACGAATTTTAACAATTCAACATCCGGTATGGTGTATCGGTTATCTTTCCGCATTTTCATTGTTTGAAACGTGGTCCGCGGCGTGGAGGGGTTGACTCCCTCTACCGGAGCCTTTTTTTCCATCTTAAAAAGTTATCATTGCGATCTTTGCCTCTTTCTTTTTTGTCTCCCAATCCTCTTGTTCAATTCGTGATTCCAATAAAGTAATAACCGAAGGTCATGCCAAACATTTCACGTCCCTGGGGCCTGCGCCTAAGGGTGGCTCGACTCTGAGCACCTCCCTTCAGCTGTCCCCCACACTCCAGCTCACATCCGAACCTCATCGCCTTGCTCTTCATTCGGAGGTAGCCGTTTCACCCAATGTAAGTTCTTCAGTTAGAAATACAACCGCCAGACCTCTCAACCTCCTCGGACTCGTTAGACATCAACAGGAGCATACCTCCTCCCCCTCGCTTTACCCTTGACCAGAACAATCATTAGACACCTCAAGTCTCGACGGGAAAAATCCGGATTCCATTCCTCATTCAAATGCTTTTCACGAAACAACCAATTCCAAAAGGCCCATACAACTTCATCAGAACTGCACGGGGTAATCAGTAGTTTCCACCTCTTTCGGGTATTCCAGCCCAGCATCACGCCTTATCCCGTCCATGACATCCATTATAAGTATGGTCTCGTCTAATCCCAAACAGGTACCCTCTTTACGCCCCTCGACAAGAGCACGGCCAGCATCATCAGCCTCCCAAAACAGGCCATGTCCTTCGCCCTCAGGGTTCACATGCGGTCCGAATCCGCTGTACCAACCACTTCCAGCACCGGGACCAGGCTGGGGCCACTGCTTGTCCTCAACCGTACCGTCTTTGAGGATGAGCCTTGTATGCGTGGGTCGGTAGGTAGGAGGAAACACCTGGATTTCGCCCTGTTGGCCTTGAATGCGCACATTAGGAGACAGTACGTCTGCCTCAGCGGCCACTGAGTCGTTTGACAGACCCAGCGAGCAAGAAGCAACAGCGTGAGCTGTTCCACCCTGCTCAGCATCCCTTGGAAACTCCAACAGCATGGTCACCATGGAGTCAACACCAGTGCGAGGGTACTTTGCTACGATAGACTTGACGGTGGGGGGTTGTCGAGTATCCGCAGGCTGGGTGCTGTAGAGCGTTTGAAAGACCCAGGTCAGACTGTAGATACCTGCATCAAGAAGAATTCCGCCAGCGAGACGTGGGTTTACCATGATATGATTATCGTCCTCGAATCCACCAGCATAACCCAGACTGTGTTCCGAAAGAACTCGCTCGACGGGTCCGATACGGCCTGACGAGACAATTTCTCTCACGTAGGCCGACACTGGAAAGTATCTAGTCCAGAGTCCTTCCATAAGAAGCAGATTCTTTTCTTTTGCTTTGGTCGCCAACGCCCGTGCTTGCTGAGCGTTTACGGTGAAGGCTTTCTCAACTAGCACGTTTTTGCCGGCTTCGAGAAGTAGCATGGCATTCTGGTAGTGGTGTGAGTGAGGCGAGGCGATATAAACAATGTCCACGTTTGGATCAGCAGCAAGGCTCTGGTATGAGTTGTATGCTTTTGCGTGTGAGGGTGCATCGTATTCCCGTAGAAACGCCTCTGCTTTGGAAATGGAGGAGGATGAAGCGGCTGCCACTAGCTCATGGCGGACGTCCGTGACTCCGCGAGTACTTGGGTCGACCAGGAGGTCTTTTGCGCTGAGAAATATCAGTCTAAATTTCTTGATGAGTTTGTTAGAAACAACTTACAAGGCCTTTGCGATCGTTCCCGTCGCGAGGATTCCCCAGCGAACAGTATGGGGTGACGTCATGGTTGTTGATTCCTTGCTTACGGCCGTGATGCTGGAGGTGTTGATTCTTGGAGTTGCAGTATTAGCGCAGCTGGTAGGGTAATTATCTTCATATTGTCAGCAATCGCCTAAATTCATACACTCTTTACATGATTATTAGCCGTAGGTTGGCAAAGCAGTGCAGGCTGATTATCTGAACAATATTGAGACATACCATCCACTAACTTCTCCTCACTGCCGGTGGTCTTTATCCCTTGTAGAACCATCCAGTATCTCTCTTTTAGTCCTCTTTGTAGCAGACGACGTTCTCAGGGCGGTAAAGTATACTGGCGTAGCTCTCCCAGCGTAGAAAAGCGCCAAGAAACTTACGTCCTAACATCGTAGACAGGGGCCGAGGCGATTTCTAATGTAGTAGTATCGGTTCGTGTATTTTGCCTAACCAAAGCTTCATTGTTTCTGTAATAAAGGCTCCGATTGCCATGCGGATCTCCGGTATGAGATTCGCGAGAGCGACTAAACTCGGCAAGTTCTCTCTCCATCCCTGGTGCATGTTTGTAAAGCCCGACTCGAGGATGGATTTGAGAATAAACTCAACTTGCCGTTGGACTTGATATGTATAACTGTAAGAGGCTTGGGACCTAATTGGCCGAAGCTTCACTACTGTCAGGGCCAAGGGTACGAGATCACCGTCGTAAAATCCCTTCTCAATATCGGCGACGTAGGGGCAGAGGGCAGTAAGTCGGTTTTGCTGGAAACATAACAACGCCCTCGACGAAGCTGAGATTAAGGATTAGACATCTTCTTTATAGCAGTTCAAGCTGA
>JAPERM010000112.1:0-178535 GCA_030411635.1 Fusarium sp. MBC 119
TTCTTTATAGCAGTTCAAGCTGACCTCTGCGAGGGCTACAGCACCTTACGATAGATTGGACATCTTCCGGTGAGTTGCAAGAGTGCATAATCTGGATGCAGAGCTCGGCTGGAAGCTTGTCCGGGCCTTGGAAAAGCGAAGTGTTTAAAGAGGGCGACGGGGGAGCCATGATTGAAGTGTGGCGAGCAAGAAACGAGATCGAAGAAGTATGATAAAGGTGATTAAGCAGATGACAAAGAAGGAATAAAATATCCAAATTGGCACACATCATTTTGTGCTTAGTTAAATTGGCCCGTTACGTATGACAAGCTTCGTACAAAGAAAGTTTGTGATAAGGCATCCTCTTGGACACAAGGTCTGCAGCTGCATGGCCAGGTTGCTCATGAATAAACTTAAATTATAACAAACTAATTCGCAGATAAGCAGTCAAAATCTTCCAAGTATCAATGAAGATCTCAAGCGTGCCAATGCAGAGAAAAATGGCCAGATATCTACCCAAGTGGTCTGTCATAGGACTGAAGCCGAGACCTAGCCTATGCCCAAAGGTCACCACAACGGGTTGTAAGTAGGCTTGCTGGCCTTGCTTATACAATGCCTCACCGGCCTACCCGATAAATGTTTCCCAAGTTGAGAGCACGAGAATCTCCCTGGCCAGTTACAGTTACTAGAATACAGAAGAGAACCTAGAGGCTCACCTTGCTACTGTAAAATCTTTCCGTTGTGGATAAGTTCATGTATGAAGACTTCACGCACAAGCTGTTGAGGATAGCATCAACATCGCATGTTTTGGGGTAAACCTCAAGACCTCAAGATGGATATCTCCACTTACATGGTAAGACTGACTGATTTTGAAAGCAATGCACTTTTGTGGAGGTCACATCCTAAGAACTAAAATCGGGATTCTATGTTCCAGATATGTACACACTTGGTCCAGTGCAATTCCTTTGTCCATCTGCAAAACGGTTACTGTGTCTTACTAGCAAGTTCCTCGAATTGTCACCAAGATGCTACTGGATAATTAAGGCTCATGAGGCCCAACTTCTAGATGCTATTTACTCAGAGGAGGAGGATGCGTAACCACTCCCTTTTGTATTTGTCATCATGACCCTTAGGTCATGGTCCCCATTGTTTAAGCTGGCTGCTCACAATTGGAAAATAACACAAAAGTCACTCTTTTTCTGTTTTATATGTAGAGCTACAAGCATCTCATCTTTTTTGCGGCTCAAAGTATAGGTGGATATATTGTTGACGTCAGCAACCGTCGTAGGTCGTTTGGATATAAATCTGGCTGACGCCAGCCAAATCCACTCGGTTGGACATGATGGTTGACGATGGCCCATGCTCCACATAGGTCGCGACTTCAAGTCGTCAAACTGTTCTGAATAAATAATATAAAAGCCTCGTGTTCTTCCTCAAGCTGTTTTCAATACAATTGTTCATTAAGACTACTAATCCTCTACCCTTATTAAGACTTTGATCACAAGATCCATCATGGCGAAGCACACTTCCAAAACCACAGTTCATGAGCTCGTCAAAGAGTATGCCCAAATCATTAAGGGCAAAACTATTCTTACTACTGGAGCAAGCCCCAAGGGTCTTGGTGCGGTGTTCATTGAAGCCGTTGCAGCCGCTGAGCCCCAGCTAGTCATCCTCGCTGGTCGTAGTATCAGCAAACTTCAACAGACAGCAGACGACCTCGCCGGCAAGTACCCGAACCTCAACAAGCGACTTCTAACACTCGACCTTGGTTCTCTGAATTCAGTGCGCGCCGCGGCAGAAGAAGTCAACGGATGGACCAATGTTCCTAAGATAGATGTGTTGGTCAACAATGCCGGAATCATGGCCACCGACTTCAAGCTCACAGAGGACGGTTTTGAAAACCAATTCGCTTCTAACCATCTGGGTCACTTCCTTTTCACAAATCTCATAATCGAAAAGATCTTGGCCTCGGGAGCACCTCGCGTGGTCAGCGTCTCCAGTAATGGCCATCGCCTGGGGCCCATTCGGTGGGCCGACCCTCACTTCAGTGTAAGATTCCATCACTTACCTACATGGCTGAACAAGATCTGACATGATGAGTAGAACGGTGAAAGATACGATAAGTGGGGTGCATATGGCCAGTCAAAGACAGCCAACATGTTGTTCGCTATCTCACTAGCAGAGAAGCTTGGCAGCCGTGGACTTCAGGCGTACAGTCTACATCCCGGAGCTATTCTTGACACTTCATTGGGCGATCACCTCGGCGGCTTGGACAGTTTAGGTAAGTCAAACTTAGCCAAACGAATCGACTGGGGAAGTTGCTGACGATCGTAGTTGAGGCTGATCGCGCGAGAGGAGACCCATGGGGTTGGGTGGACTGGTCAAAGATTCCCGTATCCTCTGAAATTGGCGCCGCTACACATGCTTTTGCTGCTTTTAATCCCGATCTGAAAGGTAAGCAATACGATTTCCTTAGGAGATTATTCAGAATGTTAACTTTAATAGAACACAACGGTGCCTACTTGCAAGAATCTCGATTGGCAGATCCCTTCACCGATACTGTCAGGCCATGGGCCACAAGTTCAACGGAAGCTGAGTTGTTGTGGAGACTCAGTGAAAAACTTGTTGGTCAGAAGTTCTCCTTCTAAGATGTGTGGGCTGATCTTCGATTCCGATACTCAATGGGACGGTGAATTCTTTAAGCTTATACCATGAGGCACCTAGAAGAGATATAGTGACTAGGTAGTTTGGAAACTTGGAAATGGAACGAGCTAAATAATTCACATTGATACTCAAGGGCTTCTCATGCACAGTTCACAGTACACGTCTAAGGTATCGTGTTCTGCTTACAAATGTGCCCCAATCTCCACAAGGACATATGTGCATGCCGATGCGGTGACGTATTGGACAAAGGAAGATAACAACTACGACTTAGACCCGGCCACCTCGTAAGCTGTTCAAAGGTGAGATTGTCTGATTTCTAAATTGAATGGTTTTGTCTCCGTTTGAAGGAGGTGAGCTTCGCTGTGGGCTTGAAACCAGTGATAGCTTGTATCATTTATTCACACGACGCAGGATAGTGACAGTTATGGCCTTAATTGATAGACACAGCTATAGTATATCTCTCTAAATAAGCGCGTAGTGTAGCATCAAGCATCCGGTGTGGTGTATCGGTTATCATTCCGCGTTTTCAAGCAATTGAAGCACCGCGGCGAGCGGGGTTCGACTCCCCGCACCGGAGTCTCTTTTGCATCTCTATTCATCCGCATAGCATTTTTTTTGGATTTCTTTCGTTCATGTGTGTTTTCCGAGTGCATATCTCGAGATTTGTTGCAGTTGAGGAAGGTGAGCAAACGGGCCGCCCCCAGTGTGGGGCGCGCATCTCGTATTTTTATTGGTCAGATCTAAGCTACAGATCTAACCTTAAACTACGCGAGCTGTCTGGTGAGGGCTTCACGGCAGGAGCTCCGTGACCTCAGCTTACCTATGGTACGTAGAATCCCTATCAAAGGGTCGTGCAATTGAGGTGCGCAGAGTTGCTCGGGGGCTCACTGAGACTGGACGCATTCAACGGTCTGTGAATTTGGGTTCGTCGCTGAAGTCCGTGACGTCATCTTTGTCATTGTCGAACGCAGATACGGATAGGAATGTGATGTTAAAAGAGGAGTGACCAACGACGCAGGCCAAGATATGACCCGACTACCAGACAGATGGAAAAGCTGTTTGACACAGCACATACTTTTGGATTCCCAAGAGACAGGCGCGCGGCGCGGCAGACCCAGCTCCCAGTGTCTGAAGATATGCAAGATCGCTGCGGCTGCATATCACTACTACACTTGAGTATCAGCAATGCAAAATAATTTGCCCAGAAAAATGCTCATCTGTTTTTTAGGGTGGCTTACTACTTAGGTACATGTGGCATCCCAAATGAGACATATTGGGTGTGAAGCTATTCAGGCTTAGGGTAGGCGTAACAGGACGTCTAGGTTTACGAATGCCTCGGGGCTTCGTGAACTAATTCTGTTACCATGAAACTTCTTGTATTACAGTAGTGGGTGTTGGACCCGAAAACGCTTGCTCTCGTTTCTGAACACGAGGTAGTTATGTGAATTTTGAAACGTTGATAGAGGACACTGGTGAGTTTTTTCAGCCGATGTACTAGCCAACATCAAATTGCCAAAGCACCGCACTCATCGTACTTTGTCAACGTTGTGCCTTATAAGTCCTTTGACTATTATATGGCCGTTTTTTATGAAGATTTCTATACTTGCAAGTCTTTTTCCTGGATCTTTACGTCTCTGTTGACCCTCTACCAAGAATCGCCAGTGAATCACGTGATCGTAAAACATGTGGAAACAGAAAAACGGTCTCGAGTCCCAGCGCGGTTCAATGTTACTCCGTTATTCAACTTCAACAACAGTACGTCATTCAATTCCAAGCGCGAAACTTCCACAAGCGAGCACCCACCAACGGGTCTCACCATCCGAGCGTTGAGGATTCCGATAAAATGTGGCATAGTATTATCTGCATCATTGCATCAAATAATTCGTGAGCGACATCTGCAAGGCAGAGCGCCTAAAGGTTTTGTCGGCCAGCAGAATTTCCTGTCCGGGAACCGACTCAGATACTGACAATTCGAGAGATGATCTACGTGCCAAAAACGACAGGTTTACCTGCCTGAATACCAAAGTTTACTCGGGACATGATCTGATAGTGGCGATCCCATACTTACACTTGACAATTGACTGATACCAGCTGGGTCATTTGGTGTGAGGCTCTGCGAGCTATACCCGAGGCGGCAATGGTGTCTCAGGAGAAACGACCTGTCACAACCACAAATTGAATTTACTTCTACAAATTCCTGGTTATCGTGCCTGATCGTCATTGGATTGTATGAGTGTGGGGTGGTTCATCTAAAGCTTGTCAATCGCCGTTGAAAATGTCTTATCACATAACCTGCAAGGCACGGATCGACAAGGCTTATTCCCATGAACTGTCACTCGTTGACCATTGCTTGGACGATTTAAGCTTAAGGTCATCCAACAACAAGCGACCAAGGCAAAATTTAGTACACGTGATGGTTTGACTCGGTACTTTCCGTGGATACGGAAGCGAAAACCCCTGGTATGAGGCTGCGCCAAGATGAAGCCACCGGGAACAATAGCCGGAAAAAATGTCAAAAGGACAATGACATCAGATCTATTGAAAAGGGTTGAGAAACACAAAGGTTTGCAATTCATGGACCTGCAAACTTGGGTGAAAGGATTGACCGTCAACGTCGAAGACGATGCACACGGCAATTGGAAACAGATCGATCTGTTGTAGCGAGACAGAAATTCAAAGACATGCTTAACTCCTGTATGAGACAGACATTTATCACAAACATGATCTGATCCTTGGTTAGGCGCCTCAAAGCACCAAACAGAATTATCCGTCCTGAAACGGCAACGATGGACAAATACGGGAAGATTGCTGAGACCACCGTTACCCAGCAAACAAAATGATGAATTTCATTCAAGAATGCGGAGCCAATATTACTCAATCTGTCAGCCGTTGATGTCGTTCCAAACTTAGTAACAAGAGAAACGACCGTACCTCCGTATACATGGGCCTATTATGACGATCTTCACTTTTTTGACTACGCCCAAGACAGAATTCGGAGATGGCTTCAAAGATCACCGCACCTGAAGCTCAACAGGCAACCAACGGAACACGCCCCAATGCTAGACCTGGAATTGACAAGCGGCCGGGGAAGCTCTTGCCGTTTTGTGAATGCAGCGTGCTTAACCAAGGCATCGATTTTGGGTGCCCTAAATTTCTGGCAGTCTATTGTAGTCCGACGTTCTTCATCTTTCCCTTAACTCATTTTTCGTCTGTGCCCCAAGCACTATTTTCAACCATTCATGCTTATATTCGTTTCAAGCCCGACCGCAATGATAACTCCACAACCGCGACGTTTCGAGCAATAGCCTACCCGTTTTGCGGCCGAAAACGGCAACCCTAGCAAATGATATCAGGGCGTGGGAATTGAGGCGTCGACTAGGCTAAGACTCTCCTGCTTGTTCCCGGTTACCGAGACATTCCCACGCCTCGGCGATCATCAACTGTCACCCAGTTAGTCGAGATCTTCAGCTGTTCACCCCCGGATCTTCATGCCGTCAAAGCTCTCTTGGAGCGTTTATCTGGGGCCTAAAGGCTGTTTGTCGACAAGCTTGGCTTTTCAACCGTGCACTAAGAATCAATGTGAACTTTACCACTATACAACCATGGCAGCGGGAGGGCCTCAAGGTTTACCCCAGTCCCGGAAGCAAGACGGATCCGTAAGCTAGACAACGCCTGAGATTATACTCGACTTGCGACTTGCTTTCAGCAAGGAAGCAGCACCAATGAATGCAACTACCAGTCCCTTCAAACCTAGGTAAGTGGACCGTATCCTATGTTGGTTGCTGCCGCTGATGGCATCTATCATGATATATCACAATCTACCTACAGAGGTCAGTTCAATTAGACTTTAGATCAAGATGCCGTTACAACTCGGAGTTTGGGGGTCTCTCTCCAGATATCAGTAGACGGTTGATATGACGACATGTCTATCAGCGTGGATTGAACCCCCTGGCGACGGAAAAAGCTGAGCGTCACCCATAGTAACGTCTGTACCTAGCTAATTATCAGGAAGTATATAGGTTGAGGATCGTCTCAACGATATTCTTGGATCATCAAAGTCGATCAATGCCAACTGCCCAACAACCGATCGACTATCAATCATGGCTCATAACATTAGCTGGCGAGCCTTGGTGGCTACACTTCTAGCTATTTCTCCTACTTCCACATCCGCCTTTCCCCACGACAGACATCCCAACCAAATCTTCTCTCGACAGACGGCCGCACTCTATGGCGGAGGCTGTCCTCTCCCTGACGTGTGTACCTGGGGCAGCTGTACCAATGTCACTATCGGACTCGACCCAAGGCAGTGCGGGAAGCGTGGCAACTCATGCGAGCCTGGAGAGCTTTGTGTCGCTGGTGGATGTTATGCTCTCGATCTTGGATCAAAGGATTCTGACCCAAAGAACTGTACTGTCCCGGGAAAGTCGAATAGCTCTCGGCCTTGTCGACCCGGTCAGTGGTGCGACAATGGCAGGTGTGCCCCTATTCAGGTCACTGCCAACTCTCGTCGCTGTGGCAAGAAGAACAGGAAATGCGCTCCTGGATCTCTTTGTGTCAACGGAAAATGCCAGAAGATCGACATTGGTTCAGACCCGACGTCTTGTGGACCTCTAAACAAGACCTGCACATCTGGAAATTGGTGTCTTGACGGAACATGCGTCCCGTTCCTTCTCGGAACCAATGTTCAACCCTGTAACAAGACCATCAAATGCCCTCTCGGTACTTCTTGTCGAGGTGGATTCTGCCGCCAGGTGTTCATCTCAACTGATACCTTCTACTGTGGCGAGGGAACCAACCAGAAGAATTGCACTGCTGGTCAACTCTGTGTCTCCGGTCAGTGCCAGTCTCTCAATATCACTTCCCAGGATGCCCAGAATAAGACTTGTGGCGCGTTCAGGCAACGATGCCGGGCTGGATCCTTTTGCTGGAATAACCAATGCACTCCTATCACCATCTCCACCGACCTTTCGCAGTGTGGCAACAGCTCAAAGCCATGCAAAAGCAGTCAAGTGTGCATCTCTGGACACTGTATTAGCAACTTGACTCATCATTTCAATACCTCACGGCTTGCCTGCGGTACAGGTTCTGGAGGTCCTGGAGCTCGCCTGTTTGGCCAAGGAGAGGATGGGGAGGGTGAAGGTCAACAGGGAGGCAGCAGCTCATCTCAGGGCTCCAACGGTGAGGGTGGAAACTCCTCGGATGGGGATGGTTCAAATGGCGACGACACCGAATCTGACGGCCAAGATGGCGAGTCCTCTCAGGGTTCCAGCGACCAGAGAGGAGGATCATCAAACGGCAATGGACCTTCTGCCCAAGACGCTGACACTGACGACGATGCTGACGCCGGCGCTGGCGCTGGCGCTGACGGGCAATCACCTGGCGAGGGTGGCGACGGCGCCTCAGCAGATGGGTCACGTTCAGGAGCCGGAGATTCCTCCAGCGGGGGCGGAGCGAATTCTGATGGGTCACAGGGAGCTTCTGGCGATGCTGGACAGCAGAATGGAGGTCCAGGTGCCGGAGGTCAATCAGGAAGCGGTTCCAATGGCTCTTCCGGCTCGGGCTCTCGCCAAGGAAACAATGGCCAGAATGGAGATGGACAGTCCGGCCAAGGGAGTTCCAATCAAGACGGCGCTGGTGGAAACTCTCAAGGGCAGAACGGAGGAGATTCCAGCTCGGGCTCCTCAGCCTCGGTCTGCACTCCAGCATGCACCGGAAACAATGTCTGCATCAATGGGAGCTGCTCTTCAGTACAAGACCCTTCTTCTTGTGGGGCTTCAGCCAGCCGTCTCCTTCGCCTCCTTCGCCGACAAGCTGCAGCGGCATGCCCAGCAGGTTTTGCTTGCATCGAAAATCAGTGTGTCCCAGCTGATGGACCAGTGAATTGCGGTGCCTCTGGAAACAACTGCCCGCTCAACTATGCTTGCATTCAAAATTCTTGCGTGGCTCTCGGCGATCCGACCTCTTGTGGTGGCTTGACTTGCAGTAGCGATGAGGTCTGCTTGGGCAACGTATGCACATCAAATCTCGGGCTAGCCAGCTGTAACAACGTCTCATGCGGTCTTGGAGAAACTTGTCAAAATGGAGCATGTTTCCCTATCAATAACTCGGACTCGGGCTCAAACTCAGGCTCAGGCTCAGGCTCAGGCTCAGGCTCAGGCGGAACTACTCGGCCACAAGGAAGTGGTTCAAGCGGTGATGCCAATGGAGATTCCTCCTCGTCAGGCGGCAACGGTAATGGTAACACAGGCGAGGGCCAGGGCGACGGTAGCTCTTCCAACGGTGGCTCTTCTTCCAACGGAGGTTCTTCCAATGAAGGCTCTTCTAACGGAGGATCTTCTCGCAATGGAGGGTCGTCCAACGGAGGGTCTTCTTCTAATGGCGGGTCGCAGACCGGTAGTACACAAGGTCAGGGGTCCGGAGAGGATGGTTCTGAAGACGAGCAGCCAGGCACAGATGGTAGTTCCTCGAGTGGAGGCAACAATCCTTCCTTACCTTCTGGAAACGGCTCCAGCTCTGGTAATAACCCTGGATCTAACAACGGTTCTGGAAACGGTTCGGGCTCTGGCTCAGGCTCTGGTTCAGGCTCTGGTTCAGGTACTGGCTCGACTTCAGGAAACGGCTCTGGGTCTGATAGTGACTCTGGAAGTGGCTCGGGCAATGGATCGAGCAACGGCAACGGATCGAGCAACGGCAACGGCAACGGATCTAATAACGGCAACAGCAGCGGCCCCGGCACAGGCTCAACTGCTGGTAACGGCAGTGGCTCTGACGGCGACTCAGGCGACGGTGATGGCAGTGGGTCTGGAAACGGTTCGAGTTCAGGCAACGGTTCTGGCTCTAATAGCGGCTCCGGCGCAGGTTCATCTTCAGGAAATGGCTCAAGCTCCGGTAATGGAAACGGCAGCGGCTCTGATGATGGCGACGGTTCTGGATCTGGCGACGGTTCTGGATCTGGCGACGGTTCTGGATCTGGCGACGGTTCTGGATCTGGCAATGGCTCAGGCTCTAGTTCAGGAAACGGAAACGGCAACGGCTCTGGTAACGGTGGTTTGCCTTCTGGCAACTCGCAATCAACATTGCCACCATCGCAAAGCGGTAGTCCGCAAGGAAATGGCGGCTCTGAGAACGGAGAAGATCCTGATGGGGGCAATTCTTCTGGTAACACAGGCTCCAACAACACGCCCATCTCGAGCACACAAGTCGGAACTCAACCAAGTCAAAGTGGTGGATCCCAAGGAAATGGATCTGGGGACGGTGGATCTGGGAACACCAACGTACCCAACAGTCGCTCACAGACCGTATCCTCGCCAAACCAAAGTCGGAGTTCACAAGGGGCTGGCTCAGGAAGTGGCAACAATTCTGAGGGAAGCAACTCTCTGCCAGCTCCTGTCACACGAACAACAGCTCGACCGAATCAGAGCGGTACGCCGCAAGGAAACGGTTCTGATGGTGAGGACCCTGAACAAAGCGTTTCTTCACGCAATGCTGGCGCACAAACAAATCCCCAACCATCAGGATCTGGCTCGCCGCCACCAGAAACGAGTAACTCTGGAGTCGTAAATCCTACTGGTCAGCCATCAGCTAGTTCTATCGTGACAAATGGTGCGCCTATCATTAACCCTGGCCCAAGCTCAACAGGAGCAGGCGAGAGTAACTCTGGGGTTGTGAATCCCACAAGCCAGACACGATCTACTTCTATCGTGTCAGACGATGCGCCTATTGTTAACCCCGGTCCAAGCTCAGCAGGAGCATCAGTTAGAACGACATCTACCAGCTCGCGACAGACCGGAGATCTACAGGGAAATCCCACGAGTGAGTCAGATGATGGAGAGGGCGGCTCGTCGCCTACAGGCGCCAACAGCTCAGGCAGCAACACCGCAACTCAAGGCGCAGGATCTTCCAATGCACAGACAAACACTCGAGTCCCATCAAACCCTCAAACCACAGCTAGAGCTAGCACAGGGGGAAGTCAACCCTCAAACACTGCTCCTTCAACCACCGGTGCAAACCCTGGAGGTCAATCAACTACGGCAGTTGATCCACCGGCCGGGACTGGCCTTGTCCCATGTAATGTGGATGCAGACTGTCTTGGGCTCTCTACAGGATTATGTGCACTTTCCGATACGGCCTGCATTTGTTTAGACCTATTGTGCCAGCCCGATCCTCAAGCTACCGACCCTGGCAACAACTCAAGCCAAGGGGTCGGAACAAGTCGCACCTCTGGCGCTCAGCCAACTGGCGGACAATCTCCCTCCAACACGGCTACAGGGTCAGGCTCGTCTCCTACTGGCGGATCTCCTACATCTTGTTTCGAAGACAGTGATTGCAGAATCAATGTTGACCTCTGCGTTGTCTCAGGGATAAACATTTGTGGTTGTGTAAACTCTATCTGCGTCCCGGATTCTGACGAAGATGACACTTCTACGTTGCTGTCCCTTAACCCCACGGCATCTGGAACTCAGGGTACCGGTCCAGCCATACCTACAGATGACAATGGAGCCACGCCATGCACTGACGATGACGACTGCTTAGCCAACGTCTCGTTGTGTCTAATTGATGGGCTGAACTTATGCACTTGCGTAGACGCAGTATGCGTTCAGGCAGCAACGCCCGGAAACTCTCAAGCCCCGGGATCTGGCTCTGGCGGTAGCTCCGGCACTACTGCAACTGCCGGCACAGCTACCACTACAACAGCTGGAGAGCCTGCTGCAGAGACATCGATTCCTTGCTCAACGAGCAACGACTGCGTGACTGACGCGTCTTTATGCTTGCTCAATGGGCTCAACTTGTGTGTTTGTTTGAACGCAGTATGTGTCAGACTTGACCCTGATTCAAGCAATGGTGGAGGTGGCAACGGCGGCGGTTCTGGAACTAGTGCACCGGGATCCAACCCTCAGCCAACTGATGGCCAAGATCCGACCGGAACAGCTGGAGGTCCAACAGCAGAGACATCGGTACCTTGTTCAACAGACCAAGATTGTACAGCCTCTCTTGGGGCGTCAGTGTTGGGGATCTATATCTGTGTAGACCTCATTTGCGAGCTTCAGCCTACTGCGAATCCCACAGGTGGCAGCCAGACAGCTTCCAGGACGGATTCTAACAATTCCCCCGTTAATACTGAGCCTGTCGATTGTTCTACAGATTCAGATTGCGTGGCCGCGATCGGAGCAGGCGCCATTGGCATATTTGCTTGCATCGATCTCGTATGTCAGCAGACCGCGACAGCCCCCGGTTCTGGCTCATCAGCTACTCAACCTCCATCTCCGGGGCTTGCAGTTGATGTTGAGTGTTCCACGGATCAGGATTGTGTAGCTGCCCTTGGAGTTGGAGCTCTAGGTTTGTTTGCTTGTATCGATCTCGTTTGCCAAGAGACCGCTACAGTCACCGCAGCCAATCCAGCAACGAATACTGGGTCTTCTTCTGTTGATCCCACAACCGCTGTTGATTGTTCCACAGATCAAGACTGCGTTGCTGCTCTTGGACTCGGTGCTTTGGGTCTATTTGCCTGTGTTGATGCCATTTGCCAAGAGACTGCCACAACTACTGAGGCCGGTGCTTCGACTACCCAGCCTGCTTCTCCTGGTACCGCGACTGACATCGAATGCTCCACGAATCAGGACTGTGTAGCTGCTATTGGAGCTGGGGCCCTAGGTCTATTCGCTTGTATCGACCTGGTCTGTCAACAAGTTGCCAATCCTACGAGCGGGTTTGTCACCATCACATCTGACAGAACTCCTGCACCAACCGATGACCCAGACGGTGGTGCCTCTGGGTCGCCCTGTTCTGACGATAGCGATTGTGCTATCTCGGGCGAGACTTGCAGCGTGGACGGATTTTGCCAGGCTTCTACCCAGAACAATGGCGGCAGCGATACGGAGTCATGTTCTGATAACACTGACTGCATATTATCCCTCAACCCTCTCTGTGCTCTGGGGCTCTGCGTTTGCTTGGATGCGGTCTGCGGTCCTCCACCCGGCGTCGACACCTGCTCAGACAATTCTCAGTGTAGTGCTGGGCAAACTTGTCAGCAGGGGGCCTGCGTTGACAATGCCAGTTGCTCTGTGGAGGAAGACTGCGTAGCAAAGATTGATCTTTGCACTATACTGGGAATTTGCGCCTGCGTAAACGGATTGTGCAGGCTGTAAACGATTTCCCGACATTTCCTATGTGCTTTCTAGTATGACACTGGTCTCAGCAACGACTAATCTTCTTTCTTTACCTATTTTAATATGTCTTGGGTGGTGCATTAAGGTTGAACTATGATTCTCTTACACAATTCTTGGAACACGATGTATTATCTACTCATTAAGATGCGAATGCAATGCATACCAGCCCCAGTGGTGGGCACTTTTCTTTAATTCAATCTAATAGTTATGTATGAATTGTTGAATCTTTAGTGACTTTGGATACATTTTACCTGTGCTATCATCTAATCAGGTAGTATACTTGGGTCTTCTGGAAGCCTGGGGCGGCCAACCACCCCACCAGTATGTGCGCTTCGAGGAGCTGGGAAGCATAACATATATAATATGTTGTTGTATCATACAAATTGAACCGCTTGAAAAGAACCTTGGTTGGTCCTCCATTCTTACTTGTATTGGTGTGTCAAATTTGAGGCATTATGTTGTAACTACCACGCTTCTTGAGAGTTGTTGCAGCACTCAACTGACATGGTCGCGATGATTTACATTGCGGCCCTTTGGTGTCTGCTTTTTAAGTCTAAGTTTTACACTTTCCCACGATACAGCAGCAGAATTAAAGTATCATGTCCCTTGGGATGCATAAGGACACGGTTAAACTCCATCAAGCTTTTACATGCAAGCAAAAAAAACTTGATCCAACCGAGTCCTACATAATAAGATCGTTCTCAATTACTTGCTAACCATCGCCTCCCATACCTCACTAACTCCCATTTTCTCATGCCATCGTTGTTCACGATGTCACTCTCCAAGATCATACGCTATTTGTGGAAGTTGGAGAGAACTTTACATGACCACAAGATGGAACAGCGAAAGTAAGTGGTGTCTGTCCAGTTGACCCGTCTCGGCATGCTAACACGACGTGCATAGAATCTTTGGGCAAGTACCTCGATTCACAGCAGTGATTCTCTTACTAATGGTCGCAGAAAATTTAGAAACGGTCGATCTACGAAACGAAGGTACTTTCTCCGCCGTTGGAATGCTGGAATGTATCGTATAAGGACCTTGAGTGTTCAACGTGTGCTTGGTAGAAGTGGAGGGGCCCGTTTGGACGATGTGGAAGAGTGTCCATTGACGCATCATGAAGAATGAGAAGTAGGCTCGCACAAGATCATTGCTGAAGCAATGGTCGTTAATGGAAGTTTGTCATTCCGTCGACGCACTGCCCACTCTGTCGCTTAACGATCAATTTACCGAAACGCCGAGATGAGGACAGTCTGATAAGGACAACACAGCAGGTTCTCTTTGCTTGATATCACAAGGTGTCACAATTAATGATGTATTGTAATAACCTTTCCATCATAGTTTGCAATAACTATCAGTACATGTCAACACTTTCCCATGCTTTAACAAGCCAAACATATCGCAGTGCAAGGAGTAGTCAAATGTAACACAACAGATTAATTCAACAATTACTCGAACTATAAGAACTGAATTTATTACTATCTAAATTCACATAACACTATTTAAAAAAGCTTCAACTGTTTGGGTAGGATTTGAATGGAGACTGATCATATCCTGGTCCACGTAGGGGTTTTGTGGGGTCGGGTCTTTCTTGCTTGAACTATTCACCAGTCGCCTCGAATGGCGCAGCATGTTGGTTACATTCGAAACCGATAAACTTGACAGCGGGATGGCCTGGTGGCCCATACCATGTTTTAAAAGTGGCGTCCAATATGGCGACGATGGAGGTCGATATGCGGGAGGTCGATATGCAGACGTGGTCGAGTCGAACATTGCTGTTGATCTCGCGAATCGCTTCCTTTGAACCCAGTCTCCGTGTATTCAAGTCCTAGAGGTGAACAGAGAGAATAACATTGCCTGGCTGCAATCTCACTCCCGTGCTGGCACCTGGCCACCAGTATGTGTCACTACTAAACACCATGGGCCGCAATAGAAGCGAAGGAGCCTGGTCATGGCGGCGCTGATTGATGGGGATAGCAGTCAATTCGGGTTAAGTTCCCTTGACGAAATGTCTCGCAGCTATACGTCCGTAGAGCTGCGAAGCGGAAATGATCTGGGAACAATTGTGAGCATTTTCCAGCTGATGTACGAGATTGTTGCTGAAATTCCCTGGTCCGTCTGTGAAGGGCTCCTCGAAACTGCACGCTGCTATTAGCTCTTTGCGTTGCCCCATGTTAGCATTGGCATCACTATAACAGCAGTCGAGAATAATGAGCACATTCCCTAGTGAAGGATCAACGATGCTATGTCTAAGCTCATGGAAGTCGATGGTTTGGCTTGATCCCAATGCTGCGAGGTGGAGGCGACTGAAGTTTGGTTGGGACTTGTCGACGTAGTGCAGGACAGCTAGACAGTTATTTCCCATATTATGCAAGAGGTTATGGAGTGCTGAGGCCATTGTTCCTTGAGGGAACTCATCTTACTCCCGGATCATAAGACTCAGACTCGTAGCCATGATACTTCTAGAAAGCAGCACGCACACGCTCACTAATGTTTCCGTGACCCAGATTGTTGTCCTTTTCAAAATAAACACATAAGACCCTAGCATGCTTATAATTATAACTCATAACGTCCCGGCGACTGTGGAAGTGGGAGGCTCGATCAATGGCGGTATCGAACTCCTTCAGACTCATAAATTTCGCCATGGTTTCGATGGTGAGTAGTGAACGTACTGTGGGAAGAGAGAAAGCAGGAGGAGGATTTAAAAGGAGGATAGAATTAATACGCACTTGGCAAAGTTGATTTTCGTCGTTTTTTTCTCCTTCCTTTTTAAAGTTATGGTTCACAGCTATACTTTACATTGCTGATGCCTGCCTGCCTGCTTCATCGCAGAGTTTTGAAGTTTGTGATAATACCTGCTGAAAAAAATCAGATGAACTAAACATGATTCAGTTCCTCTTATGTCATTTAGACTAATGAATTTGAATTGTTCTATATTCTTCCTTCTGTTTTTCGGTAGTGGTGTTGAACATCCAATCTCGAGTTCGCCATCTGCAACATGGGTAATACTGCAGTTGAGACCATGTCTGAATACACTCAACCTTGACTAACCACCACTCGGAGAATTCTCTGTCTGACTCCATAAAACTCCAACAAGTTAGATCCAAACCAACGTCGCAATTCATAAATACGAAAATACGGAAATATCGTCAGAGGCCCGCTGTCCAAATCTGGTTCATAAGCACGTGTCGTGGCTTCCCCGCATTCTGATCTGATCAGGTCACTTGCCAGATCCAGATCCGAGCATCCGGGACTCGACGTCAACCAAACACAATCCACGAGAAACAAAGCAAAGCAAAGCAATTCACCAAAGGCATCATGTTTTTCCAAGAGAAAATCAGTAGTGGTTTGTTCTTTTTCATCGAGTCTCGTCTATCTTTGCTCTATTCGTCTAACTCATCATTCTTGAATATTTCATACCGAGATTATTTTCAACCGCCACCTCCCAACCATGAGTATGGCTGAGCCTGCCCCCATAAACGAGTTTGCCTAACCCTTAACCAGAAACCAACTTGGAACAATCAACGCTAACAGGAAACAACACTCAGGAATCCCCTAACCGAACCGATGCCATGATGCTGCTTAAGCGACAGGCTTGATAACAGCGGGCTTGGTGCCCAGACCGTTACGGTTGCGGAAGAAGAGAACACCCTCGCCAGCACCCTGAGCACCAGCGCTGGGCTCAACCCACTGGCACATACGGGCACTGTTAAACATGGCACGGATGAAGCCACGGGGACCGTCCTTAACGTCGGCGCGGTAGTGCTTGCCCATAACAGGCTTGATGGCCTCGGTGGCTTCGTCGGCGTTGTAGAAGGGGATGTTGCTAACGTAGTGGTGGAGGACGTGAGTCTCGATGATACCGTGGAGAAGGTGTCGGCCAATGAAACCCATCTCACGATCGATGGTAGCAGCGGCGCCACGGACAAAGTTCCACTCAGCGTTGGTGTAGTGGGGGAGAGTAGGGTCGGTGTGCTGGAGGAAAGTGATGGCAACTAAAGAGGTCAGTCTTGATCATCAAAAGATGTTGAATGGAAGCTTACCGAGCCAGTGGTTAACCCAGAGGTAGGGGACAAAGTACCAGATGGCCATGTTGTAGAAGCCAAACTTCTGGACGAGGAAGTACAACGCAGTCATCGTCAAGCCGATACCGATGTCGCTCATGACAATCAGCTTAGCATCCCGGTTCTCGTATAGAGGGCTGCGAGGGTCAAAGTGGTTGACACCACCGCCGAGGCCGTTCTTCTTGCCCTTGCCACGACCCTCGCGCTGGCGCTCGTGGTAGTTGTGGCCGGTGACGTTGGTGAGGAGGTAGTTAGGCCAGCCAACAAGCTGCTGGAGAACAAGCATGAGCAGGGTGAAAGCGGGAGTCTCCTCAGTGAGCTCTGCGAGCTCGTGAGCCATCTTGCCGAGACGAGTAGCCTGCTGCTCACGAGTGCGGGGAACGAAGACCATGTCTCGTTCCATGTTACCGGTGGCCTTGTGGTGCTTTCGGTGGGAGATTTGCCAGCTGAAGTAGGGGACGAGGAGAGAAGAGTGGAGAACCCAGCCGGTGATATCGTTGACAAGGCGAGAGTCGGAGAAAGCACCGTGGCCGCACTCGTGGGCAATGACCCAAAGACCGGTGCCGAAAAGACCCTGGAGAACGGTGTAGACGGCCCACAGACCAGCACGGGCAGGGGTAGACGGAATGTACTCGGGTGTCACAAAGTTGTACCAGATGCCGAAGGTGGTGCCAAGGAGAACCAAGTCGCGGAGGATGTAGGAGTAGCCCTTGAGGGCAGAGCGCTGGAAGCAGTGCTTGGGGATGGCATTGTAGATGTCCTTGATGGTGAAGTCGGGAAGCTCGAACTCGTTGCCGTAGGTGTCGAGCATAACACCATACTCGGACTTGGGCTTGGCGATATCAACCTCGGACAGCGAAGAGAGCGAGGTGGAAGACGCAGAGTGCCGGGGAGAGTCTGAAGGAGAGACAGCGGCAGAAGACTCGGAATCCGTCACAGTGGTTGAAGTGACGGTGCGTCTAAGAGCAGGGTTCTGCTTAGGCAGAGCCGAAGTCGAAACGGACGCCATTGTGAGAGGGAGTGTGCACGGCCGACAAAAGACAAAAAGTCAAGAAGTCGAGATGCCGAAGACAAGGTGTCAAAGAGAAAGAAGAAGGGGAGGTGAAAAGTGAAATAAGAAGTCCGAGGTGGCCAAGGGGGGTTGAAGTTTTAAAGTGTCCCGTCGTTATGCAGATGGATGTTGCCAGTGCTCGGCAAACGTTTTGTTGGGGCGTGGAGCCCACTGGAAGAAGGCAGGTACTGTACCTTAACCTGGGTGCCGCAGGCGGGACACCTCAGCGGACAAGCAGCCTCTCAGCGAAGCGGCAACACAAAGCAGAAACAGCGGCGAAAGCGGGCAGCAGAGGTGGAACGATACCTATAGTGAAACTGACAAGTATACAGTCTAATACAGTTTACCGCTTTTCCCTTGTCTCTGGCCAAAGGATCGACAATCCAATACAGTACCTCAAACTTGAGACAAGCAACAAACCTGCAACAAGCGATAAGGAAGCCTGCCAAGATTTTTAATCCTATGTTTGTTCACTCTTTACCTTCAATGCTTTCAATCTACTTTCTAAACAACGTAAACACACTTCAACACATCGCTACACAAGATTGTGGATACAATGGCTATCGAAAGAGGCAACCGCTTCAAGGGAAATAGACGCGCCCCAGCTTGAGTCGCGACCAAACAAAAAAAAAAAAAAAAAAAAAAAAAACCATACCCCAGAAAAAGGCGCTAGAAAACGGGTCTGGCTTCTAACCCACCCCCTGAGAAGGTGGCAATAGCTCCCTCCCATGTACCGCCCCCGGCCAGATTGTGACGGGGCGGCCGTCTGGGTGCTACAACAGCTTTCACAAGCTTGTGCTGTAGTTATGTCCTTTTGGCTTGTCTTGCATACCTGGCTGGTATTTTTCGCGGAGGGGGCTGGCTGAAACCAAATCACCGCCAAGTCTACGCTTGTACGGAACGTTCTCACTACTCCAATTAAGCTTCTCTAAAAATGGTCATCAGATAAGATGAGCTTCCGAATGGTGTCTACAGTGCAATGACTCCATTGCTTTTTCTTCTCGAGACGTGTCGTTGATTTTACCCGCCGACGTTGTAACCCGTAAAACAGGCGCTGCCGAAGCCCGGCCCCGGCCCCCAACTCCCTCCGGCCGGCGGAGCTGGGACAGCCGCAGTGGCATGACCATGACTCTAGAGAAACCGCCTCCCAAAAGCTTTGAGGTTTTGCCTTCAACGGATATGCAAGATGGCTATCAATGCGGCTGCATCCCCTTCAGCCTTTTAGTCCAGATCCTCACACCGCTTGAAGAATGGATCTACCTCCGCCTACGGGACATGGCCGGCATGATGTACAATAGGTGACTTACATTCGTATAGTCAAGCTGCAAGTTGTAGAGCTCGGCATATTAGTTATCACCTGGACTCGTGATAAGTGGTGGCTTCTAAATAATGCCTGTGACCTAGACGAGCCTCAAAGATACGGCCCCTTGAACACGACTTCGCCCCTCCTAGACCCGTCTCGAATCGGGGGTTCCAGTTGGAAGCTTGTGCGGGTCAAAGGTGGCTCCAAGCTGGCTTAGGGCTGGAGATCATCGACATGTGAATCAACCCTTGAGGGGACGGGGGGAACCGGGAGGGAGAGACGTCGACGTCGACCACATCGAAGGGGGGCACGCTTAGTGGCCCAGACAAGGCTTCCCGATCGTGGGTTGTCTCTTGGCTTGGTTTTTGTTGGCGATGCTGAATTGGACACGAGTCGATTGGTTACAAGAGCCGGGAGAAAAAGCTCAGACGACGGGCAAGGGCGATGAATCTGGTCAAGGCCAAGACTAGCCAACCCCAGCTCCGTGTGGAGCTCTTGATAACCGTGATAAACAGGATAGATAATCGCCTCTGGATGTAATTATCGAGATCATTGAAATCATGGCTGATGGTCGTCTGATGTAAAGCAATGCGCAATGTCATAGATGGCTGATTGTTTGGGGTCGTCCACATGTGAAATATGTTGTTGCTTATGGATGAACCGAGGTGAAAGGGCAAGCTCGTGCTAAGATAACCTTACTTACACGGAACGGCTATCCGTAACAAGTACAGGGCAGTACAGAGTACAATATACATCCAGTGATCAAGTTGATGGCTGTCCAGCTTCATTTGTGTGTCGTAGGCCAAGTAACAAACCTGGGGAATGAATGGTGGAATGCGGCGCAGCACTCCAGGACTGCATTGCCGAGAACCTGATTGATCTTCATTGCCTGACTGCTTGCTCGGAGAGTTGATCTCCAGTAACCTGATATTGGCGTCACCTCCAGCGATAACCATTCAGGGGTCGCCCAATTCAAGCTTTCAAAACACATTCTCGACATTGAAGCTCACCTCACCTCACCTCATTATCCGGAACAATTCTTCAGTTTCGATCTAGTGGAGAAAACGGACCTTCCGAATACGCACGTCCATTGCAAGGAGAAAGGCCATGCATTTGGCAAAATGGAAACATCGAATTTTTCTTCCCTTCCGTTCTGTTGGGAATTTTGTTGAGTTGAGCGGGACCCCTGGTCTTGGCATCACAGTCCAGGGTTTGATGGAGCAGGTGGGGGAAAGGAGCGGCTCCCGATACGACTGGATAGCCGTGGCGCAAGCAAGGGGCCCTGAGTGGCCAGTCGACACTATGAGGCGTCTGTTTGACGTGCTTGACATTTCGTGCAAGAGCCCAGCCTCGACATTTGAAAACAGGACAAAATCATGAGGCAAGTCCCTTTTTGAGCTTCATTCACCAGATTGGCCATTGGCTCATTTCCCCTTCTTTACAAGTCTTGAACTTTAACAGTGCAATTCCACGACTCAAGGGAACCTCAATTTTGCCCCCGGCTCCAGGGTCCAAGCGCCCCACGTGTCGCCCGCTTGGCGGCTGCTTTCCGTTTTCGCGGCTCTGGGCCTGCTTGAATCGAAGAAAGGACCCCCAACCCCGCCATTGGATCTCTTCTTTGACCCCTCCTTTTTTGCCTGGCGGTTTTGTTGGAGACTTGGAATGGATTCCCGGCGACCAGCGAAACCAGGATCGAACAACAACAGACTGATAACGAGTTCCCGACGACAATGATCATAATAGAGAGTGGAACTTTAAGTAATGATTCAGAAGAATCTGCTGGGCAATTCATGCCCAAGGCCCTTCTAGATATTCTCTGACCGTGATTTATCTTGGCAAAGATAATCATTCTACAAGAGTAAAGTAGAAAAATTGTGAATTACTGGTGTTATTCATGACCCCCGAGAACCTCTTCCGGAGTCAGACCATGGTGGTTCGATATCACGAATTTCAATCGGTTCCTGCTTTCGCCTCAATGCCTACGGACCAGGATCTTCACTTCCTTTCTTATTTTTGCAATTGTTGAATAGCTTCTTTGCTACCTAGTTGTACAGTACATGCATGGTTCTATTCTCACCCAATGCCAAAGCAACGTCTAATCCTACCAATGTCCATTATGCTTTCTCTACCCTTGCACGAAAACCCAATGCCTTCCCGGCATGTCTCAATGAAGAACTCGTAGAGCAAACAGCTCCTCCTGCGTGCTCGACCAATTGGTGGGCTCTCATGCCAACCAACTTGCTTATTCTTTCGCTGCCTTCTTGATAAGCCAGTCCTCTATTGAGGCCAACCAATTCGTAACAGAATCTGTGTCTAGAAACAAGAAGCAGCCAAAGCTTCCAGTGTGTAGACGATTACTTCCAGTCCAGTTGTCGTCGCAAAGCAATGCCTCGCGACTCCTCTCAAAATCTTCACAACTTCAGCGTTCAAGAAACAAATAGCATCGCAAGCTTCAGAACCCGTTGACCAATGGGTCCGGCTTTGGTCACCTTGCTTGTTCTATCGCCACCTATTCTCCAGATCGTCCACCCGTTTGCGTAGAGCCAAATTTTGGCTTCTTGGTGTCATTTGCTCGAACTCCACTGTGCCTTCACGAAATCCCATCGATCTTGACTCATAGCGGCGATCCTGTTCTGGCACCCAAGTGTCTGGATATCGAGGAGGGTGAGGTGCCGTGTGAGAACTCCATTTTGAGTCGTTGGGATGCTGTCGAGATGGAGCATGTCGAGCCCAAGATGGTGAAGCAGGCCTTCCTGGACCTCGCGATTCGGGTGAGGTTCTATGAGGATTGCCCTGACGAGTCTTGTTCTCGCCCTGAGTATAGCCACATCCTGGGATTGGAGGAGTTGAACGTGGACCTTGAGTATTTCTACCGCTAAGTGAGAACTCGCTCGATGGAGGAAGTCCAGAATAACCCCCAGTGTCGACCCGTGGTCGTTTTGATTGAGTGTTTGATGGATGATTAGCAGCACCTGCACTATGTCCAAGTTCCTCACTCTTGTTTCCGATAGCAAGGTTGCCAGGAGTAGCGGGACTGCGATGGAGTGGCTCAAAGCTCTTCCTCTTTCTCGACAGTCCATCTTCGCCTAAGGCCGGAGATGACTGGGTAAGACGAGTTATCTCGGGAATTTTATGTTCGCGAGACTCATGGCCTTCGGTGCGCGGTCGTGCCATATTCGCTGGTGGTCTGACTGGTGTCCGTGTCTCGACAGATGGAATTGTAAAACTGGTTCGCTGTCGATCGATATTACCTTCGGGGTAGGTTATATGGCGATGTTGAGTACCAGCGGCTCGATCTTGATGAGTTGGGCTCGACCTATGATCATTGTCTTGCTCAGTGGCGTTAATGTTGCCACGGTTGTTGCTTGGCAGTTGGAGCATGGCCCTCTCTAATCCTGGCTGAAGCTCCATGACCAGTGACAGGACGGCTTCAGTCTCGCGAACTTGAGCGATGTCCCGCTGACTTGCCAAGAACTGGTTCTTTAAGTCCTTGACAGCGTTGTCATAGTCCCCCAGAGAGCTGTTGCTTCCCAGTAAAGTTGGTCGTGCGAACCTTTCCAACTCACCGCGTCGTTTCTTTAAGCTGTTCGAGATCCAGCTCTCAACCTCAGCTTTCACCATTGCTGTGACTTTGTCTTTCGCCAAAGACCAGACAGCGCTCTCAAAGTACCCACGATGGATCATGCAGAAACGCTGAACGAAGACCTTGTTCCACATATCGACATGGCTGTCCAACTCTGGCTGGCCCTGAGACACGGCGGGCAAGTTTCCCTCTCTCAGGTTTGTTCTGCGAGGCTGACACCAAACTTCAACCTGATCCTTCACATCTTTCCAGCCTTTGAACTTTCCCTGGGTAGTCGAGTTTGACTCGAGCCTCTCGAGCACCTTGCTCCAGAATGGTTCTTGGTCAAACATAGGGGAAAGCGACATCCCCAGATATTCGTATTTCAAGCTCAAGCAAGTCTCCAGGGTTTTGATTTTGCACGCCACGTTGAAAGTTCTTCTCGCGACATCCTGGTTTGCTCGAGGCTGTTCTACAGCACCAGCCGGACGCTGAACTGGTTCAGAACTACCAGGGGTTCCTGAAGGTTGATTCAGATCAGGACGCTCAGGAGCTGCATTTGGATTGGTCTGGTTGTACTCAGGGTTGGTGTTTGAGCCGATGGTAGCAGGCCTTTGAGTTTGTGTTGGACGGTGGAGATTGAGAGGAGGAACATCTCCTCGTCGCTCCGGGGGGTTCTTCAGCCCATACTAGAGGGAAGTCAGCCAGGACATCTTCCAGAGTTGGCTGATTGAATACAAACAGGATTGGTCATTGCCCGGGGTCCTTTGGGCGGATCGAAATTGTTGCTAGAGAAAATGGGAAGCCTGGGGGCTTTCCAGGTACCAGGCAGGCTTGGTCGTTCAGGCCGTGTACCATCTTTGATCATTCTTAACTCTTCGCGCACCATACGAGGTGTTTCGACAACCATACCACTATCCCGTCTCATGGACGGTCCACGATACTTGCCTTGTGACTGGGCAAGTGACCGAGTGATATTGTCATCTTGAGGGCCAGTAAAGCTAGCACCGGACGGTTTCTTCCCTGTGCTCAGGCTTTCTGTCGACTTGTTTTGCACTGGAAGTGACGCCTGAATCTTGGGTACCCTGTTAGTAGAGGCATTCTTGTCGAGGAACCTAGTCAAGGTGCCTCCCGACTTGCTTGGGGACTCCTCTGATCGTAAAGGCGATAGAGTAACAATTCGATCACCTTGGTCGTCAGTAGATGTAGCCTTGTGCTTCACGATGGCGGGCTTCTTAACAGGGGAGCCCGGGACACCATACTCATCGTCCGATGAGAAAGGATTGGACGAAGCCCTGCGTTGACGTCCTGGTGCAGCAGGCGAGCTGCTCAAATCGATGAAGTCAGGCGAGCGGAGAACTTCTTTGTCTTTCTGTTTCTTCTTTTTCCAAGACTTTCCTGGGGTCTTCATGGCGGGCAAATTGAATGCGGTAGGCTGTGCCACCAAGAAAGAGGGTATGGTTGTGCGTGTGCTACGTAGGGAGATCCAAGGAAAGAGGAGATGCGTTAAGGTGAAAGAAAAGAAGAGAGGTGGTAGTTTTTGTTTTGGGTGGGAAAAAGTGATGCTGAATGTTTGGCAGTGCTAGGCGGAAAGATATCTACTCTCCAGTGCGAGGCAGCTGGCAGAGCTGCATGGATTTTGGCCGGAGGTGCAAGCGAGGAGTAGATGAGAATGAAATGCGGGGCTTAATGTTCAAGAATCCATCTATATTAGAAGCAGCAGCGAGGATTTTGAGGGCTTTAGCGTTGCTTTCGGATGCCCATCTGGGTGTGGCAGCTCTGAATGGGCTGGCAGTTCATCGAGAACTTCATACCGAGGCTCCACGTAGCAGTGATATTTCCATTTAGCTTCCCTGGAGTCAAACTAGGATTCAATGTACACTCATTTCACTCAAATATTGGAAGCCTGTTCTAACACTTGGGCTTGCATCTCTTGAGCCTCATGTCCCTCTATCTACTGGGACCTTAACAGAACTTTGGAAGATCACTTGATCCCAACTACCAACGAGACGATACGGAACCAAGTCAATAAATCCATACCCTTTGTCCAGTATTCGACCATATTTGGTTATCGGAGGCCATTTTATCAAACGTTGGTTGAGTTAAGATCAAGTGACTGGACAGTACATCCCTCAGCTCCTTTTATGACCAGATAAGACTGCTGTGGCATGCTCGATCTCAAGGCATCGGAGAACTGATTCCTGAGACGCCTTTGTCTTGTATTAATACATCCATTGGTTTATCTCGTCGTATCAGGTGGTTTGTTTGGAAGCACATTTCCCAGTGACCAGCTCAACACACCCTCACCCGCCTACGTCAATTGAACATATTTGTCAACGCACCAAATTTTCGGGCAAACAACATCCCAGATAAACAAACAGTCTTCTTAACATCTTTATAAGAATCTACAACTCATTCGGTGAAGTCGCTGTCTTTTTACCCTTCATAATTCTAGTCGTCAAGCATAAACCCATTAACTACTACATCCCCAAGATATCCGCTTTGACATAACAAACATCAAGGCTCCCACGGGCAAAAGCCCGTCCAAGTTTTCTTTTTTACCATCACTTCGTAACAGCGTCACAAACAAACAACGCCAGGCTCGCAACAATCACCATGGCACCAACGCACCGTCAGACTCAATCACCTGCCTCAGACGTTGTGGCATGAAGTCCACCCACATGTTGACCCTCTCCATGTCGAACGTCGCCCACGCATCTCGCACCATCTTTTGAAGCGTCTCATCTTCCCAGTCCTTGGGCGCTTCCATTGCCCATTGCTTGCGCAGCGGCCACAGGCTGTCGAGAGGGCTCAGGTCTGGGCTGTCGCCGCAGTTGAAGTAGTACCTCAAGCCATGCTCATCCTTCCATTGCTGAACTAGGTTCACCTTACTCGCGGCACCGTGCGCAAATGCCTCGCAGTCCTCCTCGAGAATGAAGCTCTGCGGACCAGTCGTGGTGAGCCATGGCTTGATCGTCTTTTCGAGGATGTGGTCCTTGTACTCTTGCATGGTCATGACGCCCGTGCAGTTGGGACTCGTCGAGTCTTCGTAGAAGATGGCGTCGCTCTTGAAACCGTATCCCACAGCTACCCAGCAATGAGCCTTTCTCAGATCGCGTGGCCAGTCAGCCTCGGGTGTTTCTGAACATCCTTCGCAGAATCGTTCTCCGGGGCGGGGAATAAGACGCATCTTTCCATCAAGTCCAAAGCCAAAGTGTAGTTCTAGGCTGAAACGGACGGCCCTCCAGTCCTGTGGCTGAGGATATGCCTCAAGCATGCGTCTGGCATATTCAACTCTCTTCTCTCGAGCCTTCTTGTGTACCCACGTCCTCGGACACGCCAGACATCTTCGATATCCCAACGTTCCCATAGTTCTGTGAAGCGTCCTTGGGTTAACATCGACCTCAACACCAGCCTCCTTTGCCAAGCCATGCCAGTTCAGGTTAACATTGACATAGCGATCATCCCACAGAATCTTCTCCATCTTTTGTTGATCGTCTTCTGAGATTTTGAGTGGTCTTCCACGCGTCTCTTCCCACTCGGGATCATTGCGCTTAGACGCGGGGACGCTGAGCGCGGCGTAGCCCTGCGACCGCGACAGGTCAAAATGCCGAAAGATGGCCGACTTGTTGACGGGCAGGCCTTGGGACTCGAGGTACGAGATTGTACCTCTGACCATGGCCTTCTTTGGCGTGTCGCCGTGCTTATATCCGGACGGCATACTGAGCGTCGCGTCGCCCGCTTTGGAGGGGTATTGATTTTGGTGTATAAGTGGGTGGAGAGAATGACTGGGACGGTGGTGTTTGGATGTTTTTGTCTGCTCTCATTGTTTGCGCGGTAAGTGGTGAGGGGTCAAAAGTTGGTGGTGATCACGTGGTATCATTGGTCTCACCAGTCGGCGATTATTGTGTCACCAACGGCGCTTAATGAGGGACAAATAAGCAAAGAGACCATAGAAAAATATGTGGCTGGTAAAACAAGTTTCACCAGATTGTTCAATCTGTTTTGACAAACGTCATTGTCCAGTCAACTTAGATTGAAGTCGTTCATATGATACACGAGGCTGAAACACCAGTAGGTGTCCTACCCTGCAGTATCGCATGATAAACTCGCCATTTGGTTCGCGAAGGATCTTGAGCTAATACCATCTTATTGAATAGGTAGCCATGAAAATATTAGTTAATGTAAACTGATTTCAAACTAGAAAGTGATATACGATCTATATCGGTTGTTAAGAGGACATTTGGATCAAACTCATTCATGTTTCATCTGTATTTGCAACGGCCAGCATGCATGCGTCAATGCAAAATGGTAGTAAGAAAACGACGGATCATGGGAATCCTGCATCGCAGCTGGCGATTACTCCTTATTCTACATCTCTATGCACCTTATAGCTCAACGTTATTGAAAATTTTTGCACGCATACCATAGCATAAAGTAAACTCATAACTGATCATCAAATATGTTGATTCAAAACCTCGTCATCCACTCATGGACAACGGCAATTACGAAGATAAACACCGCTCTATAGGCCTCTCCAGACATTTCATAAACATGCCCTCCACATCCCATCAAATATCCGCAGTCCATGTGTAATAACGCCGTGAAATGGAGCAGATATGTCCCCAACCATCTATACCAAATATACAGCTTGAGACCCAAGTCTCAGGAGCCTTTCCAAAACGGTGGCCCGATTAAAACGCCTAAGCTTTTCCTGCGTCACGCACCGAGATCATAAACTTGTCCTCGGCACCAACCTCACCAGCGACTCTAGCTGAAGATACCTTCGCGTTTCTTTCGGCCAGGATTGTCTTGACTTCCTCGGACGTCTTGGCGCCGAGAAGCGTCATCTCTCTGCTGAGAATAAATGCCACGGCAGCGCGGATCAGGAGAGCATCTCCCTCGAAGACGTATACATCCCATAGCCGGGCTGCCTCGTCGATAGCCAGGTGTTGTGTGAAGAGAGCTGTCAAGATTTCAGACAAAGATTCCTCCAAGTCGGCAGTCTGGAACTTCTTGGTGAGATGCGCGTGTAGAGTGGCAGACTTAAGAGAAAGCGTCTGCATCACAAGGTTGAATGCGGAAGCTTGTGCGCCCGGATCTCCCGTGTAAAAAGAAAGGGGTAATGGGCGATTGAGTACATTAGCGAGTGCGACGAATGCGGCTCCAGCATCGGGCAAGTTGAGGAGCAGCAAAGCAGCGATTGTCTGACGGACTTGGTTAGCATCTCAAGTGGCACATGGTGGCTGACTATACTTACGTTGCAACCCCGGACATAGCCAATGTCGCTCCTGTACATGGCATACGCACTCAAGACGTCAACAAGACTCTGGTGCAGTGGTCCTTCAACCTCAAAAATGCGCAGGTCCTGCCACGTGTGCTGTGCAGCGTCTCTTCGAATATTTTGGAACCACTTTGCCCTTCTGACGTCCTCCGCGTGGCCCTTATCATCATTGACTCTAGCTTCAACCTCTTGAGCTCGCGCGAGAGCTGCTTTGAATGACGCCTCCGACAGACCGAGTTCGTTGCCGATTGCTCGACCCCAGATAACTCCTCGACTACGAGGTGCAATACCCTTCCACCAGAGTTCTCTTGTTCTGCGTTCACGAATCGCGTCACTCCATCGTGGAATAACGTCTCTCTCCCAGATATGCATAAGATTGTCGGCTGTGCTATCTCGACCCTCGATCTTGGCCTTGCGTGAGGCCTCACGGCGCTCCTCAGCCTTGGCGCTAGCTGCCATCATCTTCTGATACTCCTTGAGGTGTCGACGCTCCTCAGCAGGATCCTTGGGTGGCAGCCATGAGGGGCGCGTCCGGCTCAGAACAGCCTCCTTCTCCTTGGAAACAGGGAGAGGATCGATCATGATATTGGTCTTGCGAAGGGGTGGCAGCTCAGGGGTGGACTTGACACGCTGTTTCCTGTCATACGTATCGACAGATCGTCGACCCGAATTCCATGTGTTGGGACGCTGACCCATGGGGCGCTTAGCATATTGTTCCTCGACCTCATCAGCGTGCTCCTCCAGCTTCTCTGTCAGAGTCTTGGCTTCAGCATTCAGCTCTGCTAACGCGGCATTCCAGCTGTGTGCCCGTGTCTTGCCAGGGCTACGGGGGTTGTCGTCAGTCTTCCATGTTGGCGATCGAAGAGAACCCTGAGCTTGTGCAATCGCAGGTGTTCCATTACCAACACTTCGAACTCGTTCTTTGGATCGGTTTGGGGAGGGTGATGCAGAGGAGGGTCGGCTGGGCGTGCGCTCCTGCATTGGTCGAGGAGAGAGGGGCACATTGTCCAGAAACATGCCATCGGGAATATCATCACCATCATCTTCGTCACATTCTCGCTCTAGGTCGTTCAAAGACTTGCGTTCGCGGCCGGCCTGCCAGCTGCCTCGACGAGGCTTTTGAGGGAAATTCGGGTTTCTCGGATCTCTCGGATTGAGCGAATATCCAGGGCTCGGGCTTCGATGTCGTCGAGTGAAAGGAAGAGAGGCTGAAGATGGACTCGTTAGAGTCTTTGATCGCGTGGCAGAGAGGGGTTCTGTCAATGCGCTCAAATTGGTGCTGCGTGGGTTGGAGGTGTACACGTTCGTCTCGAGAGTTGGGAAAGGCGGTCGAGCTTTAGAAGCGGTCTTGCCAGCTGCAAGAGTTCGGCTCGAAGGGTTTTTGGCTATGTTAGGCCGAACATCGACTTTGGATGGGCTCTTGAGAGCGACGATCTCGTCGTCGAGCCCAATCTCTTCAAAGTGACCGGTATCGGCTAGGACGCTGCCATCGTCACTGTGGAAAGAGGAAGACTTGGAGCTCTTTGAGGTCGTCATTCCTGGCGGAGAGTCGGGGCTGGGGAGAACACTGCCGGTATCAAGAGTGCGGATCATTGTCGCATTGCTCGGGGAACGACAAGATGACTGGACGAGAGGACTCTGTCGACTCGCCCGAAGACGCTCAAACACAGACCTCTATTGATGCAGTGTCTTGTATTCTCCGTCGTCTATTGAATTGGTTCGAGATCGTGGCTCGTGATGTTGTCGATTGTTTGGCTAAGGCGGCCTCGCTGCTGTTTTTGTTCGGCTGCACCGAGCTGGGCTGTGTTTTGTCGGGTTTGGCGGTAGCCGTTGTTATGGGCACTGAATATCGGGGCTGGAGGGAGCCGTTTCAAGATTGCCGGGGTTTGACTCGAGAACCAAATAATCGGGCCAAAAGAAGTTGTACTAAAGCAAGTCTGGAGCGAAAAAGGGATACGAAATAGCGAGGGTAGGAAGCGAAAGGGGGGCCGAGATTGAAGGCTGTTATGCCGGAAGAGCGGTATAATTCAATCGATCAACGATAGACTGGGGTTGAATAGTTTAAACAGTAAGAGGCACTCCCATAGAAAGAGGAAACGACCGAACGGGAGAACAAGATTTTGCAACCCCGGACGGCGGTAAGCGGTCGCGGCCGGGATGATGAGATATTACCCAAAATTAAGCGCGGGAGTCGAGAGAAGTGGCCTCCAGAACAAAACAAAGGGGGTGGATTAGTTTAAAGTTGAAGGGTTTGAGACAAGAAGAAAGATGAAGAATGAAATATGCAGTGAGTAGTGACAAAGAAGAAAAGGAAACGAGATGACAAGGAGAGGAGAAGGAAAAGCGAACGAGTGAGTGAGATTTCGAATCAAGCAACCAAGCAAGACAAGGATTGGGAAGTCCAAAGTCAAGCAAAGCCAAGTTAAACCGGGAAGTGGATGACGATCCCCAAACAAGAGTCGGAGACGACGCCAGCGCAACCAAGGAGATGATCCCACCCACACTTTGGACCGCAAAAAAGATGGGATGCTTGTAGCTCTACATACAAAAATAGTAAGAGTGTGACCTTTGTCTTATTTACCAGGTGTGAGCAGGCATGGGTGTGGATATGGCCTTATCGGGTCAAGCCACGCCAGGGGCTTGCACTGTACATACTCATTATGGACTGTGTAAGCTCACTTGGGACGGCCTGCATCTACAGTGTCAATGTTCGAGCACCCCCAGTCGATTTTAATCTCGGCCGCATATGCGCGGCTAATAAACATACACAACCAATCACATCTGACAGCTTCAAGTCATCAGTTTGGATCTCGAGAATGTAACTCAATTGACACTTTAAAAACAAGCAATTTCGCGTCCATTTTATAGCAAGCCCTATGAGCCCCTCTGCGGCCTTTGCGGCTCTCGACTCTAACTTAGCAACTGTCTCATATTAAAGAACCTTGTCAATCAGCTGTGTGAGGCTTCCATATCCCTGTACCCTGTCGCGTGTTTGTTGTGCTACCTCCAAAAAGTGACTTCATCCATACGTGCGCATTACATTTCCATAATAGGTGCTGATCCATCATCCCCAAGTCTCGATCTCATCCATATCTCGATCGCGTCCTTACTTCCTTCGACGTCCACAACTCGTTCCACTTCCCGAACTCTTTCGCTGCTTCTCCATATCCGCTCGCATCTTAGCGACAAGATCTATTTCATCAGAGTCGGAATCCTCGGACTTGCTCTCTTCATCTGTGTCGCCCGGGATTAAAAACGCGTCGATTCCTTCAGGCTGTTTGTTCTTCTTTTCGCGCTTCAGTTTCTTTTTCTGGGCTTTCAATGCCTTTTTTTGGCCGTTTCGTTTTCTCGATTCCTCATTGCGGATTGCCTCCTCGGCAAAGTCCTCGAGTCCCTTCTTGTGTGCTGAGAAAAGCGGGACGGGCGAACCTACAAGCCTCGAGTACTTCATCATGAGGTTGTAGTTAAAATTGCTGTATTGCTTGTCAGTCTTGATACCTCTATGTCGCAATTCCGAAGCTACGGCGTGCGAGGCGCGCTCGTTTAGAGGAGCAGGCATGCTCCAGTCAATGTCCCAGTTGTACTTGAACTTGTTGCGATCGACTCGTTTGCCTGCGGCGAGTTTCTGTTCAAATCGAGAGACGGTGGGTTTGATGGCGTGCTCTGAAACTCCATCTCGAATAAGTAGGGGCTTGATCTCTTTGTCTGAGGGCTTAACCCAGTTGCTGTTCGTGAGAGGCTTTAGCTGCTCCTCTTGGAGCCTCTTCTGAAGTTCATCTTCAGACTCTTCGGTGTCAGATGTCTCCTGTTCCTCAAGCTTGACTCGCTTCTGGGCGATGAGACTGGGCCGCTTGGTAGGGGGCTTTGAGGGTGTTCCTTGATTGGAGGCTGCATCTTCTGCAGCGGTATGATCAGCGATTGATGGCAAAGGCGTCATTTCTTTCTCTGGGTTACATGTTAGCACATATCTCTCATGATGATAGTGTGTTACCTACTTTGTTGAAGCCATCGAGATCCCTTTGGAAGCGGTGTCGCAGATCTTTTGATGGCGTTCGGTCGAGGGGGCTTCCAGTTCGGGGATCGAAGTTGAGCCAGTGTCGTTGGCTTGTCGGACATGCCAACCGGGGCTCGTGGTGATGTGGAAGACTTTCTTCCGTGGAAGGTTCTCTTGTTGGCAGACTCATTCTATGAAACTCTGCACTCAGAGGGTCGGATAACCTTGGCTTGCATCTTGCTGTGCTGAACACGCTCGCTGGGAGATGAAATGATATACTCATCTCCAGAAAGCGGAGAGATGTCAGGGAAGGGAGAGTATACAGTCTCGTCATCACTGTCGCGTCCTTGCTTCGAGCCAGATCCTTTAAGGATACTCTTGAGGCCAATGAGAGACTCCCTATGATGAGGTCGGAAGGACGGTGGTGTGCCATGAGGGTGGCTCTCCACGAGCTTTTCACCACTATAGACTGGCTGAAGTTTGTAGAGCGAAGATGCAAGGCGTTCCTGGAAGTTGGATACTGAACTGGCGGGATGGGTCTTCATGCTTCCAGGCAAGTCAGTGTGACTCTCCATGACTGACTCGTTCTCAGTCTCATCGTCAGATACAGGATTGGTTGCTTTAGGGGAAAGTTCATCTAGCGGCAATCGATAGGAGATAGGTGGTGACGATTTGAAGTCCTCGGTGCCATCAGAACTGGATTCATCGGACATGGGTGTTGATGTGACAGATTCGGAATGCTTGTTCACAGCGAGAGGTGCAGAAACCACTCCAGAGCCGGGCAGTAGACCAGCGTTTTCCGAGGCTTCGTCTTCGAAAATATGCACCTCATCGTCACTGAGGTCCGGCAATCCCTGATATTCTTCCTCGCTGTCATAGTCATGAGAGGGTTCATAGTGCTTCACAGTGGAAGGGATTCTGGAGCTCGAGCCACTCTCCAGTTTGATAGATTTCAAGTCTTTATCCTGGGATGCTTCCTCGCCATCATCATCATCGGAGGAGGAGGCATGTCTCGAGCTACCCTCCTTCTTGATAGGTAGCATACTTCCATCGACAGATGCATCGTCGCTGTTGTCTTCATCCGAGTCGGAATTATGTTGTCCCAAGCTACTCTCTTGCTTGATAGACCTCATGCCATCGTCATGAGATTCAAGCTTGATCTTCTTCGCAATAGAGTCGTCGTAGGGGTACTCTGGCGCAGTGGAGAAGGGAATGTTTCCACTGGAAGATACGCTGCTGTTGCTGGAGGCCGGCGAAGCTTGTTTCTGCTTGTTCAAAACCTTGCTCCGCTCATCAAGAAAATTCATCAGTCTGTCAGTAATGTCTCCCGACGGACGTGGTTGCTCTTGGGTTTGCGGGCTCTTTGGAGGTGGGGTGGGCTTGTTCGTGTCGATGCTGGCAGGACGTCCAGCATTGAGCGCTTGATCATTCTGGACAACAGAAACATTCTGCATTGGAGCAGGTAGAGGTGCCTGAGTCTTTGTGGTGGTAGTCTCATTGTCAGAAAAATCAGAGCTATCGGAAGACGACTCCTGGGTAAGATCGATCTGTGGGCTCTGCATAGCCAGGCTCGGGATGGGAGAACGCACAGCAACTGAAGTGGCAGGTGTAGTTCGCTTGCCCGCAGAGCGAGGCTGGGGCTTTCGAGGGGTCGCAATCTTTCGTTGTGGTCGAGGTCGAGGTTGCGAATTTTCATCGTCAGCGTCACTGTCGCTGGCGGTAGGCATAGCCGCACCTCGTCGCTTGGGAGACGGAAGGACTTTGACAAGTTCGCAATCTGAGTCATCTTGGTTGTCTGCTTGGTCTGCATCGACAGAGATAGATGTTTCAAAGGAGTCGCCGACTCGTCGACGCTTGACATTCGCCTTCTGCTGCTCAAGTTGTCGGCGTCGCTTTGGAGAGGGCAGGACCTTTTCGATGAAGCAGTCGGACTCATCATCACTCTCAGGAGCAGTGCTTTGCTGAAGAGTAGTGTTCTTCTGGGTAGGTTTCCTCGCCTGGGCAGGGATGCGCTTCGGAGGCACAGAGCTGCTGCGGCTTGGGCCTAAGGAACTTAAGGTGAGTTCGGGCAGAGGAGCACGAGGGGGTACGGAGGCTGCCTGACGCTGACGAGCGACTGGCTTCTTCTGCTTGGCGGAGGCTGCATTGGCGGGCAAGACGGAGGCTTTGATAGAGGCATAAGCTTGCTGGGTGGGAGGCTGCTGTTCGATCTTGGCTTTCTTGGCAGGCCGAGGCCGTGGGTTGACGGCGTCAAGCTTGCGCTTGAGACCTGGAGAAGGCTGGACCTTCTGGATCTCGCATTCGGAGTCGGAATTCTCACCAGATGAGATGTCGAAAGGAGTATAGGGAGAACTGGCTTGGGCGAGTTGAGACATTCTGTTTGGGGTTTGCTGGTCTTGGCTGCTCAAAGCAAGTCGTTTGTGTACCCGAGGGGGCGTCTCGGAGATACGTTCGTTGCGACCTTCGGCTTGACGCTTCTTGGAGGCTTGGGAGGACTTGGCCTTGGAGATGGGGGTGGAGGGGATAGAAGGGAGGGATGAGGCTGCACGAGGCCGTTGAGATGAAGCGGGTAAACCCGAGCGCTTTGGCTTTCGAGTTGGGTTTGACATGGTTGACTGAGGTTGCTGAAGGCTTTGGGCGGATGAGTTGGACTGAATATGCTGAACACCGATACTTGGGGTCGCAGTCGATGGTGTGTTTTGACGTTTTATAGAAGGCTGACTGGAAGATCGTGAACTCGGTGAGGATGAAAAGAAGTCAAGGATTCTGGACTGCCCCATTATCTTGGTGACTTCACTGGCGGCGAGCTGTGAATATACCAGCTAGGAGGTTGCGTAGGCGCACGCTCGCGAAGACCAGCGAACGCCGAATGAGGTGAATGAACAGGTTTGCTTGTTCGAGGTAATAACGAATAAAGTAGAATAAAGGATTTGAAAGAAGAGAATGAATGGGTAGGTAGGCTAGAAAACTTTCACGATGTCTTTGAGATGATGATGTTGTAGTGGATGATCGTTGCAAGAGCAGGGTGAAAAGTCGTGATGTTGATGAAAGTGGTGAATGGGTGGGAGAGAGTGCAAAGAGGGGTAAGAAAATAAGTGAATGCAAACGAACGATCATTCCCGCGAGACAATACAATTGAACAATAGGCGATATCTTATTGAGGCTTTGCCAGTGACAGCTTCGATTAGACGACAATGGCGGGTCACAGCAATATCAGGGGCTGCCAGCTGTCGGCACTGGCATGACACTTCACATTCAAAGGAACCAGGAACGTTGTTTTTGTTCGTTATAAGGCAAGGTGCTCATTCACGATGGTCCTTTTTTGCATTTCCATGCCGCCGCATCTATGGTATCATTACAGATCATCATGGTCTATGCACATTGACTCATCCTCACCGGCTACCTGAGCTCAGCCTTACATACGCTCTCGTCGACGAGGAGCTGCCCGAATAATATCGTCAACTCGGAGAAGAAGCTAGTAAAGTTGTTAGAATCATTTCGGGTGTAGTTATCAGGTGAATGCTTACCTCTGCGGCCTCGCTAGCCGAGGACACCACAGCCTTCTTCAGCTTGTAGCTCTCAATAACACCGAGTTCCCGCATATCAGTGATACCTCCACCAGGGGTCGTCAGATCCAGGCCGTAAGTAGTAAGACCATCGTAGAGAGCCTTTCGCAACCTAGCAACAAGGTCTCCAGAGTCGAGACCAGCATTGTCAGCTAGGATAGTAGGTAGTTGTCGCAGAGCAATGGCAAAGCTGGACACAGCCAGTTGTTTCTTGCCCTCAACACGGGTAGCCGCGCCCTCAACTGCCTTGGCCATGAGCATCTCGGCACAACCACCACCAAGAGTAGTTCGGGGCTCCTTGACAGTTTGAGACAGAACAGCAAGGGCATCGTGCAGACTTCGCTCGGCCTCATCGAGGAGCTGTTCTGTGGCACCTCGGAGAACGATGGTGCAAGCCTCTCCTCCTGAAACACCGGAGAACTTGATGAGAGTGTCCTCACCAATAATAACCTCCTCAATAGTATCACAGTGACCAAGCTTGACTTGATCGGGGTGGTCGAAGGTAGAGGCGATCTCACCGCCTGTAACCAGGGCCAGACGCTCAATACCGTCAAAGTCGGCATGCTCAATCGACATGATGCCGGCATCAGTGAACAGCTGCTCGGGCCAGTTGTAGATCAGTTGTCGGTTGATAAAGCAGTTGATGCCGTGTGCCTTAATCTTTTCCACCTTGGCCTTCATCTTGTCCTTCTCGGCCTTCTCCAGCTCGGCGAGCTTGCTTGTCGAGCCAACCTTAACACGCGCACCAAAAATCTTGACCTTGTCGGTATCCATGGAAGTGTTGGCCACCAGGATCTTGGCCTTCTCTAGTCGCTTGGGCTGGTTGACACCAATCTTCTTGTCGAGGATGAAGCCCTCATCGAGGTAAGAATCGCTGAGCTTGCCTCCAGCCTTCTTGATGATCTGAATGTGGTTGAGGTCGGATGTCTTAAGTCGGAGAACGGCATCGACGGCCAGTTCGGCGAATTGATCGCGGTCCTGGGCAAGGACCTTGGAGCTAAGGGTGGTTCGGGCAATGGCGAGGAGGTCTTTTCGGAAGGCCTCAGGGTTCTTGCTGTGGTCAACGGCCGATCCCTCCAACGCCTTCAACGCAGCCTGGCTGGCTATCCGGTAACCCTCAATGATAGTCTGAGGGTGGATCTTCTTGTCGACCAACTTCTCCGCCTCTCTCAACAGCTCGGCAGCGAGAACAGCCACTGAGGTGGTACCGTCACCGACTTCGTCATCCTGGACCTTGGAGATGTTGACCAGAACCTTTGCGGCGGCGTTATCGAGGGCGATGGACTTAAGGATTGTGGCACCGTCGTTGGTAACCATGATTTCGGCGGTGGAGCTAGCATCGTGTTAAAAGGGGGGTTGTCGACCGCAAGATGGGCGCAACATACGCTGACTGCAGAATCTTGTCCATACCCTTAGGACCAAGGGTGCTCTTCACGAGATCACCAACAGCGATGGCACCGACAAAGGCGGAGAGACGCGCATTCTCGCCCTTTTCCTCAGTGGTGCCCTCCTCAAAAATTTGGGTTGGTTGGAAAGACTGAGGGGCAGATGTTAGCATATGTTGTTCTCTTCAAATGCTGAGACAATTCAGCAAACTGGCTTCTCAAAAGGGGATACACACCATGACGGGCTAACAATATGACTATACACACGGCGAAACCTATAGAAACGTAAGAGGTTATCGTCGTCGTCAACGTCAATATGCTTCAGCCTTGGGGTAGACGTTGCAGCCTTTTTTTCTGGAGCTCCCAGCCAGCTTAGCAAACCGCAGCCCCTCCACCCCAGGGGCCAGAAAGCCCCCACGTGACTTGCCCCGCGGTGGGAGCCTCAAGGTTCGGGTGAGGAAGATTACTTCTCCGGCCGCGCACACTTTGTGGGAAAGTGAAGCAGAACACCAAATTTGTGCTGCACTAGGTTGGCGACCGCAACATCAAGACTCCGCACGTTTCCGAGCGACGTTCTCCGCGGTTTTTAGACAAAAGTACTGCGTGTCTTCCAGAGGTCATATCTCCCGCGCGCAGAAAGGCCTTTTTCGCAAACCTTGTGCCCGGTAGCCGAACCCTCCAAAACCCTCGAAAAAAAACCGTCCAGAAACGAGTGAGAGCGGGGCATTTTTTCTTGCACCCCTCCAACAACCAAAAATCGCCCATCATGGCGCCCTCTTTCGACCACCTCCGCGAGGCCGACCTTGACGATGACGAGTTCAACGAGGATGATATTGATATCTCCGATCTGAGAGAAAGATTTGAGGTTTCCCTGGAGCAGGGCTATGACAGCTTCGTCGTCATCGACGGCCTGCCCCAGGTCACAGAGGACCAGAAGCCCAAGCTGGTCAAGTTCTTGTTGAAGAAGCTCAACACAGTCGGCAAGACACGAGAGGACTTGATACACATGCCCATGGGCGACGATGGAAAGTCTCTTAGGTAGGTGTCATGTTGGAGTCGGGATACATCAAGAGCTTGGAGCTGATCTCATTTCAAGATTCGCCTTTGTCGAGTACTCTTCCCCCGCCGAAGCTGCCGCCGCTACTCGCCAGCTCGACCTTACCCCCCTCGACAAGAAGCACACTCTTCGCGTCAACAAGTTTACCGATATCGAGCGATATGGACGAGAAGGCCGTGTTGACGAGACTTACCAACCCCCTCACATCGACGAGTTCACCGAGAAGGAGCATCTGCGATGGTTCCTCAAGGATCCCTCAGGTCGTGGACGCGACCAGTTTGTTATGTACAAAGGCGAGAGCGTCGGCGTCTACTGGAACAACGAGAAGGATCAGCCTGAGAACGTCGTTGAGCGACAGCACTGGACTGAGACCTTTGTTCAGTGGTCTCCTCTCGGTACCTACCTCACCTCTGTCCACGCTCAGGGTGTCCAGCTCTGGGGCGGCCCTTCGTGGACACGTCAAGCCCGATTTGCTCACCCCTTCGTCAACCTGGTCGCTTTCTCCCCCGGCGAAAAGTACATCGTCACTTGGTCTAACCGCCCCATCTCCATCCCTGATGAGGGTCACCCCGCCCTCTCTATTGACGACCACGGCAAGAACTACGTTATCTGGGATATCGCAACCGCTGCTCCTCTTCGATCATTCGCCAACCTCGATCCCCCTAAGGTGGAAGATGGCAAGCCCCCGCCTAAGATGCAGTGGCCTGCCTTCAAGTGGTCTGCTGATGACAAGTATGTTGCTCGTCTGAACCCCGGCCAGTCCATCTCCGTCTACGAGCTCCCCCGCATGAACCTTCTTGACAAGACCTCCATCAAGATCGATGGTGTTGTGGACTTTGATTGGGCTCCTGCTACCCCTAAGCGTGATGGTGTCAAGGACTACGAGCAACTGTTCTGCTACTGGACTCCCGAAATCGGCAGCAACCCCGCAAAGGTCGGATTGATGAGCGTCCCCTCAAAACAGGTCGTCCGATCCCTCAACCTCTTCAGCGTTAGCGACGCTAAGCTCCACTGGCAATCCGAGGCTGCCTACATTTGTGTCAAGGTCGACCGACACTCCAAGTCCAAGAAGTCTCAAGCCACCACCCTTGAGATTTTCCGCGTAAAGGAGAAGGGTGTCCCTGTTGAGGTCGTTGACACCATCAAGGATACTGTCATCAACTTCGCTTGGGAGCCCAAGGGTGACCGATTTGCCATCATCTCCACAACTGAGCCTGTCGGCGTCACTGCCGTCCCGCCCAAGACCGCTGTCTCTTTCTTCTGCCCTGAGAAGGCCAAGAAGGGGCAGCAAGTGGGTAACTTCAAGCACCTACGAACGCTTGACAAGAAGAACAGCAACGCCATCTACTGGTCACCTCGCGGCCGCTTCGTTGTTATTGCCACCATTGCCAACCAGCAGAGCTCTGACCTTGACTTCTTCGACCTCGACTTCGAGGGTGAGAAGCCCGAGTCCGACAAGGACCTTACTGCCAACCTCCAGGCTATGAACACCGCCGATCACTACGGTGTTACAGACGTTGAGTGGGATCCCTCAGGCCGTTTCGTTGCCTCCTGGGCTTCTGCTTGGAAGCACTCAGTAAGTCACTATTACCAGTTCCATTGAGATTTTTATACTAACCTGACACAGATGGAAAACGGTTACCACATCTACGACTTCAAGGGTGAGGCTCTACGAGAAGAGCCCCTCGAGAAGTTCAAGCAGTTCTCGTGGCGCCCTCGGCCCGCGACTCTGCTCACCAAGGAGGAGCAGAAGGCTGTCCGCAAGAACCTCCGAGAGTACAGCCGTGTCTTCGAGCAAGAAGATGCTGACCGCGGTGCGTCCGCTGACTTGGCTGTGGTTGAGGCTCGTCGCCGCATGCTCGAAGAGTGGCACTCGTGGCGCGAGTCTGTCGAGGCCGACGTGCTGGAAGAGCGCGAGGTGCTCGGCCTACCAAAGGATCCTCATGCTCCTCTGCTAGAGGCCTACACAAAGTCTTTGGAGGGCACAACATCAGAGGCGGATCGGGTGATTGAGGAGATCGTGGAGGAGGTACTTGAGGAGAGTGAGGAGGTGCTCGCTTAGAGGGCTTCTCTGCATTTGCATGGGAGTGATTTGCTTGTATCTCGGTAGAAAACTGGTCAGGGCGAGGGGTCACGTAATGAAATTCTTTGTCATGTTCACAGAAGGATAGGTCCAGTTCTTTGGACTTTCTAAAAGCATTTTCTGGAGTCATCTATGTTCGTTCGTTTCATTTGGTCGTTGGTGTTGTCTAGTGGTGAGATGATATCTTAAGTATACCAGCCACTTGCTGGCACTTGAACCCTGAATGTCTGCTCACTCAACCCAATAATAAAGGGGCATGTCTTGTTTGATGTTGCACATATGTTGCCTGACTATTTGTGATATGGTGATCAAGGCGTCACTGACATTCTCATGCTTGATTGATAATGCAGACTGAGGACCGCTATCGCATGCTTGTACTTGTTTCTGAGACCCGAACAGCAGGCAAACGCAATGTGGTTGAACTGGAAGTAGCTTTTGGCCTTTTTGTAGAGCTCAGATATCGCTGGCTTTCAGTCGCCAGGAGTTGTCTTGCTCCGTTGATGTAACTTCTATTACGCCTTTGTGGCCGAGCACACCGATCAGACGTGACGGCTTAGTTAACGAGGGGACTTGATGCGGTTGCGGTTGCTGCAGATACTCAACCCGACATTTACGCCACCGAGCCCGAGTCGCAGCCAGGCTCTATTCTTTGGGCTTGGATGAACAGAGGAGAGTGGGATTAGCACATACATCTACCTCTCTTCGAAAATCGCCATTTTGCTTATTGAAGTTTACCTATGAAACTCGTAGCAACATGTTGGTCACTAAGGAGTGATGGCTCGTCAAAAGACACCTGGCATGGAACGTATTCAGGCAGCCACCCTGTAACCACGTCAATAAGATCTACCATGGCCTTTAGGTATCCTTCGAAACCCCAGCTCGAGATGACTTATGCCTGACGAGGACTTCGAGAAGATCAACTACCTCGTTATCTAAATTAAAGGCAATGGTTATTGCTGTCTATTTGAAGACGGGAGGAGTATTGTACAAGACCATTATCTTTTGTTTGGCTGGAAGGCAAAACAAGCTGTGATTAGACTGATTTGGCATGACTTAGTAATTTAAGCAAGACTATGCGGCCAATAACGCACCTGTGGACGATGCTCAACTATCTCTCTCCGTCTAGATGGTTGCCCAGGATATCGTCGATTTACCCTTCCTTTGCCCTCCTCCTGAGAGTGTATGGACGTACCTGGGGCCATTTCTGTCAGTTGAAAGTCAGCGGGCCAATAGACTTGTTATCCTAAGATACGTATAAGATTCTTTGGAGATGTATCATAATCTGATAGTGGTACTTAGGTATCTTATGGTAGCTTTGTACTAAGGCTCATCCTAAACTTTACTACTTCAATTGCTGTTGTACCCAGTAACACTTCAGCGGCATATTGGCCTCGTTGTCATGGATCTTTGTGGAAGTGGTCGGTCTCTAACATGAACCACAATTCTCCCTCAGCCTAGGACATCTCGTATCCGAAAAGCGGTTCCAAATCGTCACGACATCTTGTACCAATAAGTTTTCATCGTAATATCTTTCTTAGATAAGACAAATGTGTTTCTCGGACGATATGTAGAACACTAACTAGGTAGGTAAACCCTCGTGTGGCTACTCGAAACAGATGTGTGCGCGCTCGCTATTGAGGCGGAGCCATCAAAACTTCATCTTCGATAGGTACTTTTCCGCCGATGGCCTGCATTCAAAGTGACTATGGCACTTAAAAACTAGCAGTGGAATCAAGATGCGTTCTAAGGCGTGGTCATGAGTTCCAGCTGAGCATACTCTTTCATTTTGTCGTCTCACTGATGTTCCGCATCTGTCTTCAATAATGTCCTCGGTCGCTGAGACTTTTTGAACGCATATTTGATCGTATGTACATCACTCAGATCGTTGAATTCATTATATGTAGCCGCTCGTTGTCGGAAATTGCGCAAGGGTACGAGATGGTCGAGTTTGGTCGCTTGCAGCAAGCCTGATTCACATTGCATTCGCACTCAGTGGTTGATGTTCCACACTTCATATCAATTGAATTATAAATAATCCTCATAATCCTCGTAATCCTCATAATCCTCATAATTCTAATACCCAACAATTCTCATATAGCGTTATAATTATTTTGTCAGAAAAGGAAGAAAACTTATCTCATGACATTTGGTATTCCATCCATCGAGTGACCTACAGACTGCAGCCGAGCAAAGCAGCGACACCAAACACCGGCTGTGCCCCTTGGAGTGACTGCGCTGGTTGGGTCAGATTTCTCAACAAGCATAAGTCGATTCCCAGATTCGACCGAAGCTTGTCCCAACATTGGGACACTTTTCATCATGCGTGTAGCACTTTTCGTTCTTTACTGCATCACTGCCACAACCAAGACTTCTGCTTCTCCATTAACTTCGCCAATAGCTTCACCAATAGCTACTCCGGACGCAACTCCGATAGCTCCTCCGACTGTTGATACTGCAGCAAGTCCAGGAGATATTGAAGATGTCATTAGGCAAGTCGGTAGCCTGGCTACCGATATCTTGACGCAAGCCAACAACATTGGGGACAATGGTGTACAAGTTCAGATCCTTGGGGTTGGTTTACCTTTTGATGCAATATCACTTGATGTATATTGACTTTGGCCATAGAACACATACCTGTGCTGTCAGGACATGATTGAGGGTGTGCAGCATGCGTTCAACAAAATCGACAGCCGGCCCGAAACTCCCTTTGAGTACAAAGACCAGAGGAGCATTTGCAATATGTTTGACCCGGTATGTAAGGATTTGTACTGATTGTCTGTGTAAGACATGAGGAGGGGCAGTTCATAATGTTTAACAATCCTTGATCGACTAACATTCCTCTGCAAGTTCGGTATTCACCAATCAAAGCTTGTTACTGTGTTGGCCAAGGACCCAGAGAGCATAGCGAGGGAGGGCTTCATCGAGCGTTTTGGTGACTGCTTTACCCGACTTCGGCCTGCTTTGATCGACTTTATTGAGGCACTTGCAGCTTATGCGCCCGAGTGTGAAGCTGACATGTTACGGAGAAGAGATCAGCTTGAGGTAGCATTCAGTGGTGCCATACGGAGGATCGAGGAACATCACCAAGAAGGGCATGCAGGATAACGCATTCCTCTTCCCTTGGGCTGAGATGATCGACTTGGGATTTGGGGTTTTGGGTGTCGCCGCTTTGAGTTTTGATCGATGCTGGCGTCACCTCTGGTTTTACGAATTGCGCATCTTTGCCCACATGGGATTGGACGTATGATAGTGGCTCAAGCAGGGTTGACACTGATAACGCATGGATTGCAGGGAGATCAAGGGATGCGAGCCCTATTCGGGGACACACAGATTTTGACAAGAAGATACAATTTAATGAAATATATGACCAGTCTGAAGGAAGTGAGGCTTGAAAAATTAGTCAAGGCATCGAAATGCCATTATGACATAGATTGAGCATAAGGGGGTTGAATACTTGACCTTACTTATGTGGATAGGTAGGAGAAATCCATCAGGTCGGCTTCCTACTACCCTTGTCGGTACTTGAATTTGACCTTCTCTTGCTCTATTCCATTACGACATATACGCTCAAATTTCTCCACGCCGGCGAAAATTGATTAAAGCGCTTCTGAGAGAATATTGCTTCGTAGCCGAGATATTTATCAGAGATATTAAACCAAAAATAAATGGAAACCGCGAAAGTGACGCGTTGTGACCTCAAATTAATTTACCCTGAAGCTTTGTAAGGTAGCACCGGCCTCGCCCATTCAAGGGAGGGCGGGACGGAAGCGAGAGGGTCCCCGATGCACAGGCCACTCGATCTGGGGTCAGACAAGCGAACCCACAAAAAAAGAAAGCAGGACGGGAGGAAGGAGCAAAGACAGTGTGAAAGGTTCAAGGTCGGCGATTATCACCATCATCACCAGCTTGGGCTGATGAACTCGGTATTTGCTGCTCCTGTATATGTTTGTGTCTGGCGGAAGTTAATATATTACTTGAAAGTCAGCTCATTCGGTTGTCGGGGAGATATGTAGCTACACACAAGCACAGTACATTAAGAGATGATACGCACCTTGATGCCCACCTTGCTCCCTTATTATCCTTATACGGCAACTTCTCTTCTACCTTTTATTTCAGAAACATGGATTCTTTACTTGCAAATAATGCAAGGGGAAGATGCGCCGAATACCTATGATGCACTCTTTCAGTTGGGCTTGTCTTGGATATATAAGCACTCGCTAGACCGTCGTATCTTCTTGTGTCTTAGTCGAGTCCTACTAGACCTCGAGTCCTCGAACAACCGTCGTGACGCTAGAGAGTCTGGATCGCCTACAGTGAGAATTACACGAAACACGGCTCTCATACCTTACGCAAGCCACAGCCCCTCCCTCTCCTTCCTCACCAGTCCCTGACCTTCTTTCCCTTGCTGTCCGTGCCACGCCGGGTCGCCCACACTGAGAAACGTGCCCCCCGAGTGGTGTCAGCAAACGGTGCCAGGGCAGGGCAAAAAGAAGGAGTGTCGTGCTGGGACTCCCTGCCCAACCTTTCTTTCCTCCGTATTCCATTTCCAACCTCCCATTCGATTCTTACATCTTGAATCTCATTTTTCCATCACTTTCATATTCACAAACAGTATCAATATCCTATACAACCTCTACACGAGCGAGCCTCGAACTTTAACCTTCACCGACCCTCTTTACCGCCGATTTCGAGTCCGACTCCGCATTTCCTACGCTCCAGCATTGTGGTGTGACTTCATTCTGCATTGTAATCAACAACTCATCAGACTTGTTCGATCCCTTCGACGCTTGGTCTGGCATGGCCATTGCCGCTCCTCGGCCACCACCTTGATCTTTAGAAATTGGTTAGCGGGTTCCATGTAATCGCCCACACCGGTAACCTTAGCCGAAAATGCTGCGACGACCTCCGGGCGAGGGACGTCGACCCTTACAGCAACAGAAACTCCTACTCGCCTTTGCTATTATCCTTCTACCCTGGTTACAGCTCGTCGATGCTCAGCAGCAGCACCGACCAGCTGGCGAGCCTGCCTTACCACAGCTGCAACGCCCCGGTGGCAGCAGCCAGCAGCTAGCCGACGATGCCGTACATCAGTGGGCTGCTACGCCCATTGATGCAACCAAGGCGGCCCGCGAGACTGTCAAAAACGTAAAGCGAGCTTCCACCCTGAAGCAACGCCAGCCTCAGCAGAAAAATGAACCGATCCGCAAGAACCGAAAGAGAGAATACGAAAACATCCTCATCCCTGACGATGCGAGCGCCCTCGCAACTTTGGCTCCGGCTCAGGCCGTAGGAGCACCAAACCCTTCACGACATCAACGGCCCAGCAGTGTTCCCGCTTCTGGGCTCGCATCGCAGCAGATTGCGCGGAGTCTGAAGGATTGGGAAGTAGAAGATTTTGTTCTTCTGGCGACCGTCGATGGAGACCTATACGCCAACGACAGACGAACCGGGAAAGAACGTTGGCATCTCGAAGTCGACCATCCTATGGTAGAAACCAAGCACCATCGTGCACAACAATCTAGTCTCGACGAAAACTATCTCCCAGTCGACCACTACGTCTGGATTGTCGAGCCCACTCGAGATGGATTGATCTACTTGTGGAATCCAGATTCCAACCAGGGTCTCATCAAGACGGGCTTCAGCATGAAGAAAATTGTTGAAGAAATGGCACCCTACGCCGACGAGAACACGCCAGTTGTTTACACTGGCGATAAGAAGACAACCATGATTACTCTCGATGCAGCTACGGGAAGAATATTGAAGTGGTTTGGTTCCACAGGATCGCACGTGAACGAAGACGAGAGCTGCTCGCGCCCCGACACGCTGTATGATGCAGGCAGTTTGGAGTGCAGTTCCACTGGCACCATCACTCTGGGCAGGACTGAATATACCGTTGGTATTCAGCGCCGTGATGATGGTGTTCCTATTGCAACACTCAAGTACGCCGAGTGGAGTCCCAACAACTACGATAGTGACCTATTCCAGCAACATCACTCCTCGCTCGACAGCAAGTACATCACAAGCCAGCATGATGGCAAGGTCTACGCATTTGACTACGCGAGATCTGAGAAAGCAGAACCTCTGTTTAGCGAACACTTCGCGGCACCTGTTGCTCGGGTTTTTGATGTATGTCGACCCGGAGACGCGACCTCTGAGAGCAATCCGGATCTTGTTGTCCTTCCTCAACCGCCAATGCCTTCACAAGATGAAACCATTGCCCGCATGCGCAGCAACAGCATTTTCCTTAACCATACTCGAGCTGGAGACTGGTACGCCATGTCTGGCCGGGCGTACCCCCTCATCATAGATGCCCCCATCGCTCAAATCTCTCGCCCCGAGTGGTGGGACATTGCTCCCACGTGGGATACAATTAACCAAACCAAGCTGTCAAAGGCTTTAGTAGGCACACACTTTCTCGGCAACAACCGCAAAGGAGGTGGCCCACATCCGCCTAGTTTGCCCGCTAGATCGATTGAAGGGCCAGGGACGTATGAGGTCTACGAAGAGCACGAGGAAACCGAGAACGACTCCAAAACCGACATGGCGCTGAACATCTCAGAAGACAACCCTACTTTTATTGACCCTACTTTCTTCGACAATATCAAGCGGATACCTCAACGCGCCACCCAAAGTGTCAAGGACTTCATAACCAACCCGGTCATGATCATTATATTCGTCTCAGTTTTGTATTGGAACGAGAAGAACATCCGCCGGCATTTCCAACGTGGGAAACACAGGGGCTTCTGGAATGAATTCCAGAACGTCGTGGGTTTAAAGGAAGCCGATTCTACCGAAGAAGATCTGGATGATGGCGACAGCAGTGACAATGAAGGCAACATCGATGCAGGGCCCGAAACGGCTACCGAGGAGATTAAACCCGAGGCGTCGGCAGAGAAGTTAGAGGAGAACATGAAAGAGCCCGTTGTACCGGCTCCCGAATCGTCAAACTTGGAGCCTGATACATTCCCACAAACACCTATCAAAGAAGTGGAGCTGAGCGACCGGGAGGCGACTCCGAAGCCTAGGAAGCCGGCAGCTGAAGTGAACGTGGAGACACCTGTCAAGACGCCAGCAGGTGCTCCTAATGGGCCACAGAACGAGGTCAAAACTCCATCGGCCAACGGCAATCAGAACGGTGCACCGCCAGAGAAGAAAAAGAAGGCTCACAGAGGTCGACGTGGTGGCGTAAAGCACCGAAAGAATCGCGCTCAAGAAGCCTCTCAGTCTCGTGGCGATGATCCTTCCACGGCCACTGTTGAGGACGCCGTGAACAACGCCAAGAAATATGGTGATCGACCCAGTCTGGAGCCTGATGTTATGACCGTTCACGATGACATGCAATCTGTGACAGGCCCCATCATTCGCATGGGCAACATAGAAGTGAACACGGAGGAGCAGCTGGGTACGGGCAGTAACGGAACCTTGGTATTTGCTGGTAAATTTGATGGTAGAGCGGTGGCAGTCAAGCGCATGTTGATTCAATTCTACGACATCGCCTCTCAAGAGACTAGGCTTCTCAGAGAAAGCGATGACCATCCAAATGGTAAGACATTCAAATCATTGAAGAATAAGGCTTCTAACATTTTTAGTCATCCGATACTATTCGCAGCAGATGCGTGATGGCTTTCTCTACATCGCGCTGGAACGTTGTGCTGCTTCTTTGGCTGATGTTGTGGAAAAACCCAACTATTTCCGAGATCTTGCCAACGCTGGTCGACATGATCTGCCCAACATCCTCTACCAGATCACCAATGGTATCAGTCATCTGCACGAGCTCCGAATCGTTCATCGCGATCTGAAGCCGCAGAATATCTTGGTCAACATGGGCAAGGACGGCAAGCCAAGAATGCTGGTATCCGACTTTGGACTTTGCAAGAAGTTGGAGGGTGGTCAATCATCTTTTGGAGCGACCACTGGCCGCGCAGCTGGCACATCCGGCTGGCGTGCTCCCGAGCTCTTGCTTGACGACGACGCTCGGGACGGCGCGATGATGGAGGCAAGCACACAAAGCGGCTCTGGCTCGGTCTTGGTGGATGACAGTACGATGCCTCGACGGGCTACCCGTGCCATCGACATTTTCTCGCTTGGGTTGGTCTTCTTTTACGTCTTGACCAATGGATCGCATCCCTTCGACTGCGGAGATCGTTACATGCGGGAAGTCAATATTCGGAAGGGCGAGTACAACTTAGATCTTCTTGACTCGCTTGGCGATTTTGCCCACGAGGCCAAGGATCTAATCGCGTCCATGCTCCATGCAGACCCTAAGAGCCGTCCTACTGCGAAAGATATCATGGCTCATCCCTTCTTCTGGTCTCCGAAGAAGCGACTCGCGTTCTTGTGTGACGTATCAGATCACTTCGAGAAGGAACCCAGAGACCCGCCATCGCCAGCGTTGGCCGAACTTGAGAGTTACGCAGCCAGAGTCACTAGAAATGACTTCTTGAAAGGATTGCCTCGTGATTTTGTCGACTCTCTTGGGAAGCAACGCAAATACACAGGGTCTCGTCTTCTCGACTTGCTCCGCGCTCTGCGAAACAAGAAGAATCATTATGAAGATATGCCTGACGCACTCAAGCGCGCCGTTGGGCCTCTGCCTGAAGGATATCTGGCATTTTGGACAGTACGGTTCCCAAACTTATTACTGACCTGCTGGAACGTTGTATGGTACGTGCAATGGGAGCAGACGGATCGTTTTCGCGAGTACTATGAGCCTGCAGCTCTTTGAAGAGTAGGATAACAAAAAGATTGGTTATTTGGGTGTGAAGCTGTGTCAATTGATTTATCCTGTTTTATATCACACTCGTTTCTGGATAAAATCCTCAGAATAGTCGTCTACTATTGAATAGTCAATTAAGACTGTTAGCGATTATGATTGTTCATATGTTGATACATTCGTTGTACCTGTGCTCGTCTCCTGATAACACAATCTGTAAATCAAATGATTGAAGGTGACTAGAAGCTTGCCAGCAGTTGACTTTCCACTACCATCCTGTATACACTACTAATTCACCCCAACGCTTGGGACGTCTTCAACGCCAAATCACCTCGCTTGCTACATCGCTTCATTCATCCATTCGTTCATCCAGCCCAAGATATAGTTGGGTAGTACACACTGATCCGACAAGATTCATCCATTCACTTGATATACCAGACAACAACTTTAACCCCACTGCACCAGAACCTTCTTGCCCTTCTTTCCGCCCTTCTTCTTTCCGCCCGCCTCATCATTGTCGGCGGGCTCTTCACCAGCAGGTGTACTCGGCCCACTACCGCCCCACTGGAAACCAGTCTCACGGTGTCCATAGTCACGTCGAACTGCACGGCCGTTGCCGTAACCGAAGATTGTGGTCGTGGGCTTTGCCGCAGCGGGAAGGGCGGGGAAAGCGTCTTCGCCTGTAGGACGGGGAGCAGGACGGGGACGGTTGAGAGTTGTGGATTGTGAGGAGGATGAGGGAGTAGGAGTTGTCCAGTTGGAACGGGAGGCAGAGGAAGAGCCGCCAGCTGAGGGTAGAGACGGGAATGCGGAAGAGGATGTCGAAGGAGGGTTGACAGCAGGACGAGCAGCCCATGATGATGGACCGCTTGAGGAAACGGGAGCGGGACCGCCGAGTCTTGTGCTGTTCTTGAGCTTGAGAACACGGTTCGAGTATTTCTGAGTGGCCTTTGCGTTGGGGACAGCTGGGTTTGTAGTTGCTGCGTTCGCCCAACCGCTTGAACTTGAGGTCTCGCCATGCATACCGCTAAGGCCGGGCAAGCTGGGGTAGTCTTCGTTTATGGCACGCCAGTCCTGCCAGGCCTTGCGGAGGGCGTCGGCTTTACCTTTATCTTCGTACAAATCTGCGACTTCTCGTACCAGGGTGCCAAGGGCGTTGGAGGAGACGTCGGCGAAGAGAGTGAAGAAAGCGTCGATAAGCTGTGGTGCAGTCAAGCCGCCTTGACGATATGAGGAGATGTGGTTTCGGAAAGTAGCCATGCGCTGGCTATCGTTTCCGAGGAGGTTAGATGCTCGCTCAACCACACTGCTATGACGAAGATTTCGGGCGCGCTCCTCAGGGCTGAGGTTGGTTGTATCAGTAACAGTAGCAGACTCGATGGGATTAGCCAGGTTTGTCTGGCTGCCGCGAGGAGTATTCGCCGAGCTAGCACCACGAGATTGTGATGAGGCCTGAGCTGGTGTAGGTGAAGGAGCAGAGAGTGAGCCGCCAAAAGTACGGTTTGACACGGACTGGGCAGAATGGATGGCCATCTGCCGCTGGAAAGCAATCTCATCACGTCGTAAAGGCTGGGCAGAGCTGACTGGGACCGGTTCCGCATTAGGGTCACGGCCTCGATTTCCTCCCCTTCGCCCTTCTCTACCTCCACGTCGTCCTCCTTCTTCTCTACCACCACCGCCCCTCTCCTGCTGGTACGGCGTTCGAATGTCAAATCCTGAGATGTTGACCACTCGTGCGTCTCTGCCTGTTGCCTTGCCTCCGTGCTCTTCTAGCTGGTGAGCCTGCAAGTCCAGCTCTGATTCGTAGACTACAAACTTCTTCTCCAGACATTCTCGGTCGCCACAGAGGTAGTGGTCCTTCTTGAAATGCTCTTCGAGTGCGTTGTAGTCGAGGTAGTAGTGTGGGTGCCTTGAGTCTCGTCTGTCGCAGATAAAGCATCGCTCGTGCTTCATTCGGCAGTGCTCGTACAACTTGTCATCGTCGTAGAAGCGCTCGCCACAGAAGCCACATAGAGGGTGACCCTTGAAACCCGTTTGGTCTGCCGCGCCGGGCTTGTCGTCTCCATGACGCATGTGCTTCTCTAGCTCCTTATCCGCGAATAGCTCATGTTCATGTGTGAAAACCCTCTTGTTACGAGTGCAAAGATCGCACATTCGCTTGCGGTGAGCAGACTTGACATGGCGGTGCAGGTCTGGCCAGCCTAGGCCGGCGAAATCGCATGAAGGGTCGGGGCAGTTGTATCGTAGGAGAAGAACAGTGTCGCCAACGATATCTTCATTTGTGTACTTGATACCAATATTGCTATCAGTTGTGGTAATATCCTTTTCCGAATAATCCTCAAAGCGTTTCTCGGGGTCGTCGGTATAGATGACATAGGGAGCTGGGGTCTAGAACAACGTCAATGATTAAGCCCCTGTCAGGAGGCGAGGAAATGGAAAACATACACGACAGTGGGCGCAATCCTTCGTCTTATAAAGGGCCCTCATACGTAAGCCGCAGATATGGCATGTTGTGTGGTTGCAAGGCGCGATAGAGTGGTGAGCGACTGGGTTGGCGCAGATAAAGCACACTTCGCCGTCTTCGTCTTCAGCAGCTTCGGCCGCTTTGCCAGCGGCCATGGCATGAGCTCTAGAAGCGGCGGCAGCGACATCTTGAGCAGCTGGATTCGCAGGGACGTTGGGGACATTGGCGTTGTTACCGCCACGACCGCGCCGTTGGCCGCCTCGTCGATTCTGGTTTCCTCTGCCTCGGCCTCGTCCTCTGTTGCGCTGGCCGTCGCCTTGGGGCTGGGAGTCGGAGGAGGTAACTCCAGTGTTGTTGTCACCCTCTGGTGGAGCCATAGCGAGCGGCCCTAAGCTTTCAGTAGTTGATTCGTTTGCTGACGTGGGTGAGGTGGAAATCAAGGGTAGAGCTATGATTATGTCGCTCGCACGATGGATTGTCGAGTTGTCAAGATAGATAGCTATGGAGCGTAGACCTAGAGCTATAAATGGTTTAAAGCGGTGGAAAGGCTTTCAATGAAAGCTCGAAAGTCGTTTTATCGTTACGGAGACTAAATGGATGTAGTTCAGGGTGAATCGCTAAGGAGCGAGGTGATGATGTCGACCAGATTTTATTTGGGCTGTCTTCCATAATGGCGGGGCAGCACTTCCTAAAGAGTGACAGCAAGTGCCCTGCCGTGGGGGGCGTGGTGGCTGTTCAAGCCACTTTCTATCGGTATCTGTGGCTGAGTAATATTCCGCCTAGGACTCATCAGTGGGGCGATGGGTGAATTGGGCTTTTTGATTGGTCTTTAAACTCTGATTCAGTTCTGGGAGTCACCGGCAAGACAAGACCAGGTTGACGAGATTGGTATGGGCTCTCACTGACTCATCTAGGCTCATCATGATCAGATACTTCAAGGGTATAAAGCGGTCCAAAGAATCGAGACTGATGATATCCAATACAAATGATCATTTAGGTGGATAAGTACTAATTAAACTATTACGGGTTGCTCTAAAGATGTCATAAAATAAGAAAGCTTGTTCTAAAGTGCCTACCTGTTAGGGACATTTGTCTTAACCTCTAACTGGCAACATATGTTCCGACGATGTCTAGCAAGAACTTGAGATGATAGTCTTCATAAACCATTTATTTCTGGCTTGGAATGACCCAGTCATGACCCAATAGAAACGCACGCCTACCTAGGTTCACCGAGATCAACCGCCTAGATCCCCGTCTTAAGAGGCACAAGTACATTGTAATTTCATCTTCTTTTTCCCTGATGTGGCAGCCATCAGGCATTGTTTAGCATTCCTCGCTATTGGTCCCAAAAGAATCCCACTTTATAAAGACTGCCTGGTGGCTCAAAAGATACTGGGCACAATCCTAGTTACCCATCCATCGCCCGTCAATAACTCTCAGGCCCATATAGTAGCTATCCGCTGCCAAGTATACCAACTCGCGAGCAAATCCCTGTCGCGGCACGCTATTGATAGCGTCCATCCGTCCAATACTCGAGACCCCTACTGAAATCACCCGGAATGCTCCCCTTTTCCATATGCTGTTGATCGCCGCCAAAGGGGAATAAATGAAATATGAGCAAACCATAATGCCGGTTACGCCGCCGCGCGCCTAGAACGCTGTCATCGAAATCCTCGTAGAGTGTCCGTGTCGTCATCGTGTAGACGTGGTTCACTACTCCTCGCCAACAGGGTAGAGGTGGCTGCCAATGTCCTTGTTCATCCGGAACATGTCCACCTTAGCCTGCTTGAAAACTGCCTGCATCTTTTCATCGCATATGATCTGGCGCTTGTCCTTGGGATCTTGGAGTTCGTTTGCTTTGATGTGTTCCCAAAGCTTCTTGACCACCTGGGGTCGGGATAGCTGGATGTGTGTTAGCCAATGGTCGTCATCTTTGCACTCCTAGAAGAAGCAAATGTGACAAGTAATTCACATACCTGAGTTTCGCCAACAAGCTCGGAGAGTGTTTCACTCAGGTTGAAAGGCTTCTGGAAACCTCCACCAGCCTTCCTCTTCTTGCCAACCTCGCCATCCGCTGTCTCTAGATCGCTATCATCATCGGCTTTAACCTTCTTTGCGCTTTTCTTGCGTGGCGCTGCCTTCTTCTTGGTCGGCTTGTCACCTCCCCCTCGAGTCTTGCGCCCTCTGGCTAGGCTGTTTTCCTGCGCCTGTAGCTGGGCGGCGAGTCGAGCGTCTGCATCTTCGGCCGAGGACGATCGCTTCACCTTCTTTCGCGAGGGTTCAGGCGTTGCGGATTGTTCAGTCTCGCCCACGTCGGAGGCACCGTTGGCGGCGTACGAGTCGACGGTAGCGGGAGGTGCAATGCCATTGTCGGCTCCAGAGACGGCATCAAAACGAGCCTCGATGAGTCGCTTGATGGCGTTCTAGCGTGTTTAAGTCAGCAAGATGGGACGAAAAGAAAACGCAAGATCGCGCCGCAAGGTTTGGAAATGCAACGTCAGTTATGCGTGCCTGCATACCTTCTGGTCGCTCAAATCTTGGCCGCCAAGAGCATTCTCCAAACCCTGCCGGATCTTCTTTCGCGAGATAGTCTCGAGGTCAGACGTCTCAAGAATATTGTCGATGATAGCGGTATAGCGCTCGAGCTCTTCGGTAGTCACTGTTGTTGGGTGGTGTTATAAGAGGATCATAGGTGCGAAGGGGGTCTGTGCCAAGGGGTGCCGGGCCAACTTACAAGGGACACTCATGATGATGATGTTGTTGTTCGCAAAACGGCTGCTGCGGGATGTGCAGAGTTGTACAGGAGAAGTTCGGAAGTAGAAGCGGCTCGGGTGCAGCTATGAGACGAGAGGGGCCTCAAACAGCGGGGGGATATGCGCAAACAAACTGCAGCGCCTGCAGCCGTTTGTAAAACAAACAAGACTAGGAATGCGACTGCGGCAAAGAGGAAAGAATGCGCCGTTTGTCGCCGATATCAAAGCATGTCCCAAGTTGATTGCGCGCGCGTGCTATCAGTGATGCGGTTAGGCGATTCGCGGATCAACGCGGTCAAAGATGGATGATAATGGTTGGTCGCGCAGGTCCCGCGGTCGGTCGATTGCAGTGGACGAACCGCGGCATGAGAGGACGAACAAGGTGGGAAATCGACGGACGGTGGCCAAGGTGAAGATGACCAGCAAACCAATTAACGAAGGATAACAAGAAGTGGACCAGGCAGCCGGGCTTGGATGGGGCTGAGTGAAGGTATCGTGAGCTTACGTCGAACTGTTGTGCAGGATCAAGTTGATGTTCACACACGCAACCTTGGAAGTCGAGTAAAGACAAGCCACCGATCTCAGTCCGATGAGGCTGATGCGGCTCTGATGTTCCGTGGCTGGTGACTGACTGGGGTTTTAGCCAGTGAAGTTGCGGCAGGCTTGGAGCGCTGGCTCAATGAGGTAAGGCCTGACACGGGAGGAAGCGTGCTCCATCCACAATAGGTCCCTCGGTCCTTCCATGTTTTGTCTCTTTTCATTTTTCATCCACATCACGTGGGGTATGTCTTTTGTCTCGTTGTGTGTGACGTGTGACGCTTGTTGGCATGATAAAATCCTCTGAAGCTCGAAGAATTTCGATTTCCCTTACCTGGCCCGTGACGAAGCCAGTGACCTACCTACCTACAGTGAATGCGGAGAACCCATTGTGTAAGCCAATTGCTGATTCAGTAACATCCAGAGTAACTCATGCCCAACAGGGTGAATTCTATTAAAATATCATCATCATAACATATGGAAATACTTATTTGATGTTCGTATTAATTTTTAATTTATTCTACTTTTGTAGGATGGATTATGTCGTCGCTCTCGACCTCGCCTACCACCCCAGTACTGCACTTGGCATGCTTGGGTAGTCCCGACAGCGTGTAGTGATGTAAGCACTTAAATAATTGTGGTACTCCCCAATTCTCGTGAGACAGTCATTTCTGTAAGCACATTCACAACTTGTATTTGGTAATCTTACTTGACCTCCATGTCCTTCACTTGTCAAAATGAGTTATAAATTATGCCATTTACTCCTAAAAGCACGGATCCCAAGCTCCGATTCCTCGGGCGATCGATTGCCCCGCGTTACCGAGAGTTATCCCGTGATTTATCAATTGCTTTGATGTCATAGATCTTCAACCACCCAACGTCCTGTCGTATTATTGTAGGACTTACACGATACAAACAAAGCAGCCAAGAACTTGATCGTAATTCTGCACTATGATATTCCCCTCGAAACCGCTCAACGCCATCAGTCAGGCGTTCCCTCCGAAGCCCCGCTTCACCGAGGCCAACGTCCCTGACCTCACAGGAAAAGTCGCCATTGTCACTGGCGCAAACACAGGGGTTGGTCGTGAGGTTGCTCAAGTTCTCTACAGTAAGAATGCCACCGTCTGGGCTGCCGCTCGAAATGAGCAAAAAGGACGTGCCGCTATCGAAGGCATCAAGCGGCAACATCCTGAGTCTAAAGGCACCATCAAGTTCCTCAAGCTCGACCTTGCAGATCTAACCACCATTGGAGCTTCAGCCAAGGAGTTTTTGGCGGCTGAGAGCAGGCTCGATCTTCTTTTCAACAATGCAGGGGTTATGACGCCGCCAGAGGGCTCAAAGACTGCGCAGGGATATGAGCTTCAGCTTGGAACCAATTGCCTTGGCCCTTTCTTGTTCACCAAGCATCTCACGCCTCTCCTCCAATCTACAGCCAAGTCGGCACCCAAGGATTCTGTTCGTGTTATTTGGGTCTCAAGCTCGGCCGCTGATGTCTTGTCGCCCAAGGACGGCTTTGAACGTGATAACCTGGATTATCACGAGCCGCGCAACCTGGTGCATAAGTATGGTGTTAGCAAGGCTGGCAATTTCTATCACAACACTGAATTTGCCAGAAAGTACAAAGAGGATGGCATTGTCAGCGTGGTATGTTATCTTATGGCTTAGCATTGGTTACAATGACGCTAACATATCAGTCTCTCAACCCTGGTAATTTGGCAAGTGAACTTGATCGAACTTCGCCTTGGTGGATGTACTACCCTCGAGTCTATACCACCTATCCATCTATCAACGGCGCCTACACAGAGCTATTTGCCGCCTTTTCTTCGGACATCACAATTGAGAAGTCTGGTATTTGGGGTAAGAGGTTCATCATCGTGGATTGGCTGAATAATGCTAATAGTTCTTCTAGTGGTTCCTTGGGGTCGATTCATGCCCATCCGTCCAGATCTCCAAAAGGGAGCTCTTCCCGAGTCTGAAGGTGGCACAGGTATGGGCGAGTTCTTCTGGAACTGGTCTGAGGAACAGGTCAAACCTTACTTTGAAAGTTGAGCAGAATGAATCAATGATCGCGTTGTACATTTGAAGACTATATATAGATGGATAAATAATTCGCGGGAATCGTTCTTAGGCGTATGGTATAAGATTAGGGATCATTTTCTAATTGAGCTACGAGTTCAATCATTAACAACAACATGTCCCAGTGACGACGCCAATCCTGAGTCCAAATCTCTCATTAGGTCACCCCAGAGCAGCCCTCCTGGCGTGTCTGCCGCCCAGACTTCGTCGTCTTGCATATTATCAAGGCCCACATTAGCCAAGCTTTCCTCTCCGATGCTCATGACTTGGTAATTACTGGGCACCGTCGATTCATCTACCGTTTCCGGGGTTTTCAGGCTGTCGGCCGGTGTTGTTGCAGGTGTGACGATACCGAGGCGTGCGCAGAAAGCTTGAACGAGCTCAAGACATTTAGTCCTTAGACTGTAGGCTAACTGTGCACCTCCTTGTGAGCCAGACATCTCGAGGACTCGTGCGGCTCTCGTGAGTGTCTTCCGTGCTGTAGGCGACAATGGACAAATGGGATACCCGCAGGCGAAGCCAGCCAGAGCAAATGTCGCGGTACGTTGCCAGCCGATAACTCGGAGCCACCCAGTGAGAATCTCGGAACCATTAAGCACCTGATGCAGTATGTTCGTGATCATAATGGCAGAGTTGACGCAAAGAACACAGTGGTTGTCGCTATTAAAGGTGCCAAGAGCCGGCGTTGGTAGAAAGGAGTTGAAGGTTCGAGTGAGCATGATGACAAGAGAATGATAGTCTAGTTCTAGAACCAAGCGTTGCCTTTGTAGCCATAGAGGGTCGGTCTGGCTCAGATTGAGCGTAGAACGATCGACTGAGAACGGTACGCCTTGCACACGTGGAGTTTTGAGACTTTCGGGTAGTTCGTCGACCCATGTTTTGAGGCGCTTGAGCTGTTCGTAGAGATATTTTGCACACTTCTCGCGTGACGAGGGATGTTGGTAAAAGTCGGGCTGATCAATCTCTTCAAGGGCATCCTCAATCACGGTCGCCAACTCGGTATGGACCTCGCGGACGATCTGGAAGAGTCGTTGTCTCTCGTGCTGAAAACGAAGCCAGTTGATGTCGGAAGGGCCAGCAAAATTAAAGTTGGGACCGACGAGCTGGGCAATTTGATCAGATTCTGGTTCAGGTTGATCATGTAGCTGGGAATCTGGGATCGTGAATGGGCGGCCAAGATGTAAAGCGAGTTGCGTATCTAATGTCACCAAGCAATTCCACAGTCTAGAACCCGTCTTGGTAGAAGCCGACTCCATGTGAGATAGCTCCTCGTTATCGTCATTAAAATGCAACCCTAGAGATTCTGCCGCAGTCACTGCTGATCGAACCATCATGTAGGCCGAGTTGACTTGGCCATAGGCGAAAAGATATATGGCACTGAGAAAGTAGCTCTGAGCTGTCTGTAAAGAGGGCGACTCCGCGTTTTGGCCTAGCGCCTGCTGCGCTTGAAGATAGAAATCGTACCCAGGCTGATCGGGCATAACAACAGCGTCGGAGGCCGTATACGAGGAGCCAAACTGGATACATAGTGCGATGACAATATCCACCAGCGGACATGCTTGTCTCGATGCATTCCCATGCCATAGTGAGTCGTAATGTCGTCGGAAGTCGGCCTCTTCGAGCACAGGGTAGACGGCATGGTAACCCTGCCAATAAAGGTCGAGCAACGCGTCTTGTTGTTCACGCTGTAGCCGGTTGCAATCAGGGGGCGTGAGGGGTGTTGAAAAAGCAGGAGTTAAAGGGGGCCTGATCTCAAAGTCCATCTTGGTAAAAGTTGATAGTCGATGAGTGAAATAGGTGAGCGATGATGGCCCATACTGGACGTCTTGAACCCGGGATCCTTTCCATCTTGGCGGGCGTTTGCGCACTTTCCCATGTTTTCCATCCGTAGGGGATGGTGTCAATAACTTTGTCTCTAGTTGCTGAACCTGACTTCTCAACCGTTGAACCTCTCTGTACACTCATCAGCTTGTACCCATACAAAGACCAGACCTGGACTCTACACCTACCTTGTCGCCGCTGCAACGCTCTTAAAATCATCACGACCTGAATTCACGCATTCCCTCTTCGCCTGCTTGCAATTCCGACATGGCCGAGTAGAATCGCATTTGACTCGAGTGAGCCGACACCAGTCACAGGCGCGTGACACTTGAGCTCTCTTGGGGCGGGGTTGTGACGTTGGTGGAGAAGGGGGCTTCTCGCTGGAGAGCGAGTTCGAAGTTGTTGTGATATCGAACGTTGTAAACATTGGAAACTCTTAATCGGGTTTGGGAGAGGATGAAGTAAAAAAATTGACGATTGTCGCCATTTGCTAGCCTCTGAGCATCTGTTTCTCGGCGGCTCGTGATGGATGGAAGGATGAGTCAGTTAGTGCAAGCCCCCATATTTGTCATCAGCTGTTAAAGCGATGGTGGGCAACGAACAGAAGCCACCCAAGATATTTGTTCATATCCTATCGAAGAGCTTGAAAAGCTAGATGCTGTATTATAAATGATTTTTCTTCGTCCTCAACGCATTTCACGAGATGAAATCTTCTTAGTCAGTTTTAGTAGGCAACGCGGATAACCTGTGCAGATAGCGAGCCTAACAATTACGACGTCTTAAGTTCACAGGCAACCAGCAAAAGAATCTACCCATATTCGTCAAACATCTCTCTCAAAAGTCTTTCAGTCTTCTCTTGAAAGGAATCAAGATGTTGCAGGAGTCTATCTCAGCACTATATTGACGTGCTGAGAAGTCCAAAACTGAGACATCAAGACATTATATACAATAACCAATGGCAGGTCGCTCTCAATCTCCGTGTCGCCGAATTGGGAAATCGGAGCAACTCCGAAAACTCCTTATGGAAGAACCATACCTGGAGATAGGACATCTTAGAAGCAGAGAGGACCTGATAACCTCAATTGCAGGTGAATATAACGGCTCGGATAGGATCCTTCCTTTATCCTTCCGAATCTCTTGATGGTAGCACGGTATCGGCTCATCAAAGGCGAGCAGGCTGCAACTACCCGTACCGTAGGAGGCAAGTATAGTTACATGCTCGCTTACCATACTACCTAACTTGCAGAATTCTTGGAATACCTAGAATGAGGAAAGAACAGAAACAGCCTCCCAGCCTATCTATCCATTTCCCCGTGAAGATGACATCTCCATGTCACGAAGCAGTTTACGCTGCTGCTTCTTTCTCCTCCCACCACCAATTCCACCTAACTCTCAACTCTGGCAACTGAATCATTGTCGCAAATGCAATGATAAACGCGAAAATGATAAGTCTTTGTTTCCTTCTATTTGCCCTAACTGCATATACCGCATCTTTGCCAACCCCCAACGAGCGAGCCGTGACCTTCTGTGGAGCGCCCGACAAGAGCGACTATACCCTTGTTCAGGGTACGATGAGGCATCGAAGTGTGATTGTTATTTTGGCTGACTTTAAGGATGCAGACCCGTTCTTTGGTGACGAAGATGTTGGTCAACCAGGTATCACCCTCGAAGCTGTCTATGGTGAAGACCGACTTCGCTGGTTTATGGTGTACCAAAACGGCATCGACTTCAAGCCGTATCGCGCCATGAAGGTAAGGCATGAATCATGCACAGGGTATACTATTTCTTCAACTGATGACTACTACAGATTCCATCCAACGCGACAGTCTTCATCGACCTAACCACTTCGTGCCCTACCTTTGCCGGACGACTCGTTCGCGGTGCCGATATCAACTTTGATGGTGGGGCTCACAACCTGGGCACATGGACGGAGGTGAACTGGGAGAGCTATCCGTTTACGTACGGCGGAATTTCTGTTATTGAAGGTGACTCAATATGCAGATGGTAATAGGAATGGCAAGTTAACACCGCAAAGGCAACGACGGACCAGTTCTCCTCCAATCCGAAGATCCAAACGCCCCAGCCATGGGTTTCGTAGACGATCTGGTTCCCATCGCCCCGAACGAATGCAGAGTTACGAAGGACAGTGGAGGCATGACGTTGAAGCCAACTGACAAAGACGGTTACGATGAAGCGACACGGGAGTTTACAAAGCAAACACTGGACGAGAAGAAGGTGTCAATTGACAAGAACCATACCGCGACGGTTATGTCCCACAATGGAAGGTTCAAGGTCACGTTTCTTTATGGCTATCATTAGTCGAGGCGTAGCCGGCAGGTGATGTCTCGGCCACTCGCTTTGGGCTTAAGCGACTCACGTTTTCTCTCGTTCTATATCAGTCTGGACCCAACAAATTCTGAGCAAAAGTTGTTCTAGGGGCGATGTGTAAATAGCTCTAATGGTCGCGATAGTCGACTTGCCTAATCCGGTAGTTGAAAAGAGAGCAGCACCGAGTTGAGGTTCCCCCACCCTGCAAGTCAGAGTTGGAGACCGTTATCACGCGGGGTAAACATGGTTGTTATCTCAGAAATCTCCGTTCACTTTCCCTTTGCGGAGTTTATGATAGTGTACTGAACCTGAATCGTAGTGTGAGTATATCAAAAACCGCCGGGCCGGCTCGAAAAGGGGGGCCGGTTACCATCCGACGGCACTTGTGAGCGGGAGGGTGGGACGAATACCGTCATGAAGGCGGAGAATCCGGGGAATAGGAGCAAGGATTGTCTCTATCTTGATGGAGTAGCAGCAATCTTCGAGATGTTTCGTCATATCACAAGTAGAGACTAATAATGCACAGATAGACGTATCTGACGATGGACTAGGAGATGTATTTTTGACTAATGTAAACTCCCAAAAATATTCCTGGCCAAGTAACAACTGATGACTTGTAATATCTATCTTCATGATCTAAGATACTCAATCACACTGCTTCCCCACCGCACAGCACTCTTGTAAGTCCACATTCCTGGAGCATTGCCCTTGGAGAGGCCCTCTATAGCGTCAGCAAAAGCGGGACCGAGGCCTTCCTCCTTGATCTGACGGACGGGATATAGATAAGTCTTGAAGGAGAAGAGGATGGCGCGTGTCTTGGGCAGGCGGGTGAGAGTCTGGAGCTCGATGCGCAGGAATGTCTAGACAGGGGTGTTAGCTATGGTGTTAGTGTGAGGATGATGAACCTGCCTTTTCGATGTCGACGTCTTCATTCTCCTTGTACTTATCGTCGCCTGTGATGTGGTTTCCTTTACAGACGAACAACTCCGTGTGCGTCTGGACGGACCACTGCAACATGTTAGCATCGTCGATCAGAGACTTTAGTTTGGTGAGACCTCACGTTTGTCCGCTTCACACTCTTGCCCACTTCCAGCTTGGCAAAAAATCTTTCCATACTGGCTCCGATCTTCTCATACGAAGGCACAGGGGCATGAATCTCCACGAGTGTCTTGCCTAGCTTAGAAGAGGGGTCAAAGCCCGCGGGAAAGCAACACATGAATGCAACAGATTGATGACCCTCAGGGGTCTCTTGCAGCAGGAAAAGGTCTTCCTCGACTGTCTCGCCTAGTACACGCAGAGCAGCCTCCATGTTGCCCTCAGGTAGCGTGGGGAAGGTCATTCCTGTGGCAAGGTTCTCGCACATGGAGTTATCTTTTGAGAGCTTGAAGATTGTTGGGAAGCGCTGGGGGAGCTGCTCGGATAAGAGGTAGGTGTAGAGTTCGCGCACAGCTGCGTCGCCTTCAGGTGTACAGCCGTGGACGGTAGAGCCATGGCTAGCGATGATGCCACGGCGGTGTGTGATGCGCTCGAGATAGTCCTGGTCAATGGTGATGAGCTCTGAAGGGGTATCCGCCCGAATAGCTGCACAGACAGTTAGGACACACAGTTCCCTCGCTTTCATGAAGTGATCATACCCATCGTGATGTGATATGTTGGCTTAAACGGCCGCAACTGACGTCGCGGGGCAGTCTTCCAGTCGAAGTCATGTAAAGGCTCGATGGACGGCACCTTTTCAGGTGACGCTGCCTCAACCTTGACAGGCTGAGAGTGCTGCTTGCGGCTACGCATCCATCGCTTTGCCTATTGAGTTGTGGTTTAGCTGCGTAGGTTCATGATCGAAGTCAGCGAAGTAGACTTACAACGGTGGTGACAACCCAGACTGACACTAAGACAGCGGCTGGAAGAAAGATCAAGTTTGCGAAGGGCTGTAGAGAGCGATCGAGGTTCTGAGCAAAAGACATCTTAGCGATTTTTGCAGGATTCTTGAAAGGTGAGTTCGTTGTCGTTGTTGTAGACAATAGACAATCCAAGGAGGATATTTGATAGTCTTTTATATCTTGTCTGTAACTCACCTGGCCTATCTCTTTGCACGCCCTTTTGTACGCGATGTGTACTGTCGCCACCAAGACTATGCAATTCCATTCGTTCAAATCCTTGTGGGTACGAAACGAGTACAAAGGGCGTGCAAAAAGATGAAAGATGGTTGCTAAACTTCTCCGCACGCCGATATCGCGTGGAGCGCCATCCTGATAAACCTTAGTGCTAGCTATCTGTAATGGGTGGGTGTGATACCTTTTGGGGTAGAGGTTATCAGGAGACCCCTCTGCTCTCACATTAATGCCGGGATAAGGAAAAGCTCATTAACATTATTATGTGCTGTAACCAGTCTATCTATCCGTCTAGTGTATCATCTGGTATCATGCGTCGTATATACAGTCCCGGCCCGACCAGAACCACCAGTATCATCTATCTTTATGTCACTCTATAATTCCCACAGCAATTCTATCACCTCGTCTTTCATCTCTTCTATCTTTGGTGGCGGGTTCTTGGGGTCGCTTGACTTCTCGTCACGGCCAGGAATGTCGTCCTCGACACGATGAATGTAGATTTGTCGGAAATTCTTTCCAACCATTTCTGTATCAACCAGGCGATAGCTCTTCTTCAAACGATGATCCATCTTGGCTCTCATTGGGCTCAAACTCCAATCGAAACCTGCGGCGCCCTCCCAACTTCCTTCCATCTTGTTCAAATCGACACTCTCCAAGCCTGCGGAGTATTGAACAATACTATAGCCGTTGGTCAAAACCGTATCGGATCCAAACGTGAAGCGCTGCAGGAAACAGCTTCCACAAAACTCAGAGATTTTGACCATCTTGTCAACAGGAGCCTGGTGCCATGACTTCCAGTGATGAAGACTCATTGGGAGACGACCAGACTCGTAAAAGCCACTCATGTCTCCGCCCATATCCAGCTGGTGTAGTCCCTTGACGATTGTAAGCTTCGTCTTGGTCTTGCTGTAGATGCACTGCTTAAGGAGACCATCGCCTTGAGGTACATGGTCTGCTTTGAGGCATTCCTCTAGATGAGGGTCTAGCTCGCGAAGCAAGGCCGGGCTAAGAAAAACTCCTGCCCCTCCAAAGGCCATATAGCCATGGTGCTTGACTGCGTCGTAATTCTCCGACAGCCCACCCACGTACGCTGGAAGCTTGTGATCGTATTTGCCAAGGATTTTCGACATGGGAAAGAGAGACGGAAAGAAGGTATCGTCATCGACAATGGCGGTCCACTGAGTTTTGGAGTCAACAAATTGAAGAAGATCGCGGACTATGGCAAAATGCTGCTCGTTCGAGGTGATGGCCTTGTTCCATGGGTCCTTGATACTAAGATCAATTCCGTGCTGACGGAACTGTTCAGTTACTTCTTTGTACTTGTCTTCGTCACCAGGGTCCGTAATAACTGCCAGCAGCCGCGCATGTGTATTGCCGAGCCAGCTTTCGAACTGCGAGAGGGAGTCGTTCAACCGATCGAGACTCGTTGAGACACCAAACAAATAACCAGAGTAGTCCTCTTGAGGATATGGCGGAGGCACCTTCAGGGTAACAGGTTCGCAAGCAGGTTCCGTCCATCCTTCACAAGCCTGGTCCAGTTGAACGATTTGACCGCTCTTGATCAGAGGGTCTGGGTTCTGCGACACAACCTGGCTATCGAGCTTCTTGTCCACGACAGGGCGAATACATCGTTTCTGGTAGACGACGTCCCTCGTCAGGCCGTAGGCAGAGCGTCGAAGATGATCGATAGTGGGGACACACGATGGTGCAAGATCGAGATCTGGGCGATCGGCCTTGGCTTCTTCGGCGCTGAAAGGTAATGACAAAAAGCCTCCAAAGTTCAGAAAGAGAACAGTAACGATGATAAAGGCTACAGCAGCAGTTCTGCGCCGACCAGTGCGATGACGGGATATCATCGCTAATTTCGCAAATATCGCAATCTATGTAGCAGGATCGAAGCGGTATGACGTCGCCGATGGAATAAAACGTTGGCTTTCGCGTGGCTCGGCAGCAACGGCTTTCTCGGTCGCTCAAGCAAGACAGACTTCGAAGTCGGATCGTAAAGAGTCGGCGTGTACCGGTTGAAGGGCGAGAAAAGATTGGCAGAAAAAAGGCTGTCGCAATCAGAGGTAGCTCAGGAGTTTGGTCGAGGCTTGGCGCATGGCAAGATTAAATCGTAGAAGCAACGAAGCTGAAGATGTTTATGTTCAAGACAATAGTAACCATAAATAAATGATCAAAGAATATGTACTCTTCAAGAGCGCAAAACCATGACGCAAGAAAAAGAATATCAAGCAACGTAAGATGCGATGGATGTGAACCAAGATCAAAGATAAAGAAATCTTGGAGGAGAGATCGAAATATTTGGTAGGGGGCTCTCAACAGGAACCATACCCACTGCAACTTAATCAAGTGGGGCCTCCACTGTAACACCGACTCTAGTAAGGTGCAGGCTTGGCCTGACTCGACAAGCCAACGACGACAACATTGCATCTGCTTTCTTTTTAAATTGCAGGCGCTACAGTATTTACAGTACGACAAGCAAAGGGCTGTTTCGTTGTTTCCTGTATCATGGCGATAACTTTGTTTTAAACTTTATCTGTCATCGCTCTGCGGGTCTCTCAGTCCATATTCTTCTTATAGGGTCTGGACTTGCCCTGTGTCACCTGTCTGAAGAAGTTACGTACTACAAGGCATCTCGATGACTCTTTGGAACGACTGAATAAGAAGAAATGATGGGGCAGATATTGAGTAGGGTCATACAAATGGGCCGACACTTCAAGCCGAAGACATTGGATTGGCAACGTTCGACGCAGTTCTGGAAGGGATTGAGCCTCTACTCCGTACAATCCTAGACCCCAAGCTCAAAGTCTACTTACAAGGTAGCCAAGACGATTCTTCGATGGTTCCATGGGATGCCTACAAGTCCTCGAGTTTGTCGCGGCGGCTTCTACGATACGGGACTTGGTCAATCTGCGCAAAGAATTGGCTACTGTGCTACTCGCCGACCCCCTCAGGATGGTGGAGCTGCTATGGTATAAATCCCCAGATTCGAGAGAAGCCGACGAAACAAGATCTGAACGGCTCGTGTGGGCAGTTCGATCTCACTAGCAATATCTTAGCGAAAACTGCAAGAGAGCGACGCAGCCTGGAAGCGTCAAGTGATGGTTGTGGCAAGGCCTTCAAGGCCATTGTTCGCCGTATCGATACGAGGATACGCCAACTGTGAAAAGAGTTTAACATTGATGTTGGAATATCAACTGGTAATGATTCCATGTATGACAATCCCGCGAATCTTCTCGCCAACTTTCAACTGGTGGAGATAGATGCGCTATCATCCGATACAGAATGATGAGGGAATGTTTTGACTCTATCACATTTCCTAATATCTTGATCTAGCCAGGTCTAATGTTGTAGCCAATATGATATCTAGCTCCATTTCACTAGTGTCCACCCCTTAAGGTTCTTTTCCCAACTCTTGACAAGCCTCTTAGTTGCTCCCTCGCCAACAACCTCCAAGACATCTTCTGCGCCATCAAAGATCCACCTCCTTGCCGATGGCTCAAAGTCTCTTCCATTGACTTGCCCCTTCAGGTTTGTCACAGTATCCTTACCCTCCTTGAGCACTATATCTGACACTACGACAAGGTCCTTAATCTGTGCCATAACTTCCTTGGGGAGGTTGCTCTTACCGGAGCGGTCGCGCTCCTTCTCGCGGTCGTTGAAGGCAATAATCCATTGTGCGGCATTCTTCGTTGCAGCGGCCGTGTCGCGGAGAATGGTGAGTGAATGGAAAGTGCTGAGAGTGGTGATTTGATCTGAAGGGTTTGTGAGAGGAACAAGCTCGAGTTTGAGCGTGTCCAGGGCGACCTTGAGAGTGTCGACGATCTGAGCGAACTCCTCCGGCACGGGGTTGGCTCTGTTGATACCGGTGGTAAAAGGGATGAGCATGCTTAGCAGGCTGATGACCTCAAAGTAGGTTGCCTCTTGGGATGTAACGTCTGTTCTAGGTCCGTGTAGGAACTTGGTAAAAGAGTTGCTAAGCTGGCCAAGTGATTCAAGAACAAAGATCTGTTCGGGGACAGCGGCAGCTGCGGAAGCTTTGTAGATAGGTGGGGGCTTGTAGCCCAAGATCTCGTGGAAGGCCTCAGAGAGAAGTGACAGGTGAGCGCGGCGGTTCTGTGGGTGTTAGCTTTCTTCCGTTAGTGAAGGAAAGGGGGAGATGTACGGTTGACGTGGGCCCGATCCGTAGACGAGAGTAGACGGGCGGCCGAGAGCTACAATCCCACGATGGGAACGATCCAAAGTCGATGGTCTCAACAAGCTGCTTGTCATCGGTCACCTCGACTGGAAATGGTTAGCATTTATCAACAGACATAAAGTTGAAAGACAGCTTACTAAAGCGAGGGTCTGTGAGGACCTCAGCGAAATTCTCCGCCAAAAGTCGATCAGTCCTGGCCTCCTCGACTAAGCTCATCACGCGCGTGCAACTCCATCGTAAGTTTTCCATATATTCAGGGATATCAATCACACTGCTGTAACTGCTCGACTCAAAAGCATCGATCAACCGTCGAGGCATACGAAGCTTCAACGACGCATTGAAGTGAGAATTCAGCAGCTCCAGGAGTTCCCAACCATCTTCGTCTGATGATGAGATGAGAGCGGGGGAAATAGTAGACAAGCGGTCGTAGAAGATGGGAGCAAGGGAGTCCATGATAGTGCGCTTAACGCCTAGAGTTTCCCAGATCTCGCGAGCGCGAGGCGATGAGCCAACAAGGAGGTGCAGTTGGACCAGGATAAGAGAAATGATGCTGTGCTTGGGAGTCAGAGAGAGTTGGTGCTCGAGGAGTAGCAATGCCCGGAGGAGAGGAGCATAAGAGACAGGCGAGTTGGAGATATCGGTTGAGGGAGGGAATGCGGTCTGGATGTTGCAGAGGGCGATGATGACTACCAGCTCCGGTCTAATCTCCGCCTCGACGGAAGGGTTCTTTGAAGTAAGATCAGCCAATGACTGGTGGGCCTTGAGCGCAGCTTCAGCGACAGTCGCGAACACAGGCCCAGGTGAGCTGGCGTCGACCTCGGTACCAGTCACTACACACTTGCGTAGAGGTTGCTTGCCAGGGACAGTGCTGTACATGGAGGGGCACGTAGCCGCAAAGTATTGTAGCTTGAATGAGAGGTTTTGTATCCTAGCAGACTTAATCTCGTCCTCTGTTTCTTTAGCCAGTTTGGGGGCAAATTCGTAGGCAAGGTACTTCAAAGCAGAAGGGCTGAGTTTCTCAACAAATGCCTTGACATCGTCGAAGCAGGCAGCATTCGTGCCTTGGTCATTGATATACTTGATCAGCTCTTTGAGTCGGAAAGACGCAGGGACATCATCAGTAAGGTCGTCTTCGTCATTCGACGCGAGGTTGAAAGCTGCCGAGACCCGTGCTAGCAGAATGACGCGCTTATAAATCGGTCGCAGATTCGGCGACTTGATGAACCTCAAAAGGAGTTGTTCCACACTCTCCTCAACTCTAGGTTTCATCAGTCTATGTTCATTTTAGGGCAAGTTATCAGACTTACTCCGGTTTGGCCGTCTTTATCTCAGCAGCGGCCTCGATAAAGTGTCGCCAGACTTTCCAGTCTGCTGCCAAGAGGCTCGGTTGACCAGCTTCATCCTCGATTGATAGACAATCCTTGCATAGTTGGAAAATCTCCTCAAAGGCTTGCCCCTGCTGATGTCGAGTAATGACTCTGAGCAATAGCTCCTTTCTGCCCTGTCGAAATTGTGCAAGTGGGTTGAAAAGAGGGCTGGAGATGAGCTTTTCCCAGTCTTCTTTAGAGCCGTGCTTTTCGGTCACGTCGTAAAATAGCAGGATCTCTTCTTCCGTTTGTATGCTTCGGGGTTGGGGTTTAGCACCATCACCTTCAGTAGCAACCTAGAGTTGTAAGCCAGATGTCAAAACAAGGGCGAAGGGGCAATACCTGTTCAGCCAATTGAGCAGCACGCTGGATCTGTTTCAAGGCAAGCATCCCGTATAGCTTTGTCTTTTCGGGTGGTGATTGAGAGCTAGTCTGGCGCAAGTTAGCAGTGCACAAAACTGAAGTAGGTTGTACGAACCGCTAACAAATGGGTAATGACAATGTTCCAGAACATGAAGGTCCGATCTTGAGGAAACGATCTGTCTAACGTTGCTGCGATCTGAAAGGGCGTTAATCGACATTACACCCGACGATGAGGCCTCTCATACCTGTTGCGCGCTGGTGAGATCCCAGTGCAGTAGGCATGACTCCAAACACCGACTGGCACCAATCCTGTCTTTGGGCGCAGCTTTGACAAGGCGTGCCCTCAAAGGACCAAGTGTTTCGGGAAAATCATCTTCGCTGTTGAGCCCCTGGGCAGCCCATTCGAGAAGATCCAGAGCATCGACGTCCTTGACCACAGTTCCCTCTTTAACGTACTTATCGATAGCGGCTATGGCAGCAAACTTGGCACTAGGATCATCGAGCTGACTCTCAGCGCAAATCTTGACAATCTGTTAAAATAGGGTTAGTCTATAGTAACACAAGTACAAGTCTCAGAAGTGCGCACCTCATAGTATTGGTCATTGAAAGTTCGCGCCCGCTTCTCTGCAAGGCGAATCACTACAGCCCAGTTGCCATCGTTAAAGGCGGACTGAAGCTGGAGGTCGACGCCGTTTTTTAAGTTGGGCCGCTGTTGACGGTTCATGAGTGCCAAGCTTTGCGCCGATTTCCCGCTCCAGCTGACTGAAATGAAACAAACGAGGGTGAGTCTTGAGTGTGAGATGAGATGTTCCAGCTGTTTGGAGGGGCTCAAATTGAGAGCGAAGTGGGATGGATGAATGTGTGGAGGGGCGGTGGAAATGTGGCTCGTGCACCTTGCGCCACACTTTATACCTGGTAAGAATCTGGACTCCCTCTGATAATTCAACTGCTAGTTATCCTTGATTGCGGTCTTAGTATAGAGTATAATATCATAGAATATAGCCCAAGAATCTTCTAAGTCTAAGCTATAAGATTATATAACTTTTTAATATTCTATAATTATACGAAATATTATGGCACAGAAGTGCTAAATTTACACCTCTATTCCCGATTGTTCTTGAACCCACCGCCTATTTAGCCGCCCACATTGACGAAGCATCTACGAGCGAAACTTAGCGATAATCTATAACAGAAGGTCAAAAATCCATTTCTGTGCATTGATTTTGGATCAAAAGCAAAATTCGATCCTGCAGGCTTGAAGAATGCCAGGTGGGATAGCACAGGCCTGATTTGGAGGTAGGTATGTAGTGAAGGCTCATCAATTGGTAGATGTTAAGAACTCAGAACTACCGCTACAATCCTCCTGCTCGTCCAGGTCTCGTAAACTGTAGGACCAGATCAGTGGTAGAAAGGACTAGATCCTTGATTCTCAAGTTTCGGCAAACAGGGTTGGGGACAAGATATTAGGGAGACTGTCTGCAGTATCGCACAAGCTCATAAGACAACGGGAGTTACGATCTTACGAACCCGTGATCGGAATGTGAAAGGAGGGGCTTTGAAGTACTGCTTTTTCAAGGCTCTAACAGGTTCGTCGAGAGTTCTGTCTGACTTTCCGCCGTCATATGGTATCACGGGTATCACTCAACCATACGACATCCTGCCTTCCAGGGACAGTTGCGTGATCATGCGGAAACTTCCTTTCAACCTCTATCAAGCATTCGGGATGTACAAGAGTGGCTATACCTTTTCAGCCTTAAACTGTGCGACTACCCTAAGAGCCTCATTCTTTGCTTGGTGATGAGCATTTTCTGATGCGGCTCTAATGCGGCTCTGGTTCTGTTTAACTCATGTCCAACGGTTTATAAAACGACTTCGTCTGTCAACTAGGTACGAATCAACAACCAAGAGGCGAGAGAGACTGCAACAAACATCATTTAGCTTACTCCTTTTCGAATCCAAACAAACCTCCACATCTTTCCAATACTGCCATGTCATCTCCATCTCCATCTCCACCTGAGAATAAGTCCTCTGAAATGAAGCACCGGCCAATGTGCCCCCTTGAAAAGCATGTCCTATATTCACTTATTTTAATCATCGTTGTTGGCATCGCCGCTCTGGTTTCTGCCTGTTGGCTAGTCGCCCATATCCAGATCGAATCAGACCAAGGCTACATCAAAGCCGAAGTCATCGGAGGCACCCTCTCATCAACAGGGGCCAAACTCATCGACGCCGCCTTTTCCATGCTGGTTGCTCCAACTATCGTCGCAATCACCAACTGGCACATGTTCAAGCTTGCCCGTCTTTCGGCCGTTAATGAGCATCGTGGACGAAACTCTGCCGTCAGCATGACCGTGCTTGTTGAGGTTGCAGGCACTGATTGGGGATCATTTAGTCCCCTCAAGTTCTGGACTTTTATCCGGTCGAAGAGGCCTCGTGTCGTTTGTCTGGGCGCAATTGCGGCTCTCTCGGCTCTCAGCTTCTCTTTACTTGGTAACGTTGTCGCGTATCAACAAGCTGAAGCCGGCGCATCTGTGGATGAAGACCAAGCTAAATACACAATGACTTTCGTCCCTTGGATCCTCCTGTCTGGCCTCATAACACTGGGAATTGCGTGCGCATTAACTGTTGGACTTTCGCTTGATTCTTGGAAAGTACACTCGTTGAGAAGCGGGAGAATGCTGGACTCGATTCGGTTGACTGCTGATGTTGGAGTGGCGCTGGACAAGAAGGTCTTTGAGGAGTGTTCAACCTGGCACGGGGCAAGGCTGAATAAGTGTGCTGATGAAGCTCGGTTCCAGTACGAGGCGGAAACGCGCTTGAACAGTGAGACAGGTCATTATTCTACAGGCATCCGTCTTCGACAGATCTCGCGACCACATGACTGATGGAGAGGTAGTGGGTGAACAAAGCGGTATGAGCTGGTCCAAGAACAACTTGAGATACAAACTAAGATTATATTAAGAGTTGAAACCCAGCCAAGGCGTATGACAGGGAATGAATATCGGTCTAAGATTAGGCTATACGTTTCTACTATCTTGCTAGAACTTTGTATTAAATTAGACCAAGTTTTGCAGACTCTATCGAAGATTAGGTTGATTTCTACAATCTCATTAGAACTTTGTGTTGAATCAGACCAAGTTTCACAAACTCTATCATGTCTATTACCTACTACGTAGTAAAATAGAATACCCATCGCAAGATTTGCTGGGCCACCTGCCTGGTGCGGCCATGTAGCTGCGGGGATCCGTAAATGTGACTAATTGGATGATTGCTTGCCTCAGATGGTACTCAGATCGCCAATAATTGTTATACAGAGTTTCCTGGCGCCCGTTTCTGAATGGTGCAGTCATAATTCCAAGGTAGGTAGGTGGTCGTCAACGCCTCTTGTGGTGACACAACATGTGTCTCGACCCCATCGCATCGCAAGACTCGGACATCCAGAGAGAAAAACATGACAAAGGACGATTAGGAAATGTAATTACATCTATGCAGTGGCTGTGTTTCGCAGCGTTTCCCGCTTACCAGAGGCGGTGAAGCTCCAACACAAGGACCAAGGTTGGCGATGAAGGCGAAATACAATCCGGATCCGACCAAAATGCGTCGACATTGTGGCTCTGATACGAAAATTGGACTGCAATTGTGTTGGAATGGGCTGTTTCATTGTTAGAATACATACACTGGTAGCAGCCCAGGCTCGTCGTGTATTAAAGAATCCAGACTCTTGAACACCATGCCCCCGTATAGTACAAGTTCGTCAAACTCCTCTTCATATGTTACAATACCCTTGCGATTGCCAGATCTGGCGGCTGGGCTGGGTTGAACGTCGCAATGTTAGATGCAGGCCTTTAGGTTCCGAATCGCCTCATCTAGAACCAGCCGCGACCCTCCTTTCTTCGTTTTTCGGTCTAAAATATTTGTTAGCCTCGTAGCCTCCACTACAGCGACAATTGAGTAACCAACGTACCCACGCTTGCTTGCATTCGCGGTATGCCCTGTCATGCTGTCAGCCCTCTCGTTCTTGATCACCCCGTCCAGAGTAACGTACTGGAAATACTCTCCACACATGTTCTTATCGCCTCCATTCCTAAACAAACACTTGTAACTCCGTTGCGCAGCCTCTTGGCAGGGATCGTAAAACTCGCTCTTCGATTTCCTATCCACAGCCATGCGTCGTCAGTCTTGGGTTCAGTGTGGGCATGAGTGACTACTCACGTCTCGAATTTCCGGCGCTTGTCATCGGTCCAAGCTTGGGAATCGACTTCGGGCGCCTTTGAAGGCTCGGCGACCTCTTTTGTGTCTTGCGGCGTAGACATGGCGATGACGTTTGACGAAAGCGATGGAGTCTTGGGAATCGCGGAACGGAGGCGGGTTGTTTTGGAAGGCTTGCGGATGGGGCGGGGCCGAACGGTTCCAAAGGTGGTTAGACAAGGCGACCCAAGTCCGTTCAATACGGAATTGCATCAAACGGTCAAGTCCTCTCAGTCAACTGCCCGTAACCAAGGAGAACTATAAGGCAAATATTAAAAGATTGTATTCAAACCCCCTATATCATCGTTTATGAATATTATCAGGTAGACTGCCATTTAATGCTCCCTATAAACCCATGTGTGGTAGTCCAACCATCAGTCAATCGACCAAGCTGCGAGACTCCTTCAAAACGGCACAGGCACTGCGAGGATCGGACTCCAGTTAGGGAAAATCGATAGTGAATTGGTATGGTTTTATTTAGCATACCTATATTGACTTCTCTTTGATAGGAATGGGGGTTTTGAGAGACATGACGAGATGTTTTACAGGAGTGGCGAGGTCAGACATTAACAAGGCACTTCGTTTGCCTAGGATATCCCTGAGAGAAAAAGTCACAAACAGGGAATTGCGTCGATATCACGACACTGATCAACAGTAAAAGAGCGATAAGTGGTTGGCAACGTTGACCAAAGCGATATTCACCAGAAGTTATCGCTACTCCAAGCCTTCTTCTCCCCTTTTATGCTCTCCAACAATCCCTCTCTCGCCCTTTGTATTTTTCTCGTTGTTTCCTGACTACAACACAGACCGACATCAAAATCCTTCAAGTCTCCATCTCCCATGGTTCCAAGCGCAGCTAAACCAAGGTACGAATGGTACATATCCGGCGGACCTCCAACAGCCTTGGAAAAGCCACCGATGCGATGCTGTGTAATATCCAGCAGATACCGTCGCGAAGGAGTGACGTTAATGATAGAGGAGTTTCCAAGCATCTACGAGGTTTGTTAGCCGTCCGAGCGCGCAAAAGTGTGAGCAAGAGTCTTACCGCGAGTGTGCCACCAACCCACCAACAGTAGCACGTATCGGCCTTCTTGTTCCATCGTCCATTGAAGCCAATATGGCCATAGTCGACTTCTCCAGCCTTTGATTCTATAAAGTTCTCCTCGACTTCGTCATCTTCCTCTTCCTTGACAAGGTAGGCAAATGGCCGAGAGGCAAGAAACTGGATGAGACCTTCACGATTGGGAATGCCTTCCTTCAGAGCTTTCTCGGGAGGATGGGGCGATGCAGAGTCAAGTGGTCTGTCTAGGAGCGACAGAGCACCGATTGCGCAGTATGCGTATCCAGCTACAGACGTGAGTTATGTGCAGATGAGTTGACGCAGTGAGGGCATACCATGAGATTCGTGTTGTGAGGATTCTGCAACTCCACCATCATAAGTCTACTGAGCGTCAGTAAGAGTACGGGTTTAAGATAAACATGGCGTACCTGTCCCCTTTTGATGTGGGCAATCATCTCATCGACATCGACATCTTCAACCCACCCCTCGTCACCCTCTTTCACATCCCCCCTCAGCATCCATCGAATACAGCTTGCCAGATAGCTATGTCTCATATCCCTGCCGCCAACAATCTCTCCGTTCCAGAGGTTTTGCCCAAAACTCCCGTCCTTTCTTTGGAGTCCTTTCAACCACCTCAGTAATCTCACCCGATCCACACCCTTGAACGCGGACCTTGCCTCATCCTCATTCTCAACTGCCAAACCCAGCAATACAAGTGCGAAAAAAGTAGCTGCTATGTTGGCAGTGCCCTTGTGTGCCTCTTGGCCTGGCAGGGTATGAGTTGAGCTTCCACAGAAACCACCTTCTGGGTGTTGAAGGCTAAGGACCCATCGGCGAATGGCGGCGCGATCAGATGATGTGAGAGGAACAGAGAGAAGATCCAAGGCCGAGATGATGAAACATGCGAAAGTAAGACGAGTTGAGTCGTATGCAGTGTAGGGGGATGGGAGATATGTTTCGTGGCAGCGTTGCCAATACTTGATATGCCGTTGCTTTTCCAGCGTGGGATCGCCTGAATCCAACATTATGGGGTTGTAACCAGAATCGCACTTTAAAGAAGTTTATGGTAGCTTTTAGGGTCAAAGTAGGAAGAAAGGCTCAAGGCAAGAAACTCATTGTCGGGTTGAGTGAGATGCGCATACAAGTCCTACTCAGCTCACAGCTCAAGGTGGAGCTCTCGACATGCGCTAGCCACAAGCACAGCCACATATCTTCCCGCAACGCCACGAGGTACCCTGCCAAGCTGATTCGCTAGCCGCGATAAGCACCCGTGAAAATCCCCACGATAGCGCATGTGACGCAACGTGTAGCCTAAACTAGCACGACCCCCTGGCAGCTTTTTTGCTTGCTGGCTTCACAAAGAGGGTTCAGCGTGACCACGAGTTGATCAAGTGCTGCATTATAGTACACTTACTTTCTGGAGTATTTGCGTCTTCTTTTTCCTTTTGTATAAAGTCTTGCTTATGTCCTTTTGGCCTTGAGCTTTTCTTGTCCTTGGCTCTCGATTTCCCCTCTTTCCCACTGGCTACAGCTACGGTTTCGCCTTGCGACACGCGCAACACGTGGACGAACCGAACGAAATCGATATACTCGACCGACCGAAGAACCATCATAAACCCCATTTCTCGGGAAGAGTCTAAACCACCGTGATCATGCCGCTCATATCCGCCAAGACCATCATCACCTCCGTCTCTCTCTTCCACCTCACCCTCGCCTATTTCTTCCTTACGAACCCAAGCTCCATCAATGAGCAGGCGCTTGTCTTTATACTGGGTGATAGTATGGGAATGGTAAGTCTCTATCGTGGCGCTGGTCTCGGCCACAAGGTCTTGGAAGCTTGATCTAGCTAACACTACGTTTTGTACAGCCCTTAGCAAGAGGTTTTGAGCTGCAAAGTCCCCCTCTCGCCTTTCTCGCTGCTATCTTGATCTTCATCGGCTTCAGCGATCTTGTTTCGCTTTCCATGCCTGATGAGGTCTGCCTGGTCTTCCACTGGGGCACCCAAGGTTCGTATCTCCTCCTGGCCCCTTCTCTCAATCGACAAAGCTAACAGCGTCGTTGACAGCCCCTCTGCGATCTTTCCTCTCCCTCGGTTTCGTCGTCTATATCTTCCTGTTCGGCCCCTCGTCCCCTATGTACGACAAGTCTTCTCGCGGCCCCCTTTCCCACCCGAGCTCGCATAACCCGTCATACCGCCCCGCTGGCTGGGGAGGCGATATGCTCAAGAACCGTCTATTCTTCACCTTCATCTTCGTGGAGACAATGACTTGGTTCTGGGTGTGGGTTACTCTGCGGGAGGAACGAGATGCAATTATGAGCAAGAAGTCAAGGAGACGAAGCCACTCTCATTCCATGTAGAGAGTTGGCTATAGGCCCCGGGGGATCGGGAGCTTTTGGAGTACGGTGTCTTTGCGGATTGAGATCTAGGCGGATGCTGTTGTGGGAGATGGTAAATGCCATTAAGAAAGATGAATGGATAGATCATCTAGGTGTTACGTATGCTCGAAATTAATGAACACGGACGGCCGGCAGAACATGACTAGCAGGAAGCGCTCCGCAGTCCGCACATAAATAATAGTGTGTTAAACTCTATCGTTCCATGATCGTATATAACAAAAAGAGGTATCCATAAGGGGCTGTACACCATCCCATCACCCGATGGATGGCGACAAAGTTTGAGAATTGGAGAAAGGGAACACAAAGTGAATAAAGGTACAACGACGTCGCGCGTCAAGAAGCTTTTGTAAACCCCGATAAAACGTACCCGCTTCCATCATCCAGGTAATTATACTAGTATCCTTCGTCGAGTCGTTGAAACTTCTTATTAGTATAGTAATGCAAAACCTCTATGACCTCGCAGGCGCCTTCTCCGCAGCGATGATGGTGGGTGCTGGTTCCAACTCTGGTTGAGGCTCGTTTTCTTCAAAAATCTGCTCTTCGATCTTTTCACCCGGACCGCCTATTACCGGGCTGAAGACATCGACTTCTTCGATGTCATCGTCTTCCCCAGATCCTTCATCCTCCTCTTGAATGGTGATTTCTCCAGACCGACGTCCCAGGCCAGAGGCACTAACGCTGCGGGAATGTGACCCAGATCCACTGTTGCGTTGACCTTGGGAAGGCCCACCAAAATTGTTGAGCGTTGGACCTTTAAACAAATTCCGCTTCCGCTTGGCAAACATAATGCCCGAGGCAAAGGGATTGGGCGATCCTGGAGCTGCTGGTGGGCCGTCGGATGGCATGCCCTCATTGAACATGTTCAATGTTGGCGGCGTGGCTCGGACGAGACGAATGTTTGATGGAAACGCGACGGAAGTCGGTGTCGCTGGAAGAACCTTGACAGAATGATGAGGTGAATGTCCTCTCTGGAGAGGAGTTTTCGACATCGATGTAGAGAAGGAAGCAGCCGAGCTGGTAGAAGACGCTTTGGAATGGGAGTGATGATGATGGTGTATCGATCGAACTGACGATACGGAGGAGGATGTTGACTTTCGGCCTCTCAGTCCAGCTGACGAACGCCGAACAGCTCTTGGTGTTAGGGGAGAAGGAGATAATGACTGTCGCTTATACGATGTAGCGATCCTAGGTGGCGGTATCGTTGGCGATGCTAGACCTCCTGAGGGGGTTCTTTGTGCAGTGCTCCCAGCCTGATATGTCTTCTGGCCGTTAGCCACAACCCCCTTCGGCAGCGAGGCTGTCGGTTGTGTCCCTGGCGAGGTCGAGGGCGGGTATTTGCTTGTTTGTGGTCGCGAACTTCCATCCTTACTGCTGGTCGCGCTTCCCTCTTTTTTATGCAAGTCAGGGGTGCTCTGACTCGTTCGCCTGGCGTGGCCGCGTCTTCTCCTTGTTGCGCTTTCGACGAGCCAATGTGTCACATTCTTCCAATGGGATATGAGGGGCTGGCTAGGCCCCCGTCGCGGTCTCTCATGACCGTTCTGTTGATGAGGCTCGTCACTGGCGTTAGAAGCAAGGGCATCTGAGGTAGTAACAAGATGAAGGGTCGATCCCCGAGACCGAGCGCTACGTATCATGCCCTCCTTAGGTGGCGGTATAGGCCTGCGCTGTCGCGACGTCGAGACAGATCTTATCGAATCTTTGTCAACGGGCGGTGGCGGGCGATCGCCATCTGCATTCGTTCCTCCTGACTCTCTGCCGATTTCGGGAAGTTGTGGAAGATCCGACACCACATAATCGACGTAATGCGCGCTTCGTCGTTCGCTTCTTCCCCTGTTCCGAGAATTTGACTGTTCCAACCTGAGGTGTCGTCCCATGCCGTTTGCCTCGTCCACTTCATGCAAGATTGGTGCCATCCTCTCCAATCGACTCGATGCGGCGGATAACCGTCGTATACTGCGGCTGTCGGCCTCCCTCTCTTTCCGCTTCTTTTCTCTCCGCTGCATTTTACGTTGCTCCTTCTCTAATAAAAGAGCCCACCAACCAGCCAGCGCATCGCATTTTTGTGCAAGCACACTTTCGATCACCCCATCAATATTGACCCCAGCACTTCGCATTCTCTGCAAGCAATCCTTCTCCAAAGGTGTCGAAAAGGGGGGTGCTTGCTGAACATCCAGAATGGCCCGTTGAGTCGGAGCGTGCTCGGCGAGGAATGTGTTGGAAAGGATCTCAGGTAACGATGGTCGTAAGAGTGGCCGCTTGGATAATAGCGACTTGATCAACGGAATCGCGTCAGGAGGCATATGGTCGGGGAATTTGGGATCTTCGCTCAGAATCTTAGTTCGGGTCACGTTATCGTCGTCGTCGTCGAAAGGAAGTTCGCCGCAAAGCAGTGCGTAAAGGATGATGCCTAAACTCCAGACATCAACCTTCTCACCGGCATACTTCTCGCCCTTAAGCATCTCGGGTGCTGAATAGCAAATTGTGCCGCAGAAGGTCTGTAGGTGGTTGGTCCTGCCCTCGTATTCTCTCGTAAATCCAAAGTCAACCAGTTTGACGTTTTCATGTTTGTCGAAGAGAATGTTTTCTAGCTTGAGATCGCGATGAACGCACGAATTGTTGTGCACGTAGCTGACTGCACCGACAAGCTGTGTAAAAATCTTTTGGACCTTGGGGACTGGCAGCGGTCCATTCTCGAGAAGATGGTTGTAGAGTTCATCGCCTGCAAATGTCAGTTGAAAGAATAACAAGAATGGGGCCAAAGAGATAGCTACCAGAACAGTACTCAAGGACCATCCAGACCATGTTCTCCGTCACAATGACCTCGTATAACCTTGCAATATGCGGATGTATAAATTGTCGGTGGTGGTGAATCTCGCGCGCGAGGTTGGAGTCGCCTTTGTTGGCAGACTTGAGGACGACCTTATCAAGGTTAGCTATTGGCATTGACGTGTCGCGACTGTGCTGGAGCTGCTGCGGACCTTGGAGCCATTGGTGAGTTTATGTGACGCGAGGTAGACCTTGCCGAAGGATCCTTTTCCGATCAGGCGTCCTAGAGCATAATTGCCGACGGACTTGAGCTCCTGACTGGAGAATTCACTGGAGAGTATATGTCAGCGAAAGGGGTAGCAAGACGGGCAATGAATCATACTCAAGAAGCTCCTGATACGAGCGGGCAAGCTGTTGAATGTCAGAGCTATATCTTGCACCAGATCTAAGACCATATAGGTAGTCTTCCGGTCAACATACCTTGGCCTTGCGCACAAGCTCAGCTTGTCCCTTTAAGGCCTGCATCCCTCCGCGCTGGATGCCGCCTGGCCACGCCGCGGGGAGGGAAACGGATTATAGGTCGTGTACGTTCGGTAACGAGGAATCAACGGTCGGTTCACGTTGAGTAGCGGTGGAAAGGCGGTGGGAAGGTGTCCCAGTGGTTGTGGCGTATTATTTTGGGACAATTGCGGCGGCACATGCAGAATGGTCCAAGATGCGCATTCAATATGGTAAGGACAGACTCGCACCGGCGTATTAAAGCAGAAGTCAAGGGTTCGTCATCAATTATCGCATACTATAGAGCTCGCTGCGTTCAATGAGGTCGTGCTGATTGTTTCGTTTCGTTTCGTTCGCTGTTAGGTCATTCGTTTGCGGTCAGACTCGGGGTCGGCGGATAGAAAGAGAGCGGTTCGCAAGTCGTCAAGCAATGCACGGCGGTATCGAGGGGTGTTCCCAGGTCGACTCGAGAGAATGACAGGAAGAGTAAGACTAATACGCAGAAAGAAGAGGAAGGAAACCTTGAAGATAAGGTGACGTGACGACTGTTTGTTGTACGGAGCAAGTGTTAAGGTTTGGGGTAATAATTTTGGAGCTGGAGATTGGATGTTGGCTGGAGCAGGGGTACTTGTGACGCCAGCGTCAGTTCACCGGTCAGGGAAGTACCCAGTCAGCAGGTGTTGGTCTCAAAATCTCAGAATTGAAGAGAGACAACTGCCAAACCCGAAAAATAACCTCAAAATGCTGAGTACGTGACTACTTGGATCTCGGAGGTGATTAACGAGAATCTTCAAATCTTCCATTTCTCTCCTGATATTGGTGCGACATGGCATTTCTCCTTCAACGGTGAGCATCGGTACCGTTGGTGGTCACCATTTGGGCAAGGGGATGAGCATGACAGGGGAGATCGATTCGCCTGAGGATGGGATTGAGGCCCTTTAATCAAAACATGCAGGGGCACCTTAAGTCCAGGTTTAGAATGTTTCTGCAACGCGAGGCTTCTGTCATTACCAATGAGAAACGTCACGAGATTGGTTGCGATACTGATCGACAAGAAGCAGACGACAATTGCGATGTGAGCCACAAATGCTGGTGGCTCGGACCTCAGGGTAAGTCGAGTGACAAAGCAATCCACAAGTCGACTTTTATATACCCGGGTATTATTTATTATTAGATCATCCCATGGTACAAGACTTCGCGGAGATACTCATGCACACGTTCCAGAAAGAATATGGCATACCAAATCAGCCAAATCGAAGTATCAAGCCTAAAGTCGCATAAGAAAGCATAGATTCACATAGTACTTGGAATATAGTATATTTATAAAAGGTAGAAGATGATATTAATACTGTTTTCACAAATTATAAAAACATCATTATTATTCTCTAGTTAATCATTCTACTTATTTAATAAAGTAGCTACCCTGCCGTGTGCCATATTTTCCCCGGACTTAACACTCATTAAGTACTTAGATGTGCTTAGTATCGTCCTCCTCCGAGCCAGGTTTTTCTGAGCGTAAACGCCAGTTAGCTTCAAGATCAATTAGATCAGACACAAGTCGGGCAGAGTGCCTGTTAAACGGTCTCTGGGCAGGCCTATTTCTGAAGACCGTTATGACATCACTAATGAACGTCCGTTACTGGTCAAAGTCTTTACGCTCATAATCATACCTTCCTTCAAATCTCACCTTCATGATAAACCAACAAACCCACGATGTGAATGAATCCTTTGATCTGTTGGACTTCAACTCTTCACATGTATCGTCCCTTTGTGTCTGTCAACGATGGCCCGCTCAACAGGCTACACCTACGACAGTGGCGCTTTGCATGTGGCTCGGCGAACTCTACTCACTGTATCAACCAACAACCCATATTAAATCAGTGCGCCTAGCAGCTCATGACACGACTGGAACACAAATATCGCTAGCATTGTCGCGGAAGAGTTAGTTGGACTATTTAGTCTGTGCATGAGCTGACTGACGGCCCGTATGCGCCCGCGGAGCGCCTGCATCGTCCTCGCTATCTTAAAGCTATGGCCAACCTTACCATATACGACTTCATCTCCGTTGCACTCTCCCCAGAGCCATCGGGAGCCTGATGTGTATTATGCGAAAAGTAGACCCAGTCTATTCTATTCGAGCGCAATATGGGCTTCCGATTCTGGTCTGCCCCAAGCAGCCTCTTTCTACGACACTACTGCATCCCAAGTTATCTCAAGAACGAGGGACGGACACCAGGAAACAAATAACCACCAGACGTCGGAACACCCCGTCGTATTTGTAATGTCAACATGGTCTCAGGACGAGTTCTGGAGTGGCTGCCACGGCCTCCAACCGGAGAGAAACGGGCCTTATTGAGCGAGACTACAGAACTCAAAACATTCACTGGTATGCACTGGTTGAATCAACCTGCTGTATAGGCAAGAGTTTTCAGGTCTAACTCCAATGACCACCAGAGTTGTTACAATAAGGTTTTATGGGCGTCCGAGAATGGCGCAAATGGCCTGCAGGCACGGGTGCCTGCGCCAGTAGCGCCGATATTTGATCTTTAAGGTTTATCTGAAGCTATTCACACAGCTCGAATCGGGTCTAGTTTCTCATGTCTACGACTCATTAGACTTGCACTCTCTGGAATGTGGGCTTTGCAAACAAGGGAGGGTCCGAACCTGTACCCACCATCTACCCCATACATGGTTTAGATTCCCATGTGGTTTTGACGTTCCTAGATCGAGGCTTGAGGATATCCACAATGGATATGATCTGGATGCTCCCGCTTGTCGAGCCGATCTAAAGCGCCACCGAAAGCCCAGGCGTTGGCCCTGACTAAACTTGTGCTTCCAAGAACGGTATATTTGAGAAGATCATATCCCGAACAGTTGGGTTCATGTCTCTTTTCACCGTTTGAGCTTTATTTTCCAACGGGAATTGAACAAGGCCCTGCCAATTGCCTTTCCTTGTTCAACCTTGCCCGCTCTACATCAAGATGATCAACCACACAAAGACCTTCATTGGTCTCCTGGCTCTCGTTGCCTGGGTCGATGCGTACTGGCGAATGTCATGCAGTATCATTCAATCTGGAAGAGTCGACCCCATTGTTGCACCCGGGGCAGTCTCAGCACATGTCCACAAGCTCTCAGGCGCCAGCAACATCAACATTGATTCATCCTTTGAAAGCCTTCAAGCATCAAGATGTACTTCTTGCGAGATACAAGACGACAAATCGGCTTACTGGACGCCGCAGCTCTTCTACCAACACGCAAACGGCAGCTTCGAGATGGTTCCCAACGGCGGCACTGTCGTATACTACCTCGGACGGGGAGAGAACAGATCAAACATTGAGCCGTTCCAGCCAGGTTTCAAGATGGTATCGGGAGACAACTTTGCGCGGTCCTACAATTCTACGAAAAAGACCTACAGCACCTCCCGATACAAAGGCCGCCCAGTGGCAGACAGAGTTAGCTTTGCCTGCTTGGACAGCTCGGGTCCTTCAAAAGAACGCAACTATATGTGGAAGACGGATTGCGATAATGGCATGAGAGCGCAGATTCACTTTCAGTCGTGCTGGAATGGTCAAGACTATCAGCCTGACCAGAGCCATATCGCATACATGTCCCAGATTGATAACGGTATCTGCCCTCCAAGTCATCCTCGTCAACTTCCTCATCTATTCTTTGAGGTTATTTATGGGGTCAACAACATCGACAAGAGTAAAGGTGGACGATTTGTGTTTGCAAATGGAGACACAACCGGCTACGCATTCCACGGCGATTTCCTCAACGGCTGGAACACGACCGTTCTCGCGACTGCTATCAAGAAATGTATCAACAACGATGACATAGGTGGTGCAATTTCGAAATGTCCTGTGCTTGCTGCGTCACAAACCCCATTCTTCAGCGACAACTGCCCTGAGATGGCGCCTCTTATTGATGAGCCCATCCGAGGTATGCTTGACGGGCTTCCAGGCTGCAACATACCTACAACTGGCCCTGGTAGAGCGGCACCGGTAACTTGCAGTTCAAAGCCAGCCATCAACAACCTTGACGATGCTGCTATTGGATCTATGTTCGATCCTGCCATAGGAGACAAGGTCGGTTCTTGGGCTTACGTGGGCTGTGCACTCGAAGGTACTAAGCGAACCTTGAACAAATATGCTACTACCTCTGGGAGTATGTCTATTGAGTATTGTACCTCATCTTGCAAGACCCAAGGTTACCCACTCGCTGGCATGGAGAATGGCCGTGAGTGCTACTGTGCTGGTTCGCTTACATCGGGTGCCTCCTATACGAAGGCCTCAATTTGTACCTCGTCAAGAAAAATGACCTGTGTGGGAAACATGACTCAATACTGTGGCGGACCGGACTACCTTACTATTTGGAATGACACCTCTTACACACCACCCGTGGAACTTGTTGTTGGACAGACCCAGATTGCCAAAGGCGTGGCTACCTATTACGGATGCTGGGCTGAAGGCAACACTGGTCGGGCTCTCGCATCGGATCGCACAGCGGATGTATCTGGCATGACCAACGAGAACTGTGTAGCATTCTGCCAAGCTGGTGGCTATACATATGCTGGTACCGAGTATTCTCAAGAATGCTACTGCGGCAACGATTTCTCCAACGGTGGATACAATACCACCGACATCTCTCAATGTTCAATGCAGTGCAAAGGGAACATCTTCAGCTACTGTGGTGCAGGAAACAGGTTGAGCGTCTGGAAGATCAAACAGTCTGACCAACCTGCAGGACCCATCACAGCACTCAACGGCGCTGCCCTTTGGTCCGGCTGTTACACTGATGGAGGACCAGGAGGACGGACACTTCCGAGTGCAGTCTTTACTGGTGCTTCGGTCTCGCTTGATACGTGCTTTTCCTTTTGCAACAAGCTCAACTATCCCCTATTTGGTATGGAGTATGGGCGAGAATGCTACTGCGGTTACGCACCTAAGACTCAGGCTACACTTGCACCCGACGGTGATTGCAAGATGCCCTGTGCTGGCGACTCTACCCAAAAGTGTGGTGCCGGCAATCGTATATCTATCTGGAACAACACGCTCTACACGCCTACCGTCAGCGCTGCGGATCTCAACAGCCCTCCCAAGTACCTCGGATGTTACACTGAGGGTAAGGGAGCCCGAGCACTCGGAGATGCCAAAACAACAGATAAGAAGATGTCTGTCGAAATTTGTGCAGCATTCTGCTCAAGCAAAGGGTATCACTATCTGGGGCTTGAGAATGGGCAAGATTGCTATTGCAGCAAGAAGGGTCCCTCTAGTGGTAGCCTTGAGGCTCCCGAGTCCGAGTGCAGTGCTCGTTGCAAGGGTAATAAGTCTCAGAAGTGTGGAGCGACAAACAGACTCAATGTATACAAGCTCGATAGAGTTTCGAAAACTGGCTCTTCTACCAAGACGACTTCAAAGCCTGTTGCAAAGGTTCAAGACTACAAGGCTACATCACAGTCGGCCACACGTCGCTCGAAAACCACTCTTTTAACAGCCACAACCAAAGCTCCTTCAAAGGCCAAGACTTCATCTGTGAAGCTTGCGAATGCTAAGTCCAAACCAACCACGACGGCTAGTACTCGCGGAGCATCGAAGGCAAAAGCGACAACATCAACGAAAGTCAAACCAACGTCAAAAGCCGCGACCACATCAAAGTCCAGGCCCGAGACGACCTCAAAGCCTGCCAAGGTCAAGGTGCAAGGGTTTGCCGTTAAGACAAAGCCCACCACTGTCTCGACTTCGTCAGTTTCCAAGGCTAAGAAAACTTCGACCACATCTTCAGTTGTTACCAAGGTGAAGGCGAAGGCAAAGGCATCTACAACCGCAACAGTATCCCTTCCAAATACAACCGAACCCTCGACTTTGTCCAAGGGAAGAAAGTCATCGACTACGTCAACCCTTCCGACGTCTTCTCATCACACTGCTAGCTTCAAAGCCAATTCTAAAGCAAAGGAGTTCACTGCTTCTATCTCGACTTCCTTCGCTCCAAAGCACAAAGCTGAGAAGACGTCTACAACACGGACGGCTCAGCCAACTGCTCATGTCCTCTCTCAAGGCAAGAATGGCTCTGCCAAAGAGATGAAAGGCAAGGCCTCTGGAGATTCTAAGAAGAGTACCCCGATGACCTCCAGCCGACCGGTACCTTCCAACACCAAGGCCTCGAAGTCGATGACCGAGGGCTCGAACGAAAGTCAGACAAAGCCGAAAGATACCAAGAGTCACACAGATGGGAAAGCAAAGTTTACAACTTCTACGACGAAGATTGAGAAGCCCAAAACTACGTCAGGTTCAAAAGCGAAAAATACGAAGATATCGACAAGGGTATCATCAACCACCTCGACAGCTTTACCTAGCACATCTAAACATTCCACAAAGAACAATACCAAGAAAGGAAGGAAAGCCAAAAAGACATCCTCAACATCGACCGTAAACACAACCACCACTACTTCGACTTCGAAACCCAGAAGGACGACGATTACGACTGAAACGAAGAAAAACGCAGGAAAAACTAGCACGTCATCGACGTCTAAGGCATCTACCACCACACGTGTGAGGTAAACGATTGCCAACTTCTACGTATTACACCTTTAGGCGCTCGACCTTGATTCGAGCGTAGTATATATCTCATTAATAATTTATTTGAAATAAACCGAAACTGCCAATCTGTGACCATTCATGGCATTTACGACAAGTAACAAGTACGGCCCGGCCGACTCTTCAGTGCCTCTGTAGTTCCATTCCTTACTTACCAGACATGGAAAGAACCGAAGCATCAGAAGAACTCTAGAGAGCCGCAAGGTAATTAATAAACTAAGTTGATCGCCGTGATTCGTGATTTGTAAAGAGAGCAGTAAGTTGAAGCTCCTTCTGAAGTTTCTCGTTCCCGTCAATTTCGCTTACATGCTTTAAGGGTATTCGGACCCTTTCTGCCACATGTTTGCTAGTTCAGATGGTTCTTACCTAGGATAAATCGTCATGATGAAGAGAAGAGTTTAGGAAATTAATTGACCAAAGTGCCTTATTTTTATGATAACCTGTTTGCTCCTAAACTGAGGCAACTGGCCCTGGGCAGTGCCATGCCGGTTGCACGCATCTGGCGGTTCACAGCTGGCTGTTTGCATAATGACGTAGCAATATAATACTATGCCCTGGATTATGTATGATATCCGGTTGCTTAAAATACTTTCAGCTGCTTCCTAGCGATCACGTTTAGATACTAACCCATTCATCTTCCGCGATCTTGGAGGTAAGAGTCTCGCTTCCCTCCTACACAACATCAATGAAACTGACACTTTATCATAAGGATCACTATCTCAGAACCGTCCTCAGGTATATCCCAAGTTATTTTCACCGTCATTAGAGCAAATATGGGCTGCAATACCCTTCACTCGACTTCCTCCGCCCTTCAAGAGGCAACCGAGGCGTTGATGACAATCATGAAGAACGATACCAAGCTCCGCGAAGCACACAACGACCAAGCCGAGTCCATCAAACAAATCATTCACACTTTCAACGAAACCATGGAAGAATTTGAGATGTCAACCCTCTATCTGGGCGATTCGAACAGTACCAAGTACTACTTCAGACAGGCCCGACAGCACATCGAATCTATCCATCGTTTGTCTGAGGAGATCGATCTCACTCTCGCCTCGATTCAGAGCCTCGACAGCTCTTTCGCTCAGCTTATCAAGCCTTACTACGCCCAGTTCCTTCGAGATGTTATGGGCTTGACCGGTAGCGGTGCCCAGGCTCTCGCGACACTCAACACTATCGCCAAACACTTTCGAATTCTCAACGAGGAGCGACAAGCTAGGTTCGCCTCCATGTCCGAACAGCTCGACCGTTATACGACTGCGATGGCCGAGGTCATCGCTTTGAAGCACGCTCTGGAGGAGAAGGACATGCTTTGAAGGATGGAGGAAGAGTGATGATAGTCGTCGCGAGCAAGATTGTGGCAGTGGCTTTTGTGAAGTAGGGATGGAATTTTGTGTTAATTAGAGACGTCGCTAGGTTTCATGTTGCTCTGGGGGGTCAGGTTCAATACCCATGCTGTTCGCTATTTCTGTATTCCTTGACGTGATATTGCCTTTGTTCTGCTTCAAGTTCGCCTCGCAGCCTTCGGTGTCTACCACAAAATAGTGAAGCTTTTCTTGGTACGCCAATGAACCTAATGTTCGAAGAAGCAGAATCATTTCTTGTGCTTCCAAACTCTGAGCCTCCCGCATATTGTCTTGCCCCAGCATAACCGCGAGACGGTTCTTGCGTGCGTTCGCCTTCACGGTGCGAGGTCGGGACTATCTCAAACCAAAATTGTCCGGCAATGTCACCCAGATCTTCGACATCTTGAGCTGACATGTTCAATTGCTTAAATGCAAGTTTCAGCTCAAACAGATACATAGACAAGTGATGCAGTGGAATTCACACCCTTTCTTCGTTATTATTTCACCCCAAGACTATACAAGAACCTTTGAATCGTCATAGCTAAACCCCTTCTGTAGGAAGTGTCTTGCTAAATTCGCAATTGTTCCCAACTGGTCAAGAGACGAATCATCATTCTCCCTCAACTTCTCCACGCCACACTTCAATGTACTTCCCATCCGTGTTACGATTGTTTGTTCCGATCGACTCCATGGCTGTTTTCATGTGATCGCGTCTGTATATCCTGAACAGGTTGTCCTTTCTGATCGCCGTGGTAGGATCCCCTGGTTTTGTCCTATCCGTGTAAGAGATCCCCAATCTGACGCACTCGATGATCAATGCAGCTAGACCAGACGCGAGAGCGGCCGCAACAGAGCTGACTGAATGGGCCTCGAACTTCTGCACATCGCTGTCATATACCTCGTCACTGCCGTTCGTAACGACCTGATGACCAGGGAAGATAAAGTCCAGTTCGTCGGTATCGCCGACTGTCTCGGCTGTGTCGCCTGTTGCTTTTGATGCTCCGATTCTGAAGCTACTGCGGTTGCTTGCATATGGATATGTGAGATCAGCAGATTTGCCATGATCACTACAGGCACAAAACATGAGAATGCCCTTGTTGTTGAGAGCATTATGTACTGCATCCTCGAACTCCTTTTTCTTATCCCCATCTGGTGGTTTGATTGCCCATGACATGGATATTATCTGAGCACTGTGGAATGCTCGATAGCCCGTTTACTGTCAGGAAACCCCCAATAATTACCTCGAAAAACGAGGACATACCTTGATTGCGCTATCCGGGTTGATCTGGAGCTTGTTCAAGTTCTCGACGGGAAACGTCTGCAACTTGATAACATGGATAATAACATTGGGGCAGATCTTTTGAATCAACCTCGCCATCAGGGTTCCGTGGCCAGAAGATGAGTCCCACCCACGAGAAGCCGAAGTTACGGCGACTGAGGTAGTGTCTCTGCTCTTGGAGAAAAGTGCCGATCCAAACGTCAAGGGCATGGGCTTCTTTGCGCCCTACTCGGTCTCTCGAGTGGTGAGTGCTGCTATGATCAGAGGCTGAATTTTAGGACTGTCCAAGTCAAAAGTCAATCCGTCCAGTTAGCCAGGATCGCAATAGAAAGCAGATCCTGAAGCCATGTGAAAACGGTAGATGCTCCATCAGACTCTGTTAGAAAGCCAAGTGCCATGAATAGACTGAATACAATCACTGCGACATATGGAATTCCAAATCGACTGAGGCGAGTGAAAACCTTCGGGGCATGCCCGTTCTTGGCCAATCCAAAGAGGTAGCGAACATAGCTCATCATGCCGTAGTTGCCACACGACCAAGCTGAAGTGACAACAATACTATTGATGAAATGAGGAATAACCTTGATACCAGCTAGAGTAGCTGAGATGACGAAAAGTGACGCAGCAATACCCGTAGACTTGAGTAGTTGGTCATCGTTGGATGGGACGACGAGACTGACAAGGAACATGGTCAAGCTGTAAAAGAGAAGAATTCTCCAAAAAGACGCGTTTGCCGGCCTGAGGTTAATTTGATGGGCACTTTGCGTCTCTAATTCTGCTGGAGAGATATTCTAGATGCCTCAAAAGGCATATAAAGTATTTACGAAGGTAGTGTAAAAACCAAGAAATCGTCCGAGAGAGCCCTGGATGCCTAGGCACCTACTGAACAAAGGGGCCGGAATCTAGTAGAATCACAATCAAAGTCAGCAACATATCTCCTAGAATTTAGTTTAGGGCGCAGCACGGAATTGAGACTCACCTTTCCAGTATCTAAAACCCAACGTCTCTCCCTCAGGGCCTCCACCAGCGATGATGACTATTGCCATGGCATTGACAGCAAAGACCAAGGCAATCTTGAGAAGAGCAAATCCAAATTCGATTTCACTAAACACACAAACGAATAGACAGTTGTGGAGGGCCATGACAAGGCCGAAAACGGTAACCCACTTTTCGTGATTAATTAGCTTACGTTTAGAACTCGGGAGGAGAGGAGGACTTACCACTGCGTTACTCACTTCTACCCAGAATGACACCAAGACTGCAGCAGCGACAATCTCAGTGGGAATAAAGATAAGTCCTTTGTAGACCAGGTTCCAGCCGTTGGCAAAAAGACAAAGCTGGGTCGGCAAATACTTCAGAATAACGAACAATGCCTCGGACAACGGGACCAAAGCGGCCATTTCAGCTACAGCGAGCGCAACGCCGGCGGCCGAGCAACCAATGAGCGTGTATCCCAAGAAGGCTCTAACAGGGCCAGCTTGAGCAACAGCGCGGCCAGAGCCAAGAAACAAGCCAGTTCCAATGGCTCCAGATAAAGCCATCATTTGAAAGTGTCGTGACTGGAGCCCCTTGTTCATGTCCTTGAGTTCGGACATGTCAATAGGGGCATTCTCGAGGGCAGTATCTCCAGTGATCATGACTCCGCGAGCGAGGTCTGACGAGTTTCTTCGGTAATCGGGAAGGCAACACCCTTCTCACCCGACTCCATTTCATGGACTTTCGATTCCATGATCGGTTAAACAAATAAGATACGAGAATACCAATAAATTTTCACAGGATAGATCTAGTTGATGACAATAATGAAGTTGGTATCTAGAACAGGGCTGCTCGTTAAAAAGACTGGATTACATCATGGTACTATGTGACTACCCCGGCATCTCCAGGTCGGTAAGAAATAGGATCTTGGTCACCGAGATTTCCCCAGGCTCGTGGAGTTGACAATAGACGAGTGTCTACTACGCCCTGCAGAACGCCCTTGTGGGGGGTAGGCTACCAATCACGGTAGAGAGATTACTCAAAGCCACTATAACTGGTTGGCATATGTAACATTTTGATGACTGATAGTTCCGTCCATGAGCGGCGAATACGGAGCTTGCCAGATAAAGTCGTGTTGTTCTGATGAGAGAAGCTCGTGGCCTGGCTGACCGAGGAGCTCAAGAAATCGGATTCTCTGGTTGGAAAACTAGTTGAAAAGGTACAGCATGCTTCCCTGCGGGGAGCTGACCTCAAGGATGGATGGCCTCGCAAACAAATGCCTGGTGGTTCCGGCCCTGTTGTCTCTATTTGGATGAAGACAGAGGAGCATGCGCAGCGATTGCTAAGCAGCCTGTACATCTTTCAACATGCAACAAGCTTCGGTGGCGTCGGGAGCTTAATGGAGTGACGCGCAATGAGTGACAAGGGGCGAGACCCGAGGCTTATGTGGGTTAGTTGCGGTGTGGAGGGCGTGGAAGATATGAAGTAGGACATATTGCAGGCCTTCGAGTCACTCTTGCGCGACTTTCCTTAGTCGCAGGGCATACCGGCCGGTTAGATACAATGAGAGCATAGGTTCTTTCGGAGCAAGATGGTAAATATTTTCAATATTCAAAAAATTCAGGTGAAGTGAAGAAGAACGCTGAGAGAAATGAGAATCAAGAGACTAACCAAAGGAATAAATGAAAATGGAAAATGGCTTGTCCCTGATGACGCACCCCTGTGATCGGTCATAGATTCTTGTCGACCAGAAGTTCCAGAACTAACCAAGTTCGACTCCCACAAATGGGAATCCGAGTGCAATAGCCATGCTTACACTATGAACGGGAATTTGATTGAGCTGAAATGACAGATATGCTATCATGGTGTCGATCATTAACACAGCCCAAAGCTGATATCATGCTTCGTCATAACATATGATAAGCCCCTTGGGCCGAACGCCTGAGGGTCCGGATCGTTCCACAATAGCTCAACCACTCGTGCTCCCATCTTTACTGCGCCAGGTGTACGCGAAGCTTTTCCAACCAGGCCTCGGCGAAATCCCATGATATGCTCTTTGCGTCTAGAGCAGGATGCCATTATGACACCAGGCCATAGAAGCATTCGTCGATATGGAGAATCGCCAACAAATAGGGCATAGAAGGCAGGCATCATCTTATCAATGCGCATCTCGAGCTCAGCAGCTAGTGTTGGACTCGCAAGCATGTCTTGATGGAAAGCCGCATGTAAATATACGATAAGAGCATTCTGATAAATCATAGTCGCTCCAGCGCGCTCTTGGCGGGGACGAAGTCCATCAAGGCTTTCTCCATACGCGTTAAAGGCCTGCAATTTTAACAGCAGACATTCATACTGCTTTTTGAGAGCCGTGGGCTTGATACTGTTTATCTTCTCTTCTTCGCGACGAGCTTCAACAAGGTCCGATATTTGTGGAATCATTTCGAAGAGGCGCTGTCCAAAGCCCAGAAGACATCCTCTGGATTTGTACCCATCTAGAATGTCTAACGACTGGACAAAGGGGTGGGGCTCCACAATATGTTGAGACATCATATTGCGAGGGGAGATTGCGAGCTTTATGGCATGGAACGCATAGAGCTCGAGGAGAAATCCTCGCATGTACCCGAGTTCATCGTAAGATTCTGGAGTAGATGCGAGCAGTGCGATGTATTCATGGCTTGCTTTGAGATGATGGTAAATTGCACCGCGAGCGGTGCCCTGAACGGTCTGTCAAGTATTAGTAAGTACATAGAATGAATCAGATTCGGTAGATTTACATCAAAAACACAGAGAAGAAGTAGGATCAGGACAATTTGGGAAGATTTTGTCGATCCTGTCTGTGCACCGACTCCAGGGATGATCTGGCCAGTCTCATCGGACAGCAGTTTCTGCAGGCCCTCCAAGACGCGAGCATAGTGACCACGGGTAGCCACCTCCAACTCCAAGCCACGAGCTGCCGTGCTATTGACCGTCAGATGGGCTCCTCCAATAGCCAGAACACAATCAAGGACCAGTTCGTTGCTTGTAGCCAATGGGAGTAAGTAGTTGATAAAAGGGTTCCCATCCTCGCTTGGCCCTCGTGTCAGCATCTCCGCTGTGAAGTCCAGGTACTGCTGGTAAAGCGGCCGGGAGTTGTCGTTTAGATAGGCTAGGTTGCCGTATGTTGGAGGCGATTGTGGAGATAAAGGCTCGGAGGTGGCTTGTGGAACTATCGGAACAGCGGGGGCGCTTGATGCTCCAAGAGTGATGACGAGTTGTTGATTGGAATGATCGCTTTGCGTGGCACCCTCAGAATTAGAGCCAAGCTGCGTATCTTGTTGTTGGTTCTTGTCTGAGGGGGGCCAAACGCAATCTTGTTTAGAGCGAGTGCATCCCGCGCAGATTGGTTTCACTTCATCACACTTCTTACGTTTGGAGCGACAACTTAGACAACCATTTTTAGACCTTGAGTGGTTTCGACGCCACTTAGTCGGGAATGGGGCTCCTCGGTATGGTAGAGGTTGCTGGGTATTCATGAAGGCTTGATAATAGAGAAACTGTTGAATTTAGTGATCAAGCTCACAGCGCATGGTTAATAAGTAGGAAAAGGACGGGAGAGGCAAGATTTTGGACATGTCAATCACTCCGTTTCTGGGGTCGTCAGCTGTGTAGGGCTGAAGGTCGCAAGCCACAATTCTTACTTGGATGCAACGCGGCTATGCCCGATAAGTGTGGAATCGACAAGGGTTTCTTATCTAAACGCTTATCAAGGCGAAGGTTCTACCGAGAGTCCGCTCCGCTTTACGGGGATTACAACGACCGGCTGAATCCTTCGTGTCCGCTCTCATTTTTCAATCCAGTCTGTTACTTGGCTGTAAGCCCTCGTGGTCCTCAACGCCACCCGACAATTTACTGGTCTACTCTATCATTGGCTTCAAAGATGTGAGAGGCCGATGACATGTGGGTTCACCGGTAGTATTTTCCTCATATCTAGTTAACAGCCCGCTAATTTGGCTCTATCTATCATTGGACATCCTAGTGCTTAGAGTTAAGCTTATTTGCCTCAGAGCGAGTACAGGTACGGTAAGAGAGAGCGGAGGCTGAGCACTACTGCCAAAACTTCTGCGCCACTTTCAATCCTACTCCTCGTGGGCTTGAGCATTGCCACCGTTTTAGGTGACAAGATAATTCTGACTACTTGCGGCTAATTAGGACTTTGCCAGTTTCTCGTTAGGAGCCCCAGGGTTCTAAGAGAGAACTTGCATGTTTTCGTGTTCTCGTTCATGATCCTGAGTTGATGCCGCTTCAACCTGGCCTCGCTTTGGCTCTAGTCTGAGCTCAGAGAGGTTCTGAACAGTATAGATCCAGCTCACTTTGGCTTCAGCCCCCGATAAGTATGTGTGGGAAACTATCGCCGATATCGTCTCAGCCTCTAATATACATTCATTTGTCAGTCACAAGCCTATAGCAAATTCCTCTACTTCCTCTGCTATGATGTGTGGTATAAGCAAAGAAATCATGGAAGACGTGTTGAGAGTCATTAATATCTATCGCCACTACTTGAAACAGATAAACCCATTTATTAATACATGTGTATCATAGCCGTAACTTGCTTGCGCGTGACCCACAACCCCGGCAGAAGGGAGAACAGTGTACAATAGCGTCCGTCATCTCATACAGTAGTGTCTCGACCGTCCGGCGTATCTGTGCTCGGAGGGTACGATTTGTTCGCATTGGTTACCAGCTCGATCTCGTCGTCCCTTATGCCCCATTCGGCGTAAGCTTGTGGTATTGACCGCGACTTCATAGCATGGTTGCTGGATAATTGTTTTGAACCGCCGTACTGTGAGACATTACCACCATCTGATGTGTTGGTAGGGGTCTTTGAACGCGTGATGAATTTTTTGAGACCAGGGAGGCAGACCACAGTCACAGCAGTGGTCATCTCTGCGGTGCAAAGGGTGTCTGGATATGATGTCAACAGGCCGGCCTCATGATAAGTTACGACACAGAAGAAAGAAAAAGACTTACTGCCAGATGCATCATCAAGCCCAAAGTCCGTCACGTTATATGCAATAAAACGTGCGAGACTGACTATCAGAGTAATGGCGCCCAAAGAAAAGACGCCCACAAGGCCAAGTTTTTGTTCCTTCCGGAGTTTCAAATGCGGGAGAAGAAAGAACGGGAAACAAAAGACTATATCGCAGATAAGCATTAGGCGAGTTTAGGCAACGGATTGTGTTTACTCACGTAGCAGGTCAGTCGAAAAGTTGAGACACCATTGAACGACAAAAACAGTGTAAGAATTCCACGCAGACTCAAGCTGGTTTTCGATTGACCTGACAGGACATGTTAGCTTGTGTAAATCCTTCAGTTGTTCGATGAAAGATCTTACCAATTGTTCGAGATAGGATGCGTTATCAAAGTGACGACAAGGAATGCTGCAATCAGGCAACAGACAAGATATGCTGCGCTGATATATAGTGCTTTCCGTAAGGATCTCAGAACGTGAGGTATCAAAAACCAGTAAAATGCGACGATAGAGAGCTTAGGCCAATATATTCCAATATCGAAAAAGTACTCGGCCACGAAGACAGTCTGCAAAAAGAATGTTGGTCAGCTTCCAGATTTAGCCACTTTGCATCTGACTCGAGACGTGTTCATTCTGTAGCTGGATAGCCTCAGAGGTGATTGATCAACACATACCTTCAAGTATGCCACGTTATTGACTACTAGCTCTTCGCCAACTGCGGGATGCTTTATTAAGATCTGCAGAGCGACAGTAGAGCAGATGAACCACCCAAGAGAGAATAGCCATCCAAGCCAAGCAAAATACTCAGCAATGGTGAGAGTCGCTCTCTCAAACCGAAGCCGGGCCCAACATCGCAGAACGATGACAGTCAGCGCCAAGACCAGGAGCAATGCCTGGACGACCTGCACATATAATCAATCAGCAAATGACGAGTTTCAACCCAGAGTTGTTCCGTAAAACCATACAATTGAAACTGTAATCAACATCGTGCCGCTGCCGCCAGTTCTGCTCAATAGACACTATTTTTTCTTCTCTCCATGGATGAAAGAATGGGCGGAGCAGGACAGAAAAGAAGAAAATAAACAGGGGGTGCGTCCTCGGCCGCGCAGGATTAGTAGGGAACAGTGCTATAATAATACGTGCTCTGTCTGGAGTTGCGTCGGCTCGGGGTGGCAAGGTAAAATTTGAGTCAGGAGCCATGTGTCGGATGCATTAGCGTGTCGGACTACATGCAAAGAATTGCCTCTCCTGGTAAGACCACGGAAAAATCTACAAAACGAGGTTACATCCGATTTAATAGTTCGGTCTCGCCATCATTTAGACTTTGGAGCTTTGACGCTATGCTGTTAAAGTTTATGCTAAGGCGCAGAAGATAAGGCATCATTGGTTCTTATCTCCACTAGAGTAAGGAGTAAGGACTGACGGGCGGATGGTTCCCGCGAGTAGAGGTTGTGCTACTGAAGCGTTATCTGTATCTCGAGCTTGACGTCTCGCCATATGGGAATAATCATGACATACCGACGTTTGTATCACAAAATTCAGCCTTATATCTCAGAGACCAAGCTCTTGGATAGATAGCACGGTTTCACTCATTATCTTTCTTTCTGTAGCGCTAGTAAATTGCGTAATACCCCCCCAGCTAAGACAGACCTGAGGCTGTTGTGGTTGGACGGAAGAACTTTCATTACGGGGACTTTAATATACCCCAAACAAACTATTCACCCTGGCATTCGTAGTAATAGCAATCAATGTGCTTCTCATATCAACCACGTTCTTCGGTAAATGCTCTTGTGCTCGCGCTCAGTCGGAGGTTGACACAGTTTTGAGAATAGTATTTTATTAACCAAGTATGTTATTAGGCCCAGAACAATCTTCAGGTTGGACTATTATCTATGGAATAAAGGTCATTATAAGGACGCAGACTTTTCAGCTCCCCTATTCACCAGTCTCTACATCATATGGGAACAGCCATCCGTTGCCCTCGTCCAACTCATCCTCAAAGGTCGTGCCATGAAGGGTCTCGTACCTCTCCAGATCGAATTCGTTGTCACCTGCCTTGCCATTGATGATGTTGCCGATTCTGTAACCGACATATTGACCCTCGGTATACGCGCCATGGAGGAAACCGAAAAACTCGGCCGAATTAGCCTCACCAGAAAACCAGAGACGTTCGAGATTAGCACGCATATTCTGGTGTTTCTCGAGAGTCATACCAACAGGCCAGTTGCTGTATGATCCAAAAGTCCAGCTGCATCTTATTAGCATCCATATATCTCTTAATCGATGAATTGACTTACGTCTCGGTGCTCCAGCGCGGGTAAAAGAATGCTGTTGGCTTCGGGATCTTCTTATCCGGGAACATAGCCCGAAGAACCTCAAGCATTTGCTCCTGTGTTTCCTCGTCTGTCTGACGCTCTACCTTATAGGCCTGCTGGCCAGTGACGGTAGCAAAAATAATGTTGGATCCCTCTGCAAAACCCTTGGCATTTAGTGACTGGAATAGCGGGTAATAGCCGCGCTCGACGGGATCAGCGTATAAGAAGAACTGAGTCTTGCCATCATCCCAGAATGACTCATTGAACTGCATAAAGATCTTGGTGTATGTAGCCATGGCGAATTGGTCAATAGCCTCCTGTTTCCAGCGGGGAATCTCGGGCTGAAACTCCACAACGTCGTTCTGTAGCACGCCTGGCGAGAATGTACAGATGGCATAGTCAGCCTCGATACAGCCGCCATTGGTCAAGATCTTGACGCCATTCTTGGAGTACTGGATCTTCTTGACAGTTGTTTTCAAGAGCAGCTGCGAGCCATCCTTCTTGAGGAACTCCTTAGCTTCTTGTTGGAGCATGGTGTTATAACCACGTTGGTCCCAGACGAGATTGCTGACATCGCTGAAGTAGCTGAAGGTGGCATTTCCGGCAGCATCGCCGTACACTAGGCCACTCTCCTCAGCTGTCATACCAGCTTCAAAGTCCCATCCCCACCAATCGGCTGCTTGCGCATGCATATCATCTCTGCTTGGACGCCAGCCTCCCGATCGCAGGGCGGCACGAGCAGATGTGTCTTGTAGGTTATCCAAGAGGATTTCTCCAGCAGTTGCAGACACCTTTTCGTACACAGAATCGAATTCGTCAATTTTGTCGCTCCAGTCCGCATCGCCCTCGTGGTCGAATGTCTTATACGCGTCGTAGTCTGAGAATGTTGACTTGATCTTGTGCTTCTCTGCTAACTTCCAGATGGGGTTTTCGTGAGTCTCGTTTGATCCGATACCCTCAATCCAATTGGCGCCGAGCTCAATGGTGTACGGTTTGTTAGTTTTGGCATTTTTGCCGAAGGCATGCTTCCTCAGACGACCTCCGATGTAGTCATTGTGTTCGACAATAATAAAATCCGTGATCTTTGCATCTGTGAGGTTCTGCGCGGCGGCAATACCTGCAACGCCGGCTCCAAGAATGGCAACTTTGGTCTTCCTACATGACCCCTTGTCAGCGCGGGGAACAGCTGACGATTGGGCTGCGGAAAAGAAAGCTGTGAGGACAGCCAGCAACTGGGTGGGTGATTGTTTCATAATGAGCGTGAACGAATGAAAATAAATGAGTGAATGGTGAGGGTGCCAAGGAACCGCAATCTTTCAATTGTCTGGCTGAGAGAGATTTGACGGACTAAATAGAGATCAACATTCGAGAACATTTTGCTCCCAACCTTCCATTTCTGGCTTTTCTGCCGAGACATAAGACCTCCGAATTAGTCTATCGGACATTACTCACGCCACAGTACAGACTAAAAGTTGTCAACCATGAATCTCGACACGCTTGCCTGCGCTATCGACAACGCGTCATGACTATCCCTGCACAGTGATCCGCACCAATTGTGAGTCTTGATTGGTGGAGACATCTAAGACAACCCGTTGGCGCGAGTCAGACAAGCATTCTATTCGCGACGGAAGTTGCGGCAGCTTTTTTCTGAGCGCCTCGTGCCAAATTGGTCATAAATGCGAGATAAAGTTTCCGGGTGGGGCATCGTGTATGCAGTAGCGGAGAGCGGCGACATGCATCCTTTTGGCCCTTTAATTTCTTGTTGTTGTGTTCTAGATGCGTTCATCGCAAGCGAGTGCGGTTCTGGCCGATCGGATGTGCCGTCTTCCCATGAGGCAGGGATTGTCCGAATAACTTTATGAAGCTGAAGAATTATCTCCCTATCGCATAGGAGGCCTCATAAAAACTCTTGTTCATTGTCAGCCTAAGCATGGTCAAGACTATCGATAACCTTTTATCATTGAATCACGGATATCTTATTGGTCACAAGTAGGATCCAGGGTAGGTTACTGGCCTTTGCCTGCTAATTATAAAGACTGTGCGACAATGTGATTTAGTATCAATCGAGTTTTCAAATGACGTTGTGTTTATTTGAGTTTAATAGGAATGTAGTGAGACCAAATTTCTTATCATACCACAAGTTCAATGAAATATCCAAATATCGTGGCTGGCTTTTGGAGACAATCTTGTGACGGCCGATATTATACGCAAATTTGGGGCAAGAACTACGGTAAGATCAATAAGACCACCACGATCAAAAGGTCATCAAAGGAGGTAATTACTATTAGGGAAGCAGAAAAGCATGGAGGTAATATAAGACGTCGCGAGGTAGAGACCCAGGTATCTTCAAGAAGATATTGCAAGATGTAGAAGCTCCCTACCAACGGGGCGTCCCATAAACGCGACCGCAATATTCTAAGAATATTTTCTCAATGTTAAGTATGGACTTGAGGTCGGCGATAATGTCGTAGTTAATAGTAAAATAGGTAGGTGAACTATATATTCCTCGAGAGATGTTAGTAAACACCCGCAAAGTACTCACACCACCTTTCTTTCGGTGGGTATAGCCTTACTTTTCCTTTTTCTTAGTCCTCTCATCCTCATTTAGTTAAACAAAACCAAACTCTCAAATCGCAGAGTAAGGTATCTTATCTCTCTATATTATGACTCTTTCTTTCTCTTTCGACAGGTATGAGAGCCTGCATACTCTTCCTCCCTGACACTATCTGGCCCAACAACAAAGTTTAGATGCCTGTATGTTAATCCTGAACTATTATCGGTAACGAGCGGGCTAGAGAGCACAGCTCATGGCCTGTCTACACACGAACCGACGACAATGTCACACGTATCCTTGCCAATATGTCTTCTTTCTTTAGTAGTTGAAATGCAATTCAGTGTCTTGAAGGATTCGTAGGATTCGTTGGGGAATGGGTTTTGGGCTTGGGTGCTAAAAAGACGGCTTCTGATTCGTTCGCCGGTGCTCCCCTTCCTCGCCTCGCCTCCTCCTGCATTGGCTGAACGGGCTATGGACGCGTGATTCCATTGGCTCCCGCGTAGGAACCCGATAACCTTAAATGCCCCCCGCGATGTCAGATTCAACACAGTCAGCAACTTCCAACATCGATGTCATCAATCCATTATCCACCATGGCTCATGTGCATAGGCAAAATGGCGCGGCCATCAAGATGAATAAAACATGTGACCAGTGCAGACGTCGTAAGATACGATGCATCAGTGAGCAGTCCCTTGTCCAATGCTGTTCTGGTCTACGCTGACCTTTCCCCTACTCCTAGTTCCTGACACGGCATCAAGTTCATCGCCAACGTGCGTCTATTGTGAAGTGAGTGAGTTGTTTGTTTATTCTCACCAAAACAGCTCCGAATTTGACAGTCATGGATTGTGATATTTACTCACGCTTGGCGATCAGAAACGTGGACAGCCGTGCGTCTTCAGCGTTTTCAGGCATAAAGCCCGGATGAGAGGTAAATTTTTCCAATTTTGGAGATTGGGAAGTTGCTGAATATTATGAAAAGCACCTCTTCCGCAAAGCCTCCCTGCCAGCTCTGAACCCTTTGGCAAGCTTGCCCTGGGCGAGACACTCATCGACCGCATATTGCAGCATGGCCCACAGACTGTCGCACTTAATGATGAGACCACTATATTTACTGTACGTCCATTCCCAGTAACGCTTTTACTTCTCTCATCTGACACCTCTAGGCCCCAGATGAGCGTGGTGAGGAACGCATTTCGTCGCTATGCAAGTGTCTGCTAATGAATGAACATAGTCCAAAGCTCTAGCCTCGCTTTCTTCTCCCAACAGAAAGTTACGTCTTTATGCCAGAAGCTTGGCGATAATCGTCTTCAGGATGCCGTCAAGAGACTCGACGATTTCATTGTGGGCCGTCTAGGCCTCGCAGATGAGCCTCTGGATGTACCCATTAGCTTCAAAAAGCCGAACCGTATCGAGGACTTTACAAGCGAGGAGGCTGCATCGTATATTCAAGGTAAGGCATTTCAACAAATTACCCTCTATGAAGCCACTAATTATTCCAAAGCATTTTTCACAAATGTTCATCCTGTATACCCGTTCCTTGATCGTCAGGAGTTTGAGGCACAAGCGTTGAGTTCAACCGTTGTGGAGACACTCACTCGAAATCCTATCTTCTCGGCTCTCTATCACAGTATCTTAGCATTAGGAAGCCAATTTATTCCGGGTAAAACATTTGGATCGTTCGAGCCTGGAAAAGGGAGATCGTGGCAGCTTTTTCAAACGGCCCTCAGTCACATGGCGGATATCATACTCCCTCGGGAATCCCTTGAAAGCGTCCAGTCTCTAGTCGCACTGGTAGGCATGCTTTTCCTCGCTTTTTCAAAAAACTGACTTCCCCTCCTTCCGCAGACCATCTACGCCCTAAATTGTAGTACTCTTCAGTTCGATGACTTCTTCATCACTCACGCAGCTCGCATGGTAGTCAAGCTCCGATACCATAAGAGCATCGAGTCAGAGCCTAAGCACTTGAGGGTATTCTGGGTGGTGTACGTCCTGGAGAAGCAAGAAGCGATGCATAAGTGTACATGCTCTGTTATTATTCTTCTAAAATTTTTCCCGCATTGTCGTTCATTCTAATTCGCTCATAGATGATACCCGATGAAGACATTGGCTGCATGATACCACAGTTCCCGGAGGCACAACTCAGCCAAGATTTCAACTGGTTTGTGGCGATGATTCGACTCGCTCGCAAGACGTCCATTCTTTGTACCTCTCTGTTTTCTGTCAGTGCTTCGTTGAAAAGTCTCGAATCATACAGATCGAGTGTAGATCACCTGCAACGCATGCTTGAGGAATGGCGGCAAACCATCCCTTGCGAATTCAGACCAGGTGACTCTGCCAACTTTCCTCATCTCGCACCAGAGAGCTTGCGTCTGGCTGTGCTCCGCATACACTTTACTTACTACAATATCGTGATGGCTCTCGACCGTCTATCTATCTATCTCGGTTGCCATGATCGCGAACCCAAGGCACGTTCGAGCGAACAGAGGCTGATGGAAACAGCGAGGACCATAGTAGAATTGACCAAGAACATTGACATACAGCCTCATGTTCCACTCTTGTAAGGTTCGAACATTTCTGTTGATTTGGACATGAACGCTGACCCTCTTACACAGCATCTTGTGCATCCTGCCAGTATCGGCAGTATTTATCCTGTTTGACTTCGTTATCCACAACCCACTACATCGCGAGTCAAGGACGAACCTGTCCCTGCTGGATACAGCAGCTGGGTACTTCAGCCTCTTGGACATCGCCTCAAAACAAACACTTCCGGGATCCATATTGCCTGAGTTTGCGCACATCGCAAGAGAGTATTTTTGGAAAGCACAACATAGAGTCGAGATGAATCGCAATACGCTAGCCTCAGATCAAACAAAAGCAGTGCGAGTGGGCGATAACCACCAGCAGGATGATATTTCGGTAAGAGATTAATACACCTCTCGGACCTCCACTAACAACAGTCATTTGGTGTAGTCTACACTGGCGGCCACGACCATCGGCGCAACAATGCAAAACCTGGATGCTGAGCTCCAAATGATTACGCCGACAGACACTGGAGGCGCAGGAAGCTCAGACTACTTAGAGTATCCTACGCCACTCGACTTTGGCTCCGAGTTCCAAGTAGGTGACAACTTTGATATCAGGAGCACGTTCGGATGGGCGTTTCCAAATTGGTATGCGGGTGGCACAATGGGTAGAGCTGGTGAATTTGGAGAGTTCGTGGGAATGGCCGGATCGGACGAAATGGAAGGATTGGACATAAACGAGATGGGTTTCGATCCGCAAGATCTTCACCAAGGGTCCATGTGAGCGTTTCCATTTCATGATATTATGGAGACGGTCAATCTTATTTCCACGAAGCAGTCACGACTATGGTCTTTGGTTTTGAAGGAGGATCTATTGCAAACAAGTTGAGTTTATATGCCGAACCAGAAACACATGCTCCAACTCCAGTTCAGACAATCTTTTTTTTCAAACCAATAACGACGAAACAATCTGACCCAAAAGCATATCAAGATCCTTCTACTATACATTAAACGAAAAATTGTACTACATCTTGGCACGTCTGTGGCCCTGGCCTTTGGGCATTCTGACAAGCCAGTATAGCCCCATGGCAGCACCAGCGTTGAACAGGACGTAAACCCAAAGAAGGCCGAAGTTTCTCCAAGCGTCAGAATAGTAAATATCAAACCGAGAGAGGAACTGATCTGTGTTGGAGATGATGCAGTATCGACAGGCTTCAACCGTCTCTTCCGGGTTCAGAAGAACGCCACCTGTAGCGTTGGCAAAAGGCCCCATGAACTCATCGCATGTCATGTTAGATGGCAGTTGAAATTTGAGGACCTCTGCCTCAGAGCATACGACATCTGATCCAGAAATAGCAGCTGACATGGCACCACCGACTAGGTATGTGCCTGGAGAGATAGGATGCATGAACTTCCAGAAGGGAGTCCAGTCTGCCTTGGGAATTGCGACACTGGCGAATGAAATTTGGTGAGCCACTTGCTTGCTGGTAGAGAAACAGGAACCAGGACTTACCCGCAGAAGATGAGACAGAAGATCCATAAAAGACTGGCGATGACACCTCCGATCTCGGCGTTGGGCACCCAAGTAATCGCAAAATGGGAGAATGTGCTCGTAAACAACATAAACATCCACAGAAATAGGAAGACAAGGAAGCCTCGGATAGTCTGATCGTTCGATGTTGTGTTGATCACGAATCCGACTGGGTAGTACCAGCAGAAGTAAACGACCACGGCCATCAGTGTATTCCAGGCGGCCTCAACGAGGATGTTGGAAAGAACAAAGGCTGGAGAACTTGTCAGCTATCATATGCTAGAAGAATTAGTTATTCGAGGGGTAGAGGATCGAGTACTTACTGGTCCACTGGTAGATCTTGGACGGTCTCTCACGCGCCTCATAGAGCTCACGCTGTGGCACGAACATGGGCATGATCTGTTCGTTGATGTTGTTGAACATGACTAAAAACATGAAGAGAGCATATAGTTGATTCTGTAAGCCCTGAATAGTGTTTGTTGCCTTGAAACTGAAGCCGATGAAGATGGACTGCGATTGTGTCTGTCAGCTATTTGCGTTGTCGCGTCGAGGGGTGTTTCACCTACCGAGAGGACAATGAGAGCAATTTTAGACCAGATATAAGTGGGCGAGCGCCAAAAATGCTTCCAGGTACGGCTAAGGACAACGTAAAATTGTTTCCAGAACGAGGCCACGAATTCATGTTGGGCTGATTCATCAGAGTCATCCGATGTCTTGGTTGTTCCCCCTGTGCCTGTAGCAAGACTGCGAAGGCGACCGAGCTCTGATTTGACCACCTCAAACTCTGGTGACTCTCTCCAGGTCTTGTGCCAGTCGATTCCAGTTGTACCGTCGGTTCGAGGCTTGATCACTTGAAGCATCCATTCAGCTTGGTTGCTCTCGGCCGGATGTTTCGGTGCTCCGTTTCGTTCGAGGTATTCGATAAGGGTTTTAGACTCTGGACCTAGTTCTGTGGGAAGGTCAATGTTAGTGGATGTTTTTTGTATTTAGAATGGTTAACTGACCACCAAAGTAAACAGTTTTACCGCCAGGTGCGAGTAACAACAACCGGTCAAACTGGTCGAATAAGAGCGAGGATGGCTGATGAATAGTGCAGAGAACAGCTTGACCGCTTCGGGTCAGCTTTTTTATCAACTGGCAGATAGACCAGGATGTTTGAGAGTCGAGGCCGGAAGTTGGTTCGTCAAGGAATAGTAGCAGTTGGGGGCGAGCCGCGAGTTCTACACCGATTGATAGACGCTTCCGCTGCTCGACGTTCAGTCCCTCGCCAAGAACTCCCACGACAGCATCAGCAAAGCTCTGCATATCGAGCACGTCGATGACTTGTTCGACATAGTCTCTCTTTTCCTGTTCAGGAATCTCGGCGGATTGGCGTAGGATGGCACTGAAAGTGAGAGCCTCACGAACTGTCATGGTGTCCAGGTGGAGGTCTTGCTGTTGTACATAGCCGACGCGGTGTTGGAAGGAGGAGTCTGTCGGAGAGCCATTGATGAGGGTGTCGCCGGAGATAAAGCCAACTGAAACACGACTCGCAAGAACATCGAGGAGAGTGGTCTTTCCAGCGCCAGAGACACCCTTGAGACAAGTTAGTAAAGAATAGCATCAGGCAACATGCGTGTTGCAGAATAAAGACTCACCATTAAAGCAGTTGAAGTGCCTGGCTTGACCCAGCCATCTACGCGGTCGAGAATGCAACGCTCGGTTCCCTTGATGCTGATATCATAGCACAGGTTCTCCCAGTGGAACACAGCTCTGCCTGCAGCCAGACCAGAGTCAGAAGATTCCTTTTCCGGAGCATCTTTCTCAAGTATGACGCTATCGGTCTGTCGCGGCAGCTGAAGTTCGACATCTTCAGCGCCGGTTGTGCCATGCTGCTGGGGTAGTTTACCGGTGGGGAAGACCAAGACTTCACCCTTGCTCTTGGGCGGCTTTGCATATTCAGCTGCAAGTACGTAAACGGCGAAGAAGAAGACTAAGAATCCGAACAAGATCCCAATGTCCCTGTTAATAGTTGTTAGCATGTGGGCCTAGAAGTGTCGACTAGGGTTACTCACCTCCATCTGTGGGCCTCGTAATACTGGAATGTCACGTTCATGTAACGGTCTCCGCTGACCATGTTAGTTCCCGGAATGCCGCCGACAGTAGAGCAGACCTGTGAGTCGCTCGAGATATCTTCATAACCGGGACCACGAGGCATAAGCTCTGCACAAGGGTATTCCAAGCCTTGGAATTCATTGGCCATCAGAGCTTCGAATGCATAAGCAAAGGGGTTGATATAGTTCATCCATCGCGACCATCCAGGAAGATAGTTAATTGGGATGGTATAGCCAGTATAGATCATCATACCCAGGCTCAAGATAGCGCTGGGAACCATAGCCTGGTATGCTGTTCTTGTGATATTAGCTAGCCAGCGATAGATGCACGACATGACAAGCGTAAGGGTATATGTCGTCAAACAGAAGAAGAAAAAGGGACCAGCTTCCCGACGGAGGTTAGCCATGAAGTATATAATCAGGTTGAAGACAATCATGTTGACAGTCTTATATGGTAGGTCCATGATGTAACTGGCAATGGCCTGTGTTGACTGGTGGTAGAAGGCATATTTGTTCTGTTTCTCGACGATGCTTCGCTCAGCGTAGACGGTCAGGACCTGTCAATAGTTTAGCAGTCTGTATAAAGAAAACGTTGGGGTCTGAAGATGTCACTGACCTCCAATTGGCTTGCAAAAGCATTGAACAAGATTGCAAAGAAGATGAGTCCTCCACGGTAGTACAGTGAGGAGCTATCCGGTTTTTGATTGTAGTACATGCTCCCGAGGAGCAGCGCGATCACAAGGTTAAAGAGTAAAGAGGCGATCGTGAAACCAGGATCTGCCAAAAGTCGCCTGTAGCTTCGCCACAAGGCTAAACGCACTTGCTGCTTGTATGAGATTGTGTAGGGAGATCCCAGACGCTGAGACTTTGCTATCTCGGCTCGGCGCGACGCGTTGAATTCTTGGAGGCGTACTTCAGAAGGATGTTTCTCCTCGTACGCGTCTAGCTCGGCCATAAGCCTTTTCCTAGTCTGGCTCTCACGCCATCTGGAGGCGAATTCATCAGGACTTCGGGGCACTTGATTCTCGAAACCGGGCTTGGCGCGTCGCTCGCTGGGGCTTGTCATGGATGTGAGGAAGTCAGGGATAGTCTGTCGGGAAGGGTCTGGAAAGATGAAACGTCAGTACCAAGGTTGTAATGTTAGGAAGACACTTACACTCGAAGCCCAAGTCCTCAAAGTACGCCTTAGCTTCAGAGGTTTTCCCGAAGAAAATCTGACGCCCTTCATACAAGACAGTCACGCGGTGGAATTGCTAATCAAGTTAATCAGTTGGGCTCTGTAGCATCTGGAAGATAAAGAGTTTTACCTCGTAAGCAGCCTGTGGAGCCTGGTAGATAGCAATAGCTCCTGCAACACCAAGCAAATCTGCTTGCAGCCGCAAAGCCTTGCAGAAAGTGATAGCATTAGCGCTGTCAAGCCCGCGTGTTGAGTTATCCCAGCATTGAAATTTGGCTCCGCTGAGGGCCGCCTCCGCAATACTGACACGTTTGCGCTCGCCGCCACTAACACCGCGCACAAAGTTGTCCCCTACACGGGTGTTAAAGGTATGCGAGATACCAGCCATAGCCATTATAACATCGCGGATCATGTTGTCGGCTTGTTCGCGAGAAAAGCCGCCGGGTACGTGACGGACGGAACGACAGCGGGCAGCGAAAGTCAGAGTCTCGCCAACGGTCAGATGGGGGAGATGAGCGTCGATTTCGGCGTTGTAAAGGACTTCTCCTCGAAGAGAACCTTGGATATACTTTCGATCGATACCTGGGGAAGACGCCAAAGTTCAGCAAAAGTTTCCAACTCAACTGTTAGAAGCAATGCGCAACACACCTCGATAGTTTAGATACGATTCCTCGCTCACATTGAAGCCCGAGGTCTGACCTGTCAACGTTTTCAAGAACGTTGAACACCCGGACCCAGGCGGGCCAAGAACAAGAAGCAGCTCTCCCTGTTCGATCACACCTTCGAAGTCTTGCAAAATGTTGATGCGTTGCCCGCGTCGGCTTGCTCCAACCAAGCGAGCTATTGAAGAAAATGCACTGGAGATGACGCTGAACACGGTTGGTTGGCTTTCGGTACCGTTCGACCACCCGTATGCGCTCAAGTTCTTGAAGGCAGCACCCAAGAAACGAGCGGGTGCTGCCTTAGGATCCGTGTTGGAAAGCCTGATAAATGCTTTGATCCATGCGTGGGCGTCAAAAGTTGGAGAGCTGGGATCGAGGTGGCTTCCGAGCTCGGGGTTATAAGCTCGGATCTCTTCACCTAGGGCCTGGGAGCGTTGTGTCAACGTGCGGGCAACATTTTCTAGATCATCTTCGATTCGTTCTTCACTTGGCTTCGAGCGATTAGTTGTTGGGCAAGTATTTGACATGACGGCGTCGAAAAATCAGGAGTTTGTCGAGGGTAGAGACGGAACTGTGAAGCTTTGGCAGCTGGATTTGAGTGACAGCGTAGATATTAATGAGATGTTGAGGTCGGTCTCAAATTCAAAGAGTTATAGTAAGGCTTTAAAGAGCTTGTTCTTAACTATAGGTTTCTGACGATGTTGGCTGCGTTCGAAGACAAGATTCGTCTTCTGAAAGAATGTGTTGTGTTGGATATGGGAAAAAGAAACATGATAGGGATTGAAACACAGCTTTATACATTATGGGCATGAATCTTGTTTTTCGTCCCTGCCGTTCTTTTGGCACTCATCCCTTGACACGGCTCTCAGAACTGCTCATACAACGGTGCGCAAATGTCAAGAACCGAAAGCCGTTGATAAGTGGGGCCCAAAAGGTAACAACTATTGGCCAGTTGCCAGCCACTGCCGCGGACCCCGAATTTAGTGTTGTTCCGCTTTTTAAGATTTCAAGTAGGTACAGTACACATAAACCTTATTGACTTCTAGATTTCTAGATTTGATATTTCTTTCCAGGGCTGATTACCAATACGGCCAAGACAAAGGCTTTTCTATCCCTGCATTCACTAAACCCAAGTTTGGACCTTGTTGACAATTATTTGATGGCCAAAATCTTAAGGTTGTAGTGACGATTGTTCCGTGGGTGGAAGCGGGGTCCTCGCGTTCCGGCTGACAGCGGACTTCATTTGTTTGCCAAGTCCGCCGTGGGGCCTGACATTGTTGCCTGGATGTCTTAGTCGTGAGACTCCTCACTTCATCCTGTAGCCTAGCCTCTTTGAGGGTCACTCCTGTTTTGGCGTCAACTCACCTCTCTTTGCATATACTTGATCCTGACAATGTTGTGTGCTAAGTGCGTGTCCTTGTTCCAGAAGAGCGCAACGCGCGGCTTCCACCATCAAGAGCACGAAAGTCTCGACGCCGCTGCGAGAAATGGGTGCAAAATTTGTCATTACCTTCTCCGCCAACTTCAACCTGGAAACTGGAAACCACTGAAGTACGATTTCTTCTTAGTGGACAACTGGGAGCGACACTGGGAAATACAATTCTACCAAGGCGATTACGAAATCAGGAACACACCGGTTTGGCAGCGGCCCCAACATTTGAAGGTCTTTGTTCGCGTTATAGCCTCGTCAAATATTCCATCTGGCTACAATGAGTTCTTGAACTTGGTAAACACCGACCTGGAATCGAGTACATCCAGGGTCCGAATGGATTTTCCGCCTCTACGAGACATCCCAGACAACACAGGCCATATAAAGGTTGCGCAAACAGCTAAAAAATGGCTCGGGGTTTGTAAGAACAATCACAACTGCCACTCTGTCTCGGGACCACAAGAGGCAGGCTGGTACCCCAAGCGACTCATCCAAGTTGGTACCGAAAACCAACCGCCGCGATTGGTCATATCAACAAGCGATACTCTGAAAGGCACATATGCTGGTTTAAGCCATTGCTGGGGAGAAAAGCCAGACTTCCTAATGTTGACGTTAGATAAATTGGCCGAATTTCGTAATGAAATTTCGTTATCAAGGTTGCCAGCAAGCTTTCGTGACGCTATTATCACTTGTCGCCGGATGGAAATTCCTTATATCTGGATCGATTCACTTTGCATCTTGCAAGCCGGACCTGGCGCTCGTCAAGACTGGCTATTGCATTCTGAGATGATGCATCAAGTATACCAAAATTGCGAACTCAACATTTCCATTGACGTTTCCTCGAATCCACATGGTGGAGCCTTCCGGTTTAGAGACCCGACATATCTGCAGGATTGCTATATTTGGACTCCGTTTCACGCCCTGCCAGAGTTCCCCCCTCGACCACTAAACAATTTGTCAAGCCCCGATCAGTACACAAATGCTGGTGAAACCATCGACCGCAAAAATGTAAGCGAAGGCAGCTACCTGCAGGATAACACAGAAGACCAACTTACTTCAAAAAGTCTTTGCGTTGTATACACACAAGATGACTTTTCCTGGTCAAGGATAGATCTTCCTTTGAACCAAAGAGCCTGGGTATTTCAAGAACGATTGCTCTCTCCAAGGACCTTACACTTTTCTCGGGACCGAATAACATGGGAGTGTGGGAGCACCATCGAACTCAACGAGTATCTCGCTGAAGGCACGAGTGACAGTCCCACAAAAGGATTTGACTGTTTGTACCAAGCTGCATATACCATTCGGGATACCTATCAATTAGCATCATATTATCTTGATCTTGTTTTCCCATACACTAGCCGTCAACTGAGCTATCCAGACGAGGACAAATTAGTTGCATTCGCCGCCATTGCGCGCCGCTGCTCGTCGTGTCTTGGACAAGATTACTTTGCGGGAATCTTTCGCAGTACAATGCCCGTTGCTCTTCTTTGGGAAGCACCCCCCCGGGAAGCAACTAAAAGATCAACCACTTATCACGCACCATCATGGAGCTGGGCGAGTTTGGACAGTCGCGTACTATTCAGAACATTAAGAGAAGAAGGCGTTGTTCTTGCAAATGTACAAGATGCCACAGTGGAGCTAATTGACCCGAAAAACCCCTTCGGGCAAGTCAAGTCTGCTTCCCTTACACTAACTGGGCCTTTGGTGGCTAAGAAAGAACTTATGTCTCTCCACCAAAACACTGAAGAAGCCAATTCTCAGAGGAATCACACTGTTATGGGGCAGTGGTTCGAGGTCGTTCCAGACACGGAAGTCCTGCAAAACCTGGACCAAGAGAGGCTATGGATAGACTCGCAAGATGACATGTATTTTCTTGGTATCTTGGAAGACGCATACCATACTGAAGGCCGATTCGATCTTGGTCTCTTGATACAGAAAGGCACTGGTGGGAAATTCACCCGAGTAGGATTCTGGAAAGGAAACCCAGGATTTGTGTCGAAACATGCTAAAACTAAATGCGAGTTCAAGTCCGAAACTGTCGCGTTGATCTAGACAACCCGGGTATGTCCTTATTGGAGCTTAAATCTGAAAACTATGCTGCTAAGACGATATTATTAGTAACACCATTAACTAAGTGAAACACAGAGAAGAAGACTCGACGTTGCGTCTGAACAACATGAATTCTGTGTCACCTTGATTGTATTCCGATCAGACCAAGGTAGCAACTCACCCTCCGATCGTCCAACTTATATGTTTGTGTCTTGGAAACCCCAACCGTCACAACAGGTGCAGGTTACAGCCGGGGGGTTGGCGCGCTTTATCTATATCCACTACGACTAGGCCAGGAATAAAATAGTCAATTGGATAGAGCGACTTCTAACGAGAGCCCTGTTACTGGACCATGTTCACAGGGGACGAACTAGACCGTTCTAGACTTATGCTAGCAGGATTGCAGGGTGTAATCCTCGCTACGCTCAGATTGTCACGTCTCTTAATAGTCAATAGTGCGGGTGAGGCTGAGATAGAAAAGTTTTGTTGATAGCCGGTGGCGAGCTAGGTTCCATGGAAGTGCTAATGAATTTGTCTATATACTGATCTATTCACCATGTAAGTGGGTGGCAGGGGTTGTGCTCGCGCGTGTAGCAGTGAGCAGAGTCTTGGTGTTGTGGTTGGCTGAAAGTTATGGAGACCACGTGACGCAACCGCCGGGGGTCATGACAGGTAACCTCCGGTACCTTATTTCAACACCAATAAGACACATATCTAGCATTTCTAGACGCGCGTTCCAAAACAGCGGTTCCTGGACCTCGGTTCATCAGCGGCTTACCATGTCGCAATGTCTGTTTTCAATTTTGATATTTATGCTTGAATTTAGCCGCGATGTAACGCTGCAGATCCCTGTCCCAACGGAGTGGCTGGCTTGGCACGTTTGCGTCCAATATTATCTAACTATCCTGAAACATGTCATGATTTGCTGCTTCAAAAACTTCGTGATGTGGGAGAATTCGGCGCGAGATGAGTGAAAACCACAGACCGTCGGGACTTAGGGGTAGCCCCTTGTTGATGATATGTTTGTGTTGAAATATTTTTAGCTCCGCTGAGCTGTCAAGAAAGTTGATTTTTTCCGTCTTTCTCTTCATCTCATCATTGACTGCTGTTCAAGCGTACCCATCTAATCTTCCGCCCTGGTGGCGTTTCTTTCCTTCGTTTTTTATTGCTTTCCCTTTTTTGCCCCGGTGGCTGTCCATATCTCTTAGTGATTTACTAATCGCGTCACTGTCATCATGTCGCTCGCATCCTGCCCTGTATCCGGCTCAGCGGGAGGACAATGTCCTGCCAGCGGCTCTTCACGAGTCGGTCAAGCGCGAGGAGGATGCGCATTCGCGGGGGCGACCCAGCATGGAGATATCTCTGCTGCATTTGACGTGAGTGAGAGTGTGGAAAACTTATAAAACAAGCGCTGATTGAGTGTATAGATTCCTCACGGTATTGATACAGAAGACTGGCTTCGCACAAGGTGAGGATATGAAGCTAGAGCCAGTAAAAAACTCAATTGGAGCTAATATGTCTGGATTGGATAGAGAACGCAAGTCGATTAATGAACTCCTCTATGCCAACTACCCATCCCGAAAAGAAATTGATTCCATCAAGAGTCAGCAAGAACTCGATGCTATGAACCCAAACGAACATGAACTTCTCGCCGTCGCTCTCGGGGCCCCGGCACGACAGGTTATGCAACGAGCCGAGGAGATCGGTCCTCAGACCGGATGGCGCGATGGATACCTCAGCGCTGAGCATGGCTTCTGCCCTCCGGATTACGAAGAACCCATCAATGCCCTTGCTAGATCCCCTGGTCGGATATGGTCTGACCTCTGTGAGCGTATGCCAGGATGCCTGGCTCGAGGCAGAGTGAGGGAAGCAGTGGCTTCGCTCCCTCTCGTTGAAGGCACAGAAGAAATCATCCCTGATCAAGCCCTCTGGGGGGCGGTAGTGGCTCTTGGCATTCTCTGCTCCATTTTCCGATTTGAAGAAAAACACGATGGAACGCATGGAGTGTCTATCCGGGCCGGTACAACCACCAAGCTCCAATGTCCTATGGGTGATGATATATGCCAGGAGCTCGAGGGTATCCCGCTGTGCATCGCTCTTCCGTACTATCAGATTTCGCGGAGAATGGGTAGGACCCTACCCCATCTCACATTCCCTGACCAGGCTTCCTATAACCTCAAGATCCGAGACGTCAAGTCCAACTCCCCATATCTTGCGCGGTTCGACAACACTGATCTCAGATGGCCGATATTTGGAGAAAAGGCCGAAGTCGCGTTTCTCAAAGGATGCGCCGATACATCAGGTAAGAAATTTACTACTAACTTTCGTTACACAACCATCCACTAACGATTACCGACAGCTTCGTTCCAGCATGGCCCAGATGCCATTGCCGCTTGCCAGGAACACGTCATGACTGGTAATATCGAAGGTCTACTTCAAGAAATGATTCGTTTAAAGGAGATCCTCGAGAGGATGCCCAACGCCTTTCATAGCATCTCGCCTAACCCTAACGCCGGAGACAACTACGTGTCTGCTGACCGATGGGTTCGCTGGGCACTATTCTCTGCACCTTTATCCAGAAGATGCCCGGCAACATCTGGCCTTCAATTTCCTCCATATCTGATGATGGATGCCTTTTTGGGTCGCAAGACGTAGGCGAAACTTTGTACACCACCACCTGGCTTGATGCTAACATGATGCTAGGCACACGTCGTTCCTCGGAATTGAAGCCTTACATCTTCGAGCATGGATTCCCTCAAACCATCGTGCTTTCATAGCCGCGATTCAATACCATTATTCAATTCCCGAATTTGTCCAAAAGTCCGGAGATCCCCGCCTTATGGGTGTCCTCGAAGGTATCGTCGAAGCCTATACCGGTGAACGCGGCTTTATGGGTGTTCATAGATACAAAGTCTTTGGTATCCTTGAGGTCGCGGGTAAAACTGGACGAACTGTTACCAATGGTCTTTCCGGGGCTGCAGATGCCGCGAGACCTTGGGAGGAAACTCATCGACAGTTCTCAGAGACCATGAAGGAGCGCCTCGAGCCATTTCGTGGCAAACTCGACACGGAACCACACTCAATGAGAGGCACTTTTGAAGAATGTCGATACGTGGCTAAGGTTGCTGGCTGTTTCAATATTGACAGAGATGCAAACCGTTCGACTGCCCTGATTACCCTGGATATCCGGGATACTGGCATTACATTTGCTCCAGGAGACCGAGTGGCTGTGATGCCTCTCAACAGGTGGGAAGAATGTGCAAAGATGGTGGCTGCTCTCGGCCTTGATCAACACCTTATGGAGCCCGTGGAAACTACAGGGGTGTGGTCACGATTTGAGCATCACCTTTCGTCTGTGACGAGAAGTGCCCATAGACAGCTCACTGTCATCGACATTCTCCGTCGCGGTCATCTCGCTCCCATCACCAAGGAACTTACCGTCAAAGTCCATGAGCTCCTGCATGCGTCGTCCAACACTGTCTTTCAAGTCCTGGCTACCGATGAATGGCCTGTACGTGGATCGCTAGGCGATCTTCTCCAGAAAGCCGTCACCGATACACCAAACCAGATATGGGACAAGGCGTTCAGTCTTGACGATTTGGACTGGTTGCTGGAGCTTGTCCAGCTTGAAGTGCCTCGAACCTATTCCATATCCAGCCACAACAATGACTTGCTCCCTAACACGGTTGATTTGACAATCTCTCGTGCCGAGTATCAACTTTGCTCCCTCTTCTCTCAAGGACAGTCTATCACAAGGGCGGGTGTCTCTAGTGGTTTCTTTAACCCGCATCCATCATCAGCTGAGACCACCATCCTGTCAGACGAAGTATTGCTCGGCGTCTCAAGGCCTGTGGCTTTCCAGTTGCCTATCGATAGCATGGCTCCCTGCGCATTCTTCGCCGGAGGTAGTGGAATTGCACCTTTCCGCAGCTTCTGGCAGCATCGACTGGCAACATCTGGTTTGTCCGGAGGTCGCAACTTGCTGTATTTGGGAGTTCAATCTCGTGATAAATTTTGTTACGAAAATGAGCTTCGAAAATTAGTCAACATTGGGTTTATGGAAGTCCACCTTGCCCTGTCGAGAGATCCCCACGGGCTAGCGTATGACGATGTGGTGCGAGATCTTGTGGAGAAAGAAACACCTCCTCGTTACATCGACAGCCTGATCATCGAACAAGGTGCCACAATCTGCGACATGGTCATGTCTAAGAAGCAAGGCGGCTTGGGTGGCTACCTATATGTGTGTGGCTCAGTGTCGGTGTTTGACTCGGTCATGAGCGGCATTCGAAAGGCTATATACAACTACCGCACAGCAACCATGGACACTGTTGAACTGATCATCAACAAGGCCTTCGGCGAGCGGAGATTCATGCTTGATGTCTTTATGTCTCCTAAAGCCCTCCCCTGCAATCTGCCAACAATCTCTCTTTCTGATCTGGCTTTACATACCGGCCATCGCCCAGAGTCTCGAATGTGGATTGCGGTTCACGGGAGCGTATACGACGTCACCGATTTCAGCCCCATGCATCCTGGCGGAACTCTCATCCTCAAGTCCAACGCAGGCGTCGACTGTACGAAATCTTTCGATAACCTTGCGCATACCAACAACCCTGAGGTGTCAAGCCTTCTCACGAGGTATTTTATTGGCCACCTATCTCCCAAGCCCGACTATCGAGACAATGATGTCTCCACGCTTCATGATCTTTGGGCTTCGTACTTGAGGGTCACTGTTGAGACTCTTGTTGCTCACCAGTTTGAGATGCACGACATTATGGGTGCTTCACATGACTCTCCGTCGGCTCATAACCCTAGTGGATACACTAATATCTGGCTACATGAGGATCTGCCCAGCATTATCGCCATCAGGGCCTTTTATGGATACCAAAGCCGTCTCTTACAGGGCGGCTTTGCCGCTCTGTTTGGCCCGAAGCTTGAAGAACTAGTCCTTCGCCTGTCTTTCAGCTTCGCTAGCGCTGGCGGGCCTGGAGCTGCTTGGAAATTGCCAGATATCCTGGGTACAATTGCTCGGGCAAAGACTAGCCAGGACGCAGCCCTGAGTACAAAGGAAATCAGTGCCCTTGGAGACTTCATTTGCGACCCTACCTCTGAGCTGCGCTTCCAAGAGCGAGGAGTTTTCTCCTACGCCTCAAAGTGCGTGCAGCTTGATATTGAGTTGTTGGAAGATCTCCGACAAGAGGCTTGTAACGGGATGGACGCATTTGAGACCGTCGCTTCGGCCCTTGATTCTTTCACAGACTCTAACCCAGATGTTAACCCTCTGGCTGTTTTGTCTGCCTTCCTCTTGCAGACCCTTGAGAGAATGGCACATCGGCTATCCATGTTCTATGTCCAGTTGGCTCGACTCTCGGCGTACCAGCCAGAACTCGAACATAATCCAGCACGGACTCGATGGGCTTTCGTCAGGCGATGCATCCGCGATGGTACCTTCTTCGTCCTCACTCAAACGATTAGCGCCGAGACTTTGATGGACGGTCAATCAGGCACTTCCTATATGTCAGGGAAATCAGGGCAGAAAACACATTTCGAAAGTATCCTGTCCCAGGTCAACCACCGTATCGCCTCATCGACTACAGAGGACTTAACAAAAGCAGCTCCGCCAATCACAGTCAACGATATTCACCAAGAGAGAGGCAACAATATCTCCGAGGACACCACTGTAGCTTCAGCTGCAAACAGGCTAAACGTCGGAGCGGTTGAGAGCATGGAAAGCTTCATGAAGAAGAATAAAACTGCAATCCGTCGGCTGAGCAGCATGCCTAATCCCTTCCAGCTACAGGACCTCCAGAGAGCTCTCTCGATGGACCCCAACGCCTTGTCTACTAGCAACAATGAACAGCTAGGGGGGCAACTGGGGAAAATGCTGTTGCATGATAGCATACCATCTTCAGCCTCTCGTACGGCTGGTTCATCCAGACACAGTTCATTCAGCGCTGGTTCAAGTGTAGGTTCTTTGGCTTTGAATTCCTCCATGCAAAAGCTTCCAACACCACCAAGCGACGCGAGCATGGCCCTGCACCTGAAGCTTGCGGGGTTGAATAGAAGGCCGCGTACCCAGTCTGTTACGTCTGGACAGAGCTCTGCGCTGGTTTCCGGGACAAATGATGTAAGAAGGAATAGGTCTGTGTCGAGTACCAGAAATACATCGAGGGGGCGATCTATAGACCATGGACCTACAAGAGAACGATCGGCAAGTAAGCTATTAGCTTTCAAGCTGGGAGCATTGGCGGAGCAGAAGCGATCTATGACAACACCCACATTTTAGTTAAACTAGCCTGTAGTATTGTACAATTGATATCTGGCATGCTGGCCATGCCAAAGCAAACAACAAGCTCTCCAAAGTTCACAATTGACTGAAGGACAGGGGGTGTATCTACATCCAGTAGTCAGTCGTAGGGCGGCTGGCCAAACTCCACGTGGCAAGGTAAATTGCATCCTCACCAACTTTGCCAGTCCTAACGGAACAAGACTCAACCGAAACCTTCTTGTCAACGTATAGTTAGTCTGATTGGGGAGTGTTTGCGATGGCAACCAAATCTTCGGAACCCATTACTATCCAATTGGCTCCAAGTACGGCGGAAAAGGTGGGTCTCGTCTGGCATAAATAGGCGATCATAGTATAACGTCGCAACATCGTCACAGAATGTTCCAGTGAGGCCACTTCCGAGCAGACCAAGAAATGTTTTATCCATCAAGATTTTTTTATTGTAGTGTTCTATATATAGGTTTTTTTTTTTTTTTAAAATCTTTCCCTCAACCATCAAGTAAAATAAAACCGCGTTTCTAGGCAGTTATAAAGTTAGTTTCTCTCGCAGTTATTAATTTATTGTAATTATGCAGAAATCACTGTGATAATCTAGGCAAGTGAAAGTTGAGTGGTTAGCAGCCTATAAAGTACTATAGTACGCAAAGAACGCAAAATGCGACGTAGCATTAGTGAAAAAGAAATCGATGAATTTTCAGCTTCTAATAAAGGAGAAGCTCACTGACTTGACGGAGGCTTGCATCGAAGAACACAAGGAACACCTGAGTCCAGCTGTCGCAAGATCACGAGGAGCAAGTGTCCCTTCAATGAATACTTGTTAATGCTTAAATAAAATTAACTGCACCAACATAACACGCTACAAATACTCTACTTACGATTCCTACTCTTATTAGTCTTGTGCTGATATTTTCTTACATTGTTAACTAGACGCAATTACGCACATAAATAAACAAAATATTTATACTAGTATTATATACTAGCATCATATTTATATCATATATATTTGAAAGGATGCTCTTAGATAAGAGCATTTAACTACAGGTTGTGGGAAAGAGGAGCAGATCAAGTCAGATAAGTAATATCGGTCCAGCCAAGACTTGCAAAGCGATAAGACAACAATTGTTCCGTATGATCTCATGGAGGAGGGTTTTATCTAGCGGATCCTTCTCGCCATCTCTGACTCGCTGCGAATTCGTCTTCCACTACAACCTTTCACGAGATGAGTGTGACGGCCGAAGACGGCGCGAAACACACACATAGGATGCGTTGAAATGAACACTCAAGTAGTTGCTGTCATTGGGATTTGTCTCTACAAGGAGTCGAGTCGCTTAGCTATTAAGATAACTTGTTTCTGTACGCTCCTTTCAACGATCCAGTACTTCATTTCCCCTATTTCCATGATGGAAAAGCTCAGCGAAACGGGTTTATGCCTAATGACAAACAGATTCTTCCACACCGTCCTAGGATCATACTTGGGTTAGTGGAGATAATCCTTGGGCTTAAATTTGAATCATTGATAGCAAAAGGGGTGAGAAGAATAGATTGATAGAAAATGAGCTTTCTTACCGATTCTCCTGTCGGCTCAAAACCGTCATAGAGTCTGGAAGTGTACTTCAAGTCAGAGTTCCCCATGTTTAGGAAGCGCTCATCTTCCATAGACAATCGATTGCGCAGCTCTTCCTTCTGAGCTTGGGAGCCTCTGACATATTCCAAGTACAAGGGTGCTCCTGGAGATACGACGTTGTCTGCTACAACTGTTGAACCGGGGCGAACCAGGGAGAGCTTCTCGCAAAGCATTAGATCGCCAACATATGCCGACTTTTGATGATCAAGGAAGAGTAAGTCAATCTGAAGGTTTGGGTCTTCTTCCCGAAGCTTTTGTAAAGAAGAAGCACAAGGACCAACACGGATGTCAACGATGTCGTCCAAGCCAGCTATAGAGACCAAAGCCGATGCTACTAGAGCAAAGTCTTCATTGATCTCTAAACTTACATATCTATGGCCACCCGTCTTGCGAAGTACATCTGCAAACATGATGGCCGAATATCCGACGTATCCTCCCAATTCAACCATGATTGTTGGAGACCTCTTCTCAATGATGCGAGAGACTATGGCGCCTTTGTTTTGTCCAACGTTCATGAGAAACTCGGTCTGATGGCCAAATTCATCAATAGCAGACAAGACTTCGGCTGGGTTATTCTGCATGGAATCGAACCGAGGATGGGTTTGAACAAATCTCAATAGCTCCTGTTCGCGGCCGTCGCCACACTAATTTGTCCCTGTGAATAGGCTCCTCGAATTCTTTGAGAATACTTCACTCACAAACACTTTGCCCTCAGGCTTATAAGGCTTGCTAATCACGGCCATGATTGAAGGATTGAGGTAGGTGTAGGGGATGTCGATCTGATTTGCTTGTGTAGTGTCAGGTGTATGGACCCTTGATATGAGGATGGTCCGAAGTAAATTTGAAGAGACTCTCACAGCTGTTGCGAATCCCTATATTTATCGCGTCACTGAGCGTACACGATCATTATATAAAGTGAGGACAAAGAAAGGTCAAGGCGATCGGCATGATAAGATGTTCAGAGTTACCGGGGTCTTTGCATATGATACTTAATATTCTCTTTGACTGGGACAAGTCTGTGCATAGTTCGAGACATAGCAGATGGGCATCCCACCTAGCTCTTCCCACTGCGAATCGGATACAAACGTCATTTCTTCTTAGCACCAGGTGGCTCTAGAGCCTCACCACCCGTCTGAAATGATATATTGTGCATGATCATCATCCAGTGGGTTACGTACTTGTGAACAGTGTATCCGAGTGAAGCACGAGAGTTGTCGCGAACGTTGATCATCCTTGGGGGCTTTTTGCAAAGTCGAGAGTGATGGTGGTGATCCCGGCATACGCACCAATGGTGAGTCTGTAAGTCTCAAGCTCTTACGTCATGTATTCCTGCAGGTCGCGGCTCTCCTACACAGCATACGATCATCCTGAGAGAATACTTTGAAATCAGAAACATCGATATACTATCTTGGAACAGCAAGCAGTTAGATAACCTTGTTCCATGATCTTCATATTTGCCGTGTGGTCCGTGTCTCAAATATGCAGAGGATTGATTGTATGTACCATTTTGTACGGGTCGCAACTTGCATAGATGACAAAATCAATCAAAGACATTAATATAATGGCTGTAGACTAGATTCGACGGAGTGAAACATCATGCGGAAAAGTCATACCCCTGGAGTATAAAGTCGTCTAACCATGGTGCCTTCCGCGCGCATACGTCATCTTTCCATCAGAGGGAGGGTCGAACTAGCGGAGTGGGTCTGATCCAAGCACTATCCGCGGAGCGGCTCGTGCCTAAAGATAGCGAAGGCCAGTCTGCCAATAAGTGGTCTCCTTGTGTTGCAGTGCTGTCGGTCGACCACTTGGGGTGGGGCATGGTGTTGTACGGTCTCAAACTCAAATATGGCTTCCCTTTGGCATCTAGTATGGTTGAGACGTTAGAAAACTGAATACCGGTAGAGTAGAGATGACGGGAAGAAAAGCAAAATTTACCCCCACACATCCTTTCTGACCGAGGTGGGGAAGGGTGTTCGTTGTCTAGACGCGACTGATCGACACACGCTGGAGATAGCCCCGGCCTGACCAGCGAACGGTACCTAGGGCTTACGGAGAATGGGCGTTTGAAGGAGATGTATCTCTCGCCAATAGATCCCCTGTTCAAGGTAGTAAAGCCTCGATAGCTTCCGATCCTTGTATTTGAGGAACTGCCGAGACACTTCAGTCAATATTTGCCAGACAAGGGTGTTGAGGATTGCGTGACAACGGATCTGCGTGGATCAAAAGGGCGAATATCTCGACAATATACACGCCTCTATGGTCTTCACGATGCAGGCCACCTATGATCCTGTGAGTATACTGTTTCAAGGTGTGCCTTGTTTTCCGACATCGACAGTCTCGCAGTAAAGTTTAACGTTAGTAACCCTAGCGATGAGGAACTCGTCAACTTTTGTCTCACAGTCTGTCGTTGCCTCTGCTAGAGGATCACCAAGTTTCTTTCGACAAGGCATCTCGGATTGTTCTGTGCTTTGTCCAGATCTAATACAAATTTGCTCAAGACTGGTTTACAGGTCAAAACGCTCGTGTGCCACATCGTTGTCTATGACACAAACTTATCGTGTAAATCATACGAGAACAATGCAACGAAATCGAATTTGAGTCGTTTCTATCTCATAGCTTTGCTAACTTGTTTCCAAAAAGCTTAGAAAAGTATTCGTCCACAGTGTGAACCATGACATTGGGGAATAAATGATTGTGAGTTTGGCCTCTCGGTCGCCACATCCTGCCTTGACCTTGGACATGGCGGAGAGCGATCCAAAAATCTACAGGAAAGCTGCTTCCGCCAGCCAAACTGGAAGGGGCTGAGCTTGGATTGCGTATAACGAATTCGGCTGTTTCCCAACTGATGAGGTTAATATTAACCTTCTTTCTAGAATGCTTTCTCAGCAGACGCGCAACTTCCTCAAAGCTGATAAAGTCTCCCTTGAATGAGAGTATTCGATTCTCGGAAAGTTCAGGGTGCAAGATAGCCTCGACGAGATAAGCTACCACATCTTGAATTGATGTATAATCCATCTTCGCTGCTGCATCGCCTACCGCATGAATTGTGTACTCGTTCGCTTTGACATCTAGCCAAGGACACAAGATTGGTTCTTTGGCTGCGTCAAAATTATCAGAGTTGCCAATCACCGTGTATGTCATCCGGCCCTCGCGAACGGCGGGATGCTTCAACGTAGCCTCTAAACATCTCATTTTCAGATCCCATATCTGTCATGAATACTCAGTTGTGAATTCAAGAGGCTAAGCAATTCTCGAAGCTTAGAGGGAAATGAATCGACTTACAGGGTGGATCATGCCAATTTCCTCGGACTTTAGATACAGCACCTGATGCATTCCAAATTCACTCGGGAAAAATCTTCGAACGTTGGCTTTCGCGGCAGCGTCTTGTATGATGTGTTGATAAGGTAGGACAGTAGATCCTACGGCACTGATTACCACTTCTACACCTCTGAGCATTGAACTGAGGCTTTCTGCATCGACTTGCGTGAGGTCCACTCGGTAAACAGTGATTTCGGCATTATTTTTCTTAATTTTCAGGGAAGCTTGAGGACGAATGAAGGCAAAAATATTAAAGAACTGCTCAGGATAAGCATCCAAAGCATGGAGAATCTGGTTGCCAATTTGTCCATTGGCCCCGAAAAGTGCGACGGCTATTTTCGACATTTTAGCCATCGTTAGAAACACTTTTTTAAAATTGAGCTGGTGGAGAAAAATAAGTGGAATGCGGAATGATGGACTGATGTATCTTGCAAACCTCGTGCCGTGTGATTGAATCGAAGGAATCAACCTGGTTCCCGAATTGATACCGCTTAGCTTCTCAAAAAGACTTTGTGGTTGTATCGTTCCAAGGTATAAGTCCGACCATCACACTTCAGCATTCCAACACCCCTCCACCCCTCAAGTTTCTGAAGCCGCGCGAATTAGCGGAATCGGAGGTCGTGGTGAGGAACAAGCTTTACTTCTCGAAGAATGGCTCGGCCACGCATGTGACGCCCGCATAGGCGTTTCGCTCATCATGTCTCAGGCTCATAAAATGACGGCAAGCACTTGTTCAACCAATTGAGGTCCTACACTGAGAAACAAAGAGCCCACGGCCTTTCACGGCACGGCACGGCACGGCACGACACGGCACGATACACCAAATATGACTAGTTTACAGGCTGTAGACAACTATCCAAAGTGCGCTGTGACATATTTTACTATTGAGCTGCTACATGCATGTTTCAGTCAAGCCATAGTGAGTGTGAAGAATGCTTTACACCGCTCTTTAGAAACATGATTTCCTGCCTTTGGCTCGATGTTACTCTAGCCGCCTTTTGTGGAGTTCAAGAACATCGAGTAGTTTTGCTGAGACTTTGTAGTAATGGGATAATTTTTCTCTACGATACTAGTCCAACCTAACTGATCCTATCGGCAATACAATGAAACAAGGGCACTGTAGATGGAATCGGTATTTAAAGCGGATACTGAAGGCCTACTCGCGGTGTTTCAATGACCTTTCAGCTTTTCTTCTGTCTGAATCTTTTGTGTAGAAAATCTCTGTGAAAAGCTCATCATTTCTCCCATAATGAGCCAACCCAAGCTTCCTCAAGAATATCGCGCTTGTATGCTGCAAGGTGCTGGAGAGCCATGGGAAATCCGGCATAAACCCTATCAGCACCCATCGTCGGACGAGGTAGCTATCAAAATTCTCTGTTGCGGAGTCTGCCACACAGATCTGGATGTGGCTGAGGGTGCATTGAAGCACATGTTAGTTCCCCAATCATGCATGCACTTGTTGCTGACTGATCTTTCGTAGGGTGGAATGGCCCGCAATTCTAGGACACGAGTTCATCGGTGACGTTGTTGAGGTCGGGAGTGGAGTTGGTAAGTGGAAAGTAGGGGATAGAGTCGGTGGTGCCTGGCATGGTGGGCACGACAATGAGTGCGACCCGTGTCTACACGGATTTTTCCAAGGTTGCGAGAACCAGAAGATCAATGGTGTATCGAGACCTGGTGGCTGTGAGTCAACTCCAGCATACTGCTTTCTTTATCCGCTCACAAGTAACAGTTTCGGAATATTGCAACTTGCGACAAGAAGCTGTTGTGAAGATCCCAGAAGAGTTGGACCCAATACAGACTGCTCCCTTGTTGTGTGCTGGAGTCACGGTTTTCAACTCACTTCGACATCAACAGGTCAAGCCTGGGGAGACCGTGGCAATCCAAGGGTTGGGAGGTCTTGGCCATTTGGGTATACAGTATGCCAGAAAAATGGGTTTCCGAGTAGTGGCAATCTCGAGTAGTTCGGCAAAGCGTGATTACGCCTTTGAACTTGGGGCTCACCATTTCATTGATACCTCTACCGACAGTCCCTCAGACGAACTTTTGAAGCTCGGAGGAGCCAAACTAATTATGATAACCGCACCTAATCCTAGCATAATTGGAGAATATACGGATGGGTTGTGTTGGCAGGGGAAACTACTGGTGTTGACACGTGAGTATTCGGCAGGTTGTTGAAACGAAAGGGCTCACTAACATCCCAGCCATCGGCGATATCCCGATCAACTCGTCAGCGCTCGTCCAAAAATCCTGTTCTGTTCAGGGCTGGCACGCAGGTCATGCACGAGATTGCGAAGAGGCAATAGAGTTTGCAAATCTTCACGGTATACATTGTGAAGTAGAAGCATTTGGGTTCGAGCAGTTTCAACAGGCAATTGACGGCCTGAAAGCGGGGAAGATGCGATTTCGAGCCGTCTTGACCATGTAGATCCATAGACTATGTGGAACATCAACATATCTAGCTTTATGAGGCTCATCATAAAATACTTTGCAAAATAAGAGAATGGTTGACTAGACACAAGTCTTTTGCTTGCTGGTGTTACTGTACCGACCGCAGTCTATAGACAACGCTGAACCTGATACCCTATACCAATATGCTATCTAGTTATGCAAGGAAAATGACTAAATTAGCTGTGCCACGTTTGCTGAACGTTTGTGGACTTTGACAGTCATTCCGAACCTCAGAGGGTAGATTTGCAATAGCCGTTGTCATTTGTTTTTGTTTCCGCTCTCAAAATCATGGAAGTTGAGCGGTAGTCCTGCATGTCTTATGTGTGCGGTTTAGAGTCAATGATATTGAGACAATGGCAGTGGTATCTACCGCGGCGGGTTGTGGTCATCCGTAACGGGCCGAATAGTCGAGACATGCCAAATTCAATGAGCGTTTACATACCATGAGCGTTTCCAGATTACTGACGGGTGCATCCATCAGCAAGAGGCTGACAACGTCAGTGATAGAGGAGCAACTATAAATTATGCGATTCAAGTTTGTCGACCATGGGCAGATGGAATACCAAGACTGACAAACTGGATCCGTATCGAAACACCCCGCCAATCTAGACGGAAGCCTATTCTTTATGTTACAGAGCCAATTAATCCAATTTCTTTCAAGATAGCAATATAATGGCCCAAAACAAGCACGAAAAAACCTATGATGTTGTCATAGTAGGTGCTGGGCCGGCTGGGTCAGTATTTGAGTCTCTTTCCAATTGGCATCAGCGTATCGCGAGAAAGCTAAGTCAAATTTGATTGTAGGCTTGTCGTCGCAGCTTGGATGTCAGTCGCTGGTGTCAAGACGCTACTTCTGGACCAGAATTTGGCACCCCCTGAAAATGGGCACGCAGACGGGCTAGACCGTCGGTCTTTTGAAATTCTGGACAAGTTCAACCTCGGAGATAGCATCTGGCGGGAAGCTCATCAAACTATCGAGGTTTCTTATTGGGCAAGTTGTACTCTATCCTAACAGCAGGTGCATGGATTGGTTCTGTACCAAATCTTTCTTCACAACGACAAACGTCTTAAGACATGATTACTAATAGGTGTATCAGTCTGGCTTGGCTGGCACAATCACACGCAAGTTTACACGACCAAACTCAGCCTCTGGACCGCCATGCTATTCATCTTATTCCGAAGCAACGTTACGTCAAGGCAGAATAGAGCAACAAATACTGAGTTTTATCGAAAAGCAAGGATCCGTGGACATACAGCGCGGTCATAAACCGAACGCTTTAGAGATACTACCAAGTGACAATTGTCGAACTGGAGATTACCCAATTCGAGTTGGGATTTCTAGTTGCTATCCTCCTGACCTCAGATTGACTGATACAAGGGACACTCGCGAACTTACAGATAAGTCTTTACGCTGTCATTATCTTGTAGGATGTGATGGTGCACATAGCTGGGTGCGCAAGCAATGCGGCTTGAAGTTAGAAGGAGAAAGTACTGACCATAATTGGGGAGTCATTGATTGTATCCCAATCACAAATTTCCGTAAATACTCCCCCCAGGAGGAACGAGATGGAGATTTATAAGCTGACAAGAAATAGCTGATGTACGAAAGAGATGCGTCATAAAATCGGCCTCGGGTAATGCAATGCTTATACCTCGTGAGAGAAAGTTGGTCAGATTCTATGTGCAACTACCGTCCTCTCTCAAGACCAGCAGCCCGCAAGAGCAACGAGGTGCTATTCTTGCCAAGATCAAGGAGATACTGAGACCTTACCTATTTTCTACTAAGATCGTTGAATGGGTAAGTTTATACTCGGTAAGATCTGTGATAACCGAGCATAATAAGAGTACGGTACTGATGCAGGAACAGGTCGGCCAGAGGATATGCAACACCTATTCCATCCAGAAAAGGATTTTTCTCGCGGGGGATGCTGTTCATACACATTCTCCAAAAGCAGGGCAGGGGATGAACACAAGCATGCAAGATGCCTTTAACCTCGGTTGGAAACTTGCCTCTGTTATCAAAGGGTGTCACGCTCCTGAAATATTGGAGACATACCAAGCGGAGCGCATGCCAATCGCTCTACGACTGCTCTCTTTCGACAAAGAAATCTACAGCGCTATATCCGAGAAGTTCGGGTCACATAATCTGAACGAGACCTTAGCAGGGACGCTGCAGAAGGAGAACACATCGGCATCTGGATCTGCTGTGAGATATCACGCTAGTATGCTAATCAACCACACCGACGTCTCGCGGACGGTGCCCCAGCTCCTGCATCCAGGTTTCAGACTGCCAGACCTACAGATCATGAATCATAGCGATTCTCATATGTGGCGCCTCCACGAAATACTGAACAAGTCTGGACATTGGACCTTACTTGTCTTCGGAGGGAATATAAGCACCAAGTCTCAGATAAGTGGGGTGAGAACATTAGCGGCTCAGCTATCCCAGCCGTGTTCTATCATGCAACGGGTGAATCATCGGCATGAACAGCGCAAGGTTGGTGGGATTGAGGCCCACCTGATTCATTCTGCAACACGGCACGGCATAGACTTGCATTCTTTGCCGAGCCTCTTTGTGCCCCGGAGTGAGTCACTCGGCTACGATTACGGGAAGGTCTTTGTTGATAATGTATCCTACGACGGCATTGGTGGTACTGTCTATCGTGATCTGGACATACCTGCTAGGGGGTGTATTGTTCTTGTTCGGCCCGATCATCATATTGCTTTTTGCGGAGGCCTCGATGAGATATCTGAGCTGGAAGCTTTTGTCATGAGACTGTGGACGGTAGATGTATGATTGCTCGGAGCAAAACAGGACTGAACGGTGTAACTCATCCTTGTCACAACCAAGACTCCGAGAACAGTTCCCTCCAGGACGGAAAGTCGTGACGTGTCATTCATTCTTAGCAAAGGAAAGGGAGTCAAATTTCTTGAGTCTCCAGGCTTTTTACAGTATCGTATAAGATTTCCATCTACTTCGTTCTGGTTGTATCGTATTCCTAAAATCTTACCATACTTTATGTTTAAGTGCCAGTACCGAACAAGAGTTTCCACATTCACACATCATCGCCTTAGCTCCACTTTGAAGTCACCACTACCAATGTCTCTGCACTTTTCCAAACAACAGCAGGTTTGGGCCGCTATCGATGACTTACTGTCATCAAAGACGGAGGTTCAGCTTGATGGATCCTCCCTTTCGATTGCTGCATTGTTTGCCATATCCAGGTATGCCCCTGCCTATATCCGTAGTCAATCGCAATTTATCATTAATGTCAAGGTTAGGCATGGACATCCCTTTGCTATCTCTCGATCACATGACGTTGCAAGACGTATGAGTAGAAGTATTGAGGTACTTGGAAACACCCTCGACAAACATTCAGTCATTTATGGTTCGTTTCCATAGATCTGTTGACCAAACACGTCTGAGCTAACTCGTGATATAGGCGTCAACACAGCGCCTGGGGGAAATGCAGACTCTCGGACGGAAGCCAATAGCAGACTTCAGCATTCTTTTTTCCAGCACCACCAGTCAGGTATCCTCCCTGAGACGGTACAAGATCCTTATGGATGGTATACTAGCCGGCAAAGCCTTCCGGAAACGGTGGTACGGGCATTAGCAGCTGTGCGGTGCAATTCTCTTGCGAGAGGTCACTCTGCTATTAGACAGCACGTGGTCGAGTCACTGGCAGCCATCATTTCTCAAGGTGTTACCCCTCTAATTCCAACACGAGGGAGCATATCTGCTTCTGGGGATCTTTCACCCCTATCATACCTTGGGGGGATGCTAGAAGGCAATGAAGGTATCTTCGTTCGTGTCCCAGATTCGCAAGGGCCCCCGAAAGTCATTTCCGCTAGACAGGCACTGGAAAGCATAAGTTTATCGCCGGTAGTCTTGGAGCCAAAAGAAGGTCTCGCTATCGTCAACGGTACATCTGTCAGCACAGGCTACGCTGCTCTAGTGCTTCACGATTGCCATGACCTCGCTATCATTTGCCAACTGTTAACCTCGATGACCGTCGAGGCTCTGGCTGGCAAACTTAGCAATTTCCACGATTTTATCTCCGATGTCCGGCCTCATAGTGGCCAAAAAGAAGTCTCTAAGAATATCCGCGAGTTCTTGCATGGGTCGAAGCTTTGTAGCGGCGGCGAGATCGACTCCCAGGGCTTGGCCCAGGATCGCTATGCAATTCGAACAGCACCTCAATGGATCGGCCCGCAGCTGGAAGATTTATCTTCAGCCGAGGCCCAGATTTCTGTTGAGCTGAATTCGACGACCGATAATCCCCTGATTGATGTTGAGAACAGTTGTGTTCATCATGGTGGCAACTTTCAGGCGGCGTCGTTGACTTCTGCAATGGAGAAAGCACGAACTGCTATCACTATGTTAGGGAGGCTATTGCTCGCTCAGTCTGGAGAACTCGTGAACCCTGACTTGAACAAAGGGTTGCCACCGAACCTTTGTGCCGATGACCCTACGATTTCGTTCTCGTGCAAGGGTATCGATATCAACATGACGGCTTACTACTCAGAGCTTGCCTTCCTAGCAAACTGTGTTGCAAGCCATGTTCAGTCAGCAGAACTCAACAATCAATCAGTGAATTCTCTGGCTCTAATTTCATCAAGAATGACTGGAAAGGCAACTGAGATCCTTGCCATGATGACAGCTGCTCATCTATTTACGCTTTGCCAAGCCGTGGATTTACGCGCACGCGACAAAGACTTCCTCCAAGAGGCCAATCAGTCGATGCAAGGCAAATTCGCGGATCTCTTCTCTGACTCTCTCAGTGGTGAAGAGTTATCAACCGCGTTTCCAGCCCTTTGGTCCGCCTTCCTATCATCGTGGCAGACCAATAACAGATTGGAAGCAAAGGCGAGATGCCGACAGGTGTCTGCCGATATAGTCTCTTACCTAATGGAGAAGTTTGACTTCTCCAATGATAAGTTTCATGCAATCTTGCAACGTCTTCAAGAATGGCAACGAGGGCTATATGACCTCCTTGTGTCTGAGTATTTTTCGGTACAAGATAGGTTCTTGATTGAGCAATCAACGCCTCGCTACCTGGGAAAGTCCACGTTGAGTTTGTACAATTTCGTCAGAACACATCTAGGTCTTTCCTTCCACCGAGGGCTATCTGATCATCCTCCTCTGAAGGACCGGAGCGAGCATCAGCGTGGTTCCACGACAATAGGGACCCAGATTACAAGAATATTTCTAGCTATACAAGACAAGTCTATAATCCAAATCATGAAGGAGTAATCATGAGATTTAGATCGAATATACGTATGCAGGGGTTGATAGTCCTTGTGCGAAACTTTACCATATTTCTTTCTCTTGTAGCCAGAAGCTCCAACTCTCTCAATTATACAGGGAGTAAGCTACGTGACGCTTCAGTGTGACTAATTACGTTGATTGACTTTGGACTTCTGAAGAGTCACCCCATCGATCATCCCACATAACGAGACGGGTCGGATTTTTTCCTATCGCGAACGCCACGACAATGCGGTGACATGTATGTCAGGTCACATACCCCAGGGTAGCAAAATACGTATTTTCTAAAAATGTATGTCTCATTTGACACACCGTATTGATTTGCACTTCGGCCCGATGGTATATTGATGAGTTGTCTGAAACACTTGCCGATCTCTGCCGCGATTTTGAGACCAGCACTGGATGTTATCCGTGTCATCGATCTTTGTTGGATATGAACATGGTCACACTCCTCATGTATTTAAAATATGGTTTATTAGTTACGAAGGAAAACGAGAATCTTCTTTGTAACCACCAATTTCCTCGAGTTTTTTCCATTAATTCGAGATCGAAAGTCTGAGGAATCATGCGACGTCTTTCGGACGTGGTCGAAATGTTGGCCCATCAGTCCGCCAATGACTGTTGGGCAAAGGTGGTGCAAACTCCCGAACACGAAAGTATGTACGACATCACGTGGGCTAGTTTACAGAGAGCGGTTGAAAGTCTGTCTACTTTCATGGAAAGTGAGCTAGAGGATAACAACAAGGAACGTACGACTTTGGCCTATCTCGCCACTAGCGATGTTCGTTGCGCTGCCACTATCATTGCTGCCATTAGGACAGGCACCCAGGTTAGAATTCTATAGAGAACTGCTCTTATAGCCCTGACTAACTTGGGAATGCGATGCAGCTCCTACTCCTGTCTTCCAGGAACTCTCCGGATATCAACCAAGGGCTACTCGATGCAACATCGTGCAAATACCTTCTCTATAGCTCCGAGTATCGGCAGCAAGCTCATGAGCTGTCAAATTCTTTTTCGGAACTACACTGCCACGAATTGGGAAGCTATCAAGACTACTTCGAAACAGGTGGCCGGAGTGAATATGATAAGTCACCACGACATGAGCTAGATGATGAGAAGACAGCTCTCATACTGCATTCAAGCGGTACGACTGGTCGGCCTAAACCAATTCGGATCACCTACGGCGCGCTCGCCCACATGGACAAGATTTCTAGTATGCCTTCTCCCGAGGGCCGCTCTAACAAGTACAACGAGATGTTTTCAAACAAAACAATGATCGGGGCCCTGCCCTTCTTCCATGTCATGGGACTTGTGCTACTTGCTCGTTCCATCTATTCTCAAGGCCGACTGGTTCTTCTACCACAGAACCAACCCCCCACAGCGAAGGCAATGATCGCAGCGATCCGTCAGTCCAAACCATCGTCAGCAATCCTAGTACCATCTATGCTCAAGGACATTTGCGATATGGCTGAGGGCCTGGATGTGTTGTCATCTTTACAAGATGTTTGGTATGGGGGTGGCCCACTAGATCGTGCTTGCGGAGATAAAGTATCTGGGGTTACCAGAATTCTTTGTGGCTATGGATCCACTGAGATGATGACCGTTTTCACCCTCTTGCCACGACGCGCTGAAGACTGGGAGTATCTTGAATGGCATCCTGAGGCAGGAGTGATAATGGAAGAGGTTACAGAAACAACCTCGGAAATGGTCATCAAGAGGAAACCGAATTGGGAATGGCAGTCGGTATTCTACAATTTTCCACAATTGTCTGAATGGCGCTCGGACGACCTATTCGAAAGGCACCCATCCAACGCCAAATTGTGGCGCCACATTGGCAGGAAGGACGATTTGCTCGTTCTCAGCAATGGCGAAAAGATCAATCCAACGAGCATTGAAGCAAGCATCAGGCAGCACCCTATGGTCAGAGATGTCCTTGTTTTTGGTTCCGGTAGATTTCAGGTCGGAGTTCTCCTGGAAATCAACGGGGGACAGAAGGAACAAAACGACAAAGATAACAGCATCGGCCAGATTTGGCCCACCATTGATGAAACGAACAAAGGTTTACCTGGGCATGCGAAGATATGGCAGTCAATGGCGCTGCTTGCTTCGCATGGGAAACCATTCGAACGGAATCTGAAGGGCTCGATTAAACGCCGAGCAACTCTTGAACTCTACGAGTCAGAGATCGAGAAGTTGTATGAAGGGAAGCTTAATCAGGCTAATGAACATGCTTCCCCACATAAAGAAGATGGCCATCCGCCGCAGTTGAGGGACAAAGTCGTTGAATCAGTCAAGTCAATACTGGAGTACCAGGGCGACCTTCCTGTTGATCAGGATATATTTGAACTTGGATTTGATTCATTGAAAGCCCTGGAACTGGCGAAAAAGATTGAGGAGTCATCCGCTGAGGGCAACTCTGTGTCTCATTCGTGCAGTACTGAAACGATTTACACATACCCTACGATCGAAAAACTTGTTAACGCTTTGTCACAAGACGCAAATGGCACGGACGCATCATCCTCATCAAAGGATGACTCTCAACCTTCGCGTGAAGAGATAATGTCTCGTTTGGTTCACAAGTACACCGGGTTACTTGGGGAAAGCTCCAAGTCAAACTCCCAGGTCAAATCCACATTTGTCCTGACTGGTTCGACTGGACATCTTGGGTCCTACGTCCTCGCTCAACTCCTTGCAAGGCAAACCACAAGCAAGGTGTATTGTTTCAACCGGTCTGATGATGCTGAAACTCGACAGAGGAAACGGTTTCAAGATATGGGCCTCGATGTTGAGGACTTACTCGATGATCGTGTTGAATTTGTACATTGCACATTCCACGCCGATAGGCTCGGCCTTTCTTCAGACCAATTTGGCAATGTTCGACGAAGCATTACACATTTCATTCATTGCGCATGGCCAGTCGATTTCAAGAAATCTCTTGAGACGTTTGAGAAGACTGCAATCGCTGGAATGGTCAATTGCATAAACTTTGTTTCTGGGGCAGAACAAAATCCAACTTTTATTTTCATCTCCTCGATTGCTAGTGTTGGCAATTGGCCTGCGATTCGCTGTAGTGAGGGTCAGGAACACTGTCTTGTTCCTGAAAGGCCTATCGCAGACAATAGTTCCCCCTTACGCCAAGGTTACGGAGAGTCCAAGCATGTTGCGAGTTGTATCTTGGCCAATGCTGTGAAGACACTGGGTATCCAAGCCACTATTGTACGCGTTGGCCAACTTTGTGGGCCGCGGAGCGTATCGGCAAAATGGAAGGAGTCCGGTAAGTCGCCTAATTGTCTATATTGCAAACGTGAGTCACTGACGTTAAACCTTTAGAATGGTTCCCAGCTTTGATAAAATCGTCGGTTACACTTCGTAAACTACCTTCATCCTTAGGTAATCACTCGATCGATTGGGTGCCCATCGACATCGCCGCTTCCATCATCGTCGACATCTCGATGTCGCGAGGATATTCACTTGTTCCATCTACGAATAATCATGAAGACGAGCCATTACAATATTACAACTTGGTAAACCCTTCCGAAGCTGATTGGGGCGATCTTTCACGTGCTATTCAAGAGTATTACCAACGTCTTGAAGATCAGGATAAGACTACTTTGGAGACTGTCGATTTAGGGAGGTGGATTCAAGATTTGGAGAATGCTTCACAGCAGGCAGACACGCTTCCAGCCCTCAAGTTGCTCCAGTTCTTCAGGAGTCTTGACACGCAAACATGTAATACTCTACGCTTTTCCTTGGACAATACGCTCCGGGTCTCCCCCGCTCTGAATGACTTGGGTGTGGTTAGCAAGAAGGATATGAAGAAATGGCTGTCTGGCTGGGACTTTAAGTCCGGAAATAACTAGGTCTGTTTGGTTTTCCACTAGAATCCGACAAATTTGAACACACATTTGGCATTCTATTTCTTTAACATGCTGGGGAAGAAAGCCAAAGACGCTGGATGTATATTCTTTGCATGTGCTAAGGGCTTGGTCTATCTCGCGTTAGCTCATGTCGAACCGCACGAAACCGGTATCAGAGGTCAGAGAGGCAATGTAGCAAATCTAGCTATGTGGCGTAGCTATCGTGCTACTAACAATTTGACTCTTTAGTTCTACGAGAGCTAAGTTCTATTCACACTCCGTTTAAACTTTTATATTTGTCTAGTCTTCTTTATCATACTCCAAGCTCATAAGTATAACTCACGCAGTACTTTTAGACTTAACTATTTATTATCTTTACTTATAACCCTTCGATACTGAAGTTATATTAAGTATAAGGTAATAAATACTCTAGGTATAACTATTTCAGTAAATCTAGAGTAATTTTAAAGTATGACAGGTAATAGACTTATTCTATACTGTTACCTCTGGCTTAAATTACTTTTATTATATGTCTACTATCTCCCTAGCTTATTAACTATTAAATTGTAGCTGGATATCTAATAAGTTACTAAGAAATACAAAGTCTTTAACTCTCCCGTTAAAATAATACTCAGCCGTATCCTCCTTGTCACTGTATATTCAGCCTGACTTGGAAGTGTTTGTGCTAGGAGATAATTGGCTAGTAACTTTGAATCTCCATTCAGTTGCTAATCCTAATATGTGGGTCATTCTGAGTACCTATATATGGCTTGAGTTATGTGGGTACATTGTGGAACGTTCGAGAAGATGCGAGGTTAGGGCTTGGAACAGGGAAATACGGACGTTCAAACCACATAGTAAAGAGAATTTGCAGCATACGCTCCTTGCTTATGAACTCTTATTCACTTCAGAGACAACCACCAACTCCAAATGCTTGGTTACAGCCAGTTGACCATCCAGGTTTCTTAGCACTTACACTTTTGATCCGAAATAGAACTCAAGCTCCATATTCAAGACGATATTATAGGCTGATTCCCGTTGAATAAAGAGCATCCCACAGGGCTCACAAGAATATAAGTATAAACTAGGCATCCCGCTTCTCTGTTCGCGTGAGTTTCTTTGAATTTCACTTAAAACCAAAACTTTTCCTCGAAATGAATTCATGATATTTATATTCACTACAATGTTCTCGAGTATCTGGGTGAGGTCATCAGACTTAACCGTTAGTGGTGTCTCGGTCATTGTTCGGGTCTCGGCAAGTAATGTCCAAAAGCTTCTCGTCCACATTGTCACAGTCGTAGACCGGTGGCTTCTTACTTGGTACGTTGACCTTGATGTTTTCGGCTACGATGTTACTGCATCGCTATCGGAAAGTTAGTTGGATTGAGAGATCATGTTTGAAAAAGGAATCACTTACATCAGGTGCACTGCAGACCAGAGATCCTGCTCGAGGGTCGAACTTCTTTGAGACTGTACCCCAGAAGTTCTTCATCGTGACGTCCTCAATAGTCAAGTTTGCCTTGTGATTATGGTCAGCGTGTACTTGGTTACATGGAATAACAGAACTTACCGGGAACTCGTTGCAAAGTGTCTGGTTCTTTTGACCATAACACTGAGTGATGGTGATCGCGTTGTCGTTGTTCTCATGGTAGAAGCGGTCGTAAGTGACATTTCTCACGCGGCCGAGACCACCTCCTCCGTTAAGCAGACTCTGGAACGCGGTTTCGACACCAGGCCACACTTTAATACGAGCACCGTCACTGGCGTTGGACATTGAGATGTTATAGATGTATAAGTTCTCGACAATATCGGTTTCGCCCTTGTACTGACCCAGAGAGCCGACACTGATACCGTGGGATCCATTGCAGACAAGGTTCTGGACAACCACGTTGGTGCTGTTTGGCTTGAAAGACACGCAGTCTGAAATTGTCAACTAACGTCAATGGCTCGGCTAGCTAGAGACTCACCATCAGTGTTGTCGATTACAGAGTTCTGAATGACCACGCGGTCCGAGCGGTATGTGTCCCAGCCATCAGAGTTGGCAATCTTTACTCCGTTCAAACTCTTGGCTTGCAGATCAAGGTCGCTGATAAGTACATCGGTACTGTTGATAATGATGTTGAACCACTAATGTACGTTAGCGTGAGGTGATGAGAAACTTTGGGTGAGGATTAGACTTACATTGGGCGAGTTTCGCATTCGTATGTTCGACATGGTGAGACCATGGGCGTCCTCAATGGTTAACAGAATTGGCCGAAGCAACTACAGGGCAAATCATGTTAGCTCGGCATACAATCTGGTGACCTTTTTTTTTTTTTTTTGAGTAAACTTACAGTCTTATTAGTGGCCATTTCCTCCCAGTACGCTTGGCCATGACCATCAAGCAAGGACTGCTTGTTCTTCAGGTCTCCATAGATATGAACGTCCTTGCCGCCAATCTTCCAGAAAGAAGACATGTTCTGGAAGTTGTACTTGAAGCTGTTGTCCGCCCAGTAGTAAGGATCAGATTTGAAGTTGATCTCTCCAGTAATGATGACATCCACATGAGCGAGCCATGTTAGATCCAGAGGTGAACCGATTGTGTACGTCTTGTCGAGGACAATCGTTCCTCCCTTGTTGCACTTCTTGAACGCCTTCAGGATACGAGGGGCATCGTCATTATCCTTCCCCTTACCGGGCTTGACATAGCAGTAGTCCTTTCGAGAGCGCGGAGAAGAGGGTGGGAAGGCTTTACCAGTGCCATATGGCGCAGCTTCAATATGAGGCCGCTTGGGTAGATGGTGCGAGGGGTTGCCAGCTACCGAAGACACCAGCGCGCAGAGCGCGGCGGCAGAAAGGAACTTGCTGATGAACATGATTTACGGTACAACAAGGCTAAGCGGGCTGAACTCTCTTTTACCAAGCAGAAATCTACTACTCTTTATACTCCTCGAGAATATGTAGAGACATGGACTTGAAAGACTGAGGAATTGTTCCCATTGGTGGAATAACCATGTTGATATTCCGGCTAAAGTTTACAAGCATCCCCAGTCGGTTACAGACAGATCACTACTCCATCCAACTCGTTTGAATTACCCCATGATTGCCGTTACCAGAGTAAACGCGGGGTTACCAATCGGATGATTATATTCTGATCTTGGATCCATCAAACTAGCTGCTTTCTCCTCTTTGTCCGCTCACCATCAGTCCATGGCCTTACCTTTAATTCCCCCAAACCCCCAATCTTCCCCGCAAGTAGTTGAGCCGGTTTGCCGGCTTGTCGTGCGTCACCTCCACCCTTTAATTTATTTTTCCTTTCGTTTCTCAAACCCCGGTCGCTCCGTCATCACAAAAACAATAAAGCTCATCATCCATCCCAAATCAAGGGTCTTTACTGCTCTTGCTTGAGAAGAGGCTTCATTCTCGAGACATAGCCAATCATCCAAGTTCATCATACAGACTCCTCTTTGAGAGCCATGCTTAGGATCCATAGTAGTAGCACTCCGGTCCTAGAAACCAATTCCGTAGAATTATTTCTGCATGAAATCAAACAAGAAAACTCTCCTGGACATGTTCAAAAGACTTTTTAAAGAACACCCCCAGCATCGCAAGATTCGTCCCAGTAGAAGTCCCCAATACGCCGGAAAACACTTCGTCATTTTCAACAATTGATCCCTCACCACAGCCCCTCGTGGTTTTGTATATGATGACAAGATAGTTCGAAGGTAGATCAATCTCCGACCTCTCCTCAAAATATCTTTCCCAAACAGACTCGGGTTGGCACCCAGATTGAACACGTTGAACAGGGCGACATCTCTAACGAACCCGAGTAGTGGAGAAATATCCACGCGCGGGTATTGGTGGGGTTGGTGACATATTGTGGGACCTCAACTTCGAGACTACGGTCATTGGCTGTGGGACTGACAATTACGAAAGAATCGCTCCAGGCTGATATGGCGATATAGGCCTAGCAGTAGATGCGATTCATCTGGGCAATATTTCCACTCTTCCTCGCCATCTCTAATATGTAGGGATCTACAGTCGCTACATCGTTAGAGATTTAGGCGAGATGTAGGTAGTGACAATAACATCACGAAGTGTTTTACGCGTTCAGTTGAAGTCAACCTAGCCATATCTTTTCTGTATTGTTACTACAGTAGAATTCACATTTCGTTCTTATTCTCCCCAGAAGTAGCTAAGTGCGCACGATTGAACACGTTCGTCGGGTAAATTCTTATGAAGTTGAAGCACTATAGAGTTGCCCAGATTAATCTGTATCAAGCTCCTAGGAGCAAGGTAATCCGCAGGTAGAGAAGATAAGCCTTGATGGTAGAGTTTTCATAATACTCTCCAGTACGCTCACCAAAGCTGGACGTATGTTCCAAAACGCCTCCACCTAGACATCGAATAATAGGCATCGAGCTCGTTAATTTCCTCAACGCTCAGGTGACGCCTACCGGTCTTCAGGTCGGCAGTAGTCAGGTCACGCCAAGGTGTGCGCATGATCACCTTGTATGCAGCAGTAAAGACGACAATGATGAGGATACCGATGATGTACTGGAAGAAGTTGTTTGGATCAAAACCTCCACCGCCCTACAGGGACAAAGTTAGTCAGCATAGCCCAGTAAAGACTTCAAGAGAAAGTCAGGACTCACCAATGGCTTGATTCCGATAGCAAAACAACTAGCCGTAAGTAAGGCACACACGGATAGAAGCCATGTTGGAGCCAACGGCCATCCGACTGACTTCCAGGCGTATGGTTCAGTGAAAAGAGGGTCATTCTGAAGTTTGAGTGCACGATGAAATCGGAAGGATGTGAATCCAATAATGATCCACATACAGAAGAACGAGGCACTTGTAATTGAGATAAGCCACGTAAAAGCAGTACGTCCACCGGCTAAATAGAAAGGTCAATCAGTAATGTGACAGATGGATAGCACAATGCCAAGAGTGACGTACCTGCCAAGTTGATATAAGTGAGCAGAATACCAACCCCGCATGTAATAGCAAGGGCCCAACGTGGGCGACCCTGGCGATCAACCTTGGCGATGAATTCAGGGACCAGCTTTTGGTGTGCCATGGTTCGAAGTACACGTGATGACAAGTAGACAGCCTCGGCGGAGATAGCCAAGATACCTACCATCATGCCGGCATTCAAGATATCCGAGATGACGGCAATCCCAGAGTCAAGTGTTGCGATAACAAACGGAGAGGCTGTGACTCCCGATCCACCAAGCAGTCGCTCGTCGTCAGAACGAACAAGTAGAGTGATAAACATAACACTCAGCATATATACGATTCCGACACGGTACGGAACGAGCTTGGTAGCATGGCCCAAAGCATGTCTGGGACTATGAGCTTCTCCGCCCATAATGCCAATGAAGACCTGATCTCCAACAGCCCAAGTAGCTAGAAGTGCCGCGTTGGCAAAGCCCTATGCAAAATTCAGTTAGAAAGTGTGTGTGCTATGGGATAGTCCGGCCAAGTACTTACGGAAAAGCCATTCTTGAAAGGATCCAAGTCAGTCCATGTTGTGCCTGAGTGGACCTCACCACTGGGTCCCGCACCACATACGAGAGCAAGCGATAGAAAGATGATGATAAGAAACAGGAAGATCTTAATAAGCGACGTGAAGTACTCGAACCAAGCAAAGACCTTGTTGGGAAGAAGGAAGATGACAAAGGTTAAGGCCAAGAAGATCGTGTCTGATATTTCATTTCGTCAGCTCCCAAACTTAAGTTTCACAGCTATAGGCAGGCTCTTACAAACAGCAGCAGGCGGAATAGCACCATCGGCCCAGAAGTTGATGAGAATGTCGCAGAATACCGCCTCGGCCGCGATGATAGCAGTCCAGCCTGGATGGGTTCACACTTAGCATACAGTGTTTCTCTCTCCCATGCAGCACTTAACTACTCACCTAGCCATTCAGCAAAGCCGGCACCAAAGGCAAGAGCTGGGTCGACCCAGCGTCCGGTATAGTCGATGAAGTTCCCGGATGTTGGGAACGCAATGGTCATCTCAGAGAGAGTTTGTAGAACAGCCCAAACACAGGAGCAAACCAGGGCGTAGGCGATGATCATGTTCCCAGGACCACCACTAGCAAGGGCACTGCCTGTTCCGATGAACACACCACTTCCGATATTCGAACCGAGCGAAATGATCTAAATGCATGTGTCAGCTACTGAGCGTCGAGATGTTATAGCCGGTGGATAAGACATACATGGACTTGACGAGGAGTAAAGGACCTATGGAACTGTCCATTGCGATCGTCGTCCAGCTCAGCTGATTCTGCCTCACGAGCACTCCCAGGTCGCTCGAGCGGCGATCCATCAGCTGGCAACTTCTCGCGATCACTTTTGTAGTCCATCGTGTCAAAGCTAATGTGGCAGAGCGAAGCTTGGAGGCATGTAACAGAATTCGTATGTCAAAGAGAGCGGATCATATAGGTTGAGAGCTGCTTGCCGAAATGTAATCAGTATGAAAGCAAGTCAGAAAAAAAGCTCGATCACTTTGCGGAAGACTCAACGTATTTGTACGCAACGACAATCTCAACCCCAAGGTACCCCAGTTTTGTTCTCCGCAAGGAACCATAATTGATTGCAGATTACAGGGGTCGAGACACGATGGCGTGGTACGCACCTGTTAGTCTGTTAGAAAACCTGGCCAAGAACTGATAAGACCCAGTCAATAAGCTATGTGAGGTCCACCTGCTTCTTTTCAACCTCTAATGACTCGGCTTGGCAAAGACCGAACCAACTCTTAAATGACTGCGCCTCTACTAACCCCGTCATAGTCTCTCGGTAATGGGGTACGGTACAACCTGACTGTGTTTATCAGAAGGACAAACTTCCCCTCATGCGTGCTTATCAGACAACAATCCCTTGGCATTATACGTACACTGAAGTACTTACTCTCCCATCGGCGGACGTCCCGATCCTTTATGTCCAGCTGCCAAGACGCTACGGGAACGGTCCCGATAGTCTTTTCAGATGCACGCAACTTATCAAACATATGATAGCGTTTTTGTAGCAGTGACAGAGATGTCTGGGATTTTGATGCGTAGTCAGCGGCCTGTCGGGCAAACAGGGACATCACGCGCTAAAATCAAGATATGGGAACACTACTCCGTATCTTATGCAAGATTGAGAACGTTTCTCCACTGACGGCAATGAAAAGTAGTAATCAACATCCCGACGTGACTTTCCCATTAAAGTAGGTTGATGGAGCTTTTACCCCAGATATTAAGCTCAAAACCCCATAGTTAAAATCTGGGGAAGGTCTCTACGACGTGGAGGCCCCACGTAGTGCGATTCTAAAGCAACTCCACGATCTCCAGCAGTGGATTCTCATTACGTACTTAGAACCTGACGCGTTTAGTGAAAGGTAATGTGACCACCTTACCCCATTAGGCAGCCAAAGTGAGAGACGCAAAGAGACCAACATGTTGATAATGTCGGCATCTGAGTGTAATATTTTCTGCTTACCTGACTCAGACTTGTTGAGAGATAGGGCTTTGGGATAGACTGGTGTAGTATCCATGATTACCTTTAGATCAGACTGCCTGGGCGCGCTGTGGCTTACCCTATAGCCTCTTAATATATGTTTTGTCCCATTGTCATCACAAACACTTATGTGGTAAAGAAGAGACCAGAGGGAGCGTGTTGTAGCACTGTTAAAATTTGTTTACTCTTCATAGCGTCTCATACGGAGACCGCAGGTCGGGCGCGTGCGTACCTAAGGGTAATATCGTGTGGTATGAAAAATAAAATCAGTGCGATGGTCCAGTTATGGCTGGAAATCAGTCATGGATTAACCAAGGCGATAGCGGACTAGCATACTCGATTGCGGGATTGGAAGTAATAATTCCAAGGCGCATAGAATCGTCGGAGGATAGAAGTTGGCTTTCGGTCCATTGAATTTGCATGCGAGTTAATAATGTTGTCAGCTACGAAACCACACAACATGATGATCAGAGCGAGAGAGGTACAATACGAATTAAAGTAATGTGTCTAGAATAGATAGTTGCGTCTATAGTCCACCGGAATCGTTAGACACCTTCGCAGTACCCAGACCTCAACCCCAAGCGCGATACTCATCACTGGCATCAAGCCCACCGCACCTTGCCTCAGAATCACCAGAATGTTAAGTATCGCAACCGATCTTGGATTGCACCGATCACCTCGATCAAGAGAGAAGATCACTTCGCTACCTTCAAAGCGCCGCGTACATTGTTTCGCACAACCTTCCACGGTGAGGTTTTCAACAATCAATGTATCCTGCAAGTCTCCCCAGACTGTGCGATACTCCTCATGAGAATAACACCCATAACGACTGTAGGTCAGGGGTTTTCGACCGGACTGGCTAACAACATAGAGGCTGAGATAGCCAGGTGCTCCGCAGATTTGTACTGTTTCCAGCACAAGCAACATCACAGCTCGACGCAGGACTCTTCTCAGTGCCGACATCGAGTTGAGAGCCGTATAAACATTTGGATCCGTTCTCCCAACCGAACTATGTTTGATCTTGAACCTCAAGACAGTATTTGGCGCATTTGCCCACGATACATCCTCATTATCGGTATTGTAGCATCCAAAATGTTCCGTAAGTGGGTTTTATGGCGGCTCTTTTCACATCCTTATTAGGTGTCGTCTGGATAGACTTGGCTGTGTAAACCTCAGCTCTCCTTTTTCCACCACAGTTGTATCCAAACTCATCGCTGCATTCGACATTATATTCTGTCATGTCGGTCTGCTTGGCCCACGAAGCGAGTTCCTGACCGCAAGTACAGACTGAAAGTCCCCGCCGAACGCATTCCTTATAGAAGGAACACAAACAGCAACTGGCTGATTGCTGGCGCAGCAGATCCTGACCGCAATGCGATGCCCGCCCAGTTAGACGCTTGAGAACTGGTCTACTGTGACGTGTGCTACTTTGAGGGAGGAAGTGAAGCTCTCCAAGGTATTTACGAGGCACGCCCTCGTGAGGAAGAACTCCAGACTCCTGCGGAAAGAGCTAGGGAGGTTGTCAGGTCGCTCGAAGGGATGACAACCCGGTAAAACGCCAAATGGGTCATTATTATTCTCCAACGTCTTTCCACCGAGGAGCTAGCAGAGATGAATGGGAGACGGGATGAGGCTATGCTGAAAATCTGGAAACAAGTGTTACCCGTGGCACCAACTTGGATGCAGAGTATTCTTGATGCCCAACAGCCATATGGTTTTGTCTACTGCGAGTCTAGAGAAGTGGAGTAAAGATTTGGCCGCAAATGCGAATATATATGGGAGAGAGTCGCCGAAGCTTCAATGCACCCTTATCCTAAAGATGGGCGCGATCTTATCGATACATGCTGGTACAGCATTCACAGTCAGGGTAACAGTTCGACCTTGCAAGAACTCTGGAAGGAAGAGTGGCTTACCCTGCCCAATTCCCAAGATAGCAACGGAGACGAAGTTCTGCGACATTAAGTCATTCAACACCTGGAATGGAAACAGTTTGACTGCTTGACAGACACTTTCAAAACTATGGAGAATCTCTGGCTACCCCTGGTATCCTGAGAAACACTTTCATCGTCATCCCTATTAAACTCATCAGAGATGACTTTCTATATATATATAGGAACCTTACTCAATATCTCTTCGAGATAGATCAAGGCCACACATCTAAAAGATACACATTTTTTTTTAACACAATAAGGTATCATGCCGGATACCTTCAAATACAGTTTTCTCTCTCTCAACCTTAAAGCAAAATAAAGCCGCGTTTTCAGGCAATAACCAACCTTATCGTGCAAGCAATAAGCTTTCATCTTGGGTATAAGAAGCCCTCTCTTTCTTCAATGCCAGCCAACCAAGTCCCTTGTCATCTCCTACCCTTCCGCACACAACGCACACGATGGCTTTCTCGAGCCCATACGGAAGTGAACATGTCACTCAGCTTCAGCCACATTGTGACAATACATGCTCGGGACAAGAGTAAATAAATATGATAAATATATTACATAGAAGTAAAGTATATAATGAGCCCTTTGACAAGAGAAAGAGAACTAACAGTACAGAGGTTCCCGCTGACTAACGATGAAGGTTCGCTTTATCATCTCAGATCCCCCCTCTACTCAAGGTCAGTTACCTTGTGGGCGCGGCAATCCAGCAATCCACATGAGTTAACGTCTCTCTCAATGAACTTAGCGGGAAGATCGAAGAAGCATCGTGGAACCTCGCCGAAAACCAAGTTGCTTGCGTCCAGCTCCGCGCCACCGCTGAGAGCACAATCGATGATAGCACGGTAGTAAGGCTCTCGGTTACCAAGTCCTTGGTTAGCCATCTTCTCGTACACATCAGCGTCGACATCCTCATATCCGTGTCCCTGGTTTCGCATGAGGTAGAAGCAGTAGTGGTTGCCGTTGAGCTCCATCCACTGGCGACCTGGGGCGGTACCGCAATCCTCCTGTGTCTCCATCTTCTTGCCCTTCTCGGCCATGAGGTGGAGGCCGGCTTTCTTCATGACTGAGTTTGCCACCTTCATAGCCAGATTGTTACCAACAGATCGAAGGACGAGGTTGACAGACACGGAGTCGTCATCGGTAAGCCACCATCCGCCGTTGAAGAACTTTGCAACCTTGGTCTCGTAGGTATCCCACTCAGGTGCGGGTAGGACATCATAGTCTTCGGGGTTAGAACCGCCACCCATAGCAAGGGAGAGGACTGTGTCAATCTTGGCCTGAGCCTTCTTGTAGGCTTCAGAGAGACCCGATTTGAGGTCAGCTGTGTCAACCTCGTCGCCTTGTGCTTCAGCTGCTAGGCCAGAGAAAAGACCACCGAGGAATCCGAAACCAGCACCGATACCAGTACCCTAATTATGACGTATGAGCAATTGGCTATGAGTCTCAAAGGACCTAAAACTTACGACTCCAGGTACAAGACCTCCCAAGGCACCAGCCATCGTCGAGGACGCCGCAAGCCAGGTAAGAGCATGTGCTCCGCCATCGCTATCACCACCAAAGTCCGCAGCCATTTGATCAATCTGACCGCTGCTGATGATTGTTTGCTCTGTCAGCTGGTCCTTGATTCCCAGAAGCTTGTTGCGTGCTCCCTCGGCAGCCTTGAAGATCCAGTAAGAGATCTTGCCGAGAGGTGACTTTCCAAACTTGTCAAACTGCTCGTCGCATGACATGTCGTTCAGTGGCGCACAAGTGCCAGAAAGGGCTCCACAACCAGAGGCTGGGGACTGTCCAGAGATGCTGCCGCCCTGAATACCGCTCTCCAAATTCTTGAGCCAAGAGTTTTGGTGTTCTGTTTGTGGAAAAACGCATTAGTACTCACTTGTTCCATGGAATGGAAGAAACTTACCCCATTGCGACTTGATGAAAAGCTCCAGCTGCACGCCGGCCGCTGTGTCTTCCCACACAGCTGCGGCTTCCTCTGGGGTTCTCGTGCTCCGTTGACACAAGCTTTCCTTGTTGTCCCAGACTTCCTCTCGCTTGCTCATAAGAGGAGAAGCTTCTGTGGATGCCGCGAGGGCTACAAGGGCGATATTATTGAACTTCATTATTACTTTGAATGAACGAATATAGTTGTAAAAGAGTGATGGGGTTCGAAAGAGTGTAAAAGAATGTCGTGAACGCCTTGGCTGAGGATAACACGAAATGATGAGAATGGAATTGCTACTTATATACAATATCCAAGGCACGAACGTAACAGGCGTGAGAGGGTAAGCATGAAGCGCCAAGTCTATCGTAAATCCTCCCACTATCCGTACAAAGGCTCACATTCTAGTGCTTACTTTAGAAGGATCTATTTCCCTACAACCAAGGTATGTTTGTATTTAGCCCACACAGTGACCAGTGCTCATTCTATAAGTCTGTTGGGGGCATTGCCGATAATTGTCGGTGTCGCAGGGCTGATAAGGCTAATCTCGTCTAAGGACCAGGCGGGGGCGCGTTTGTGCCTACTCGACAGCCTTGTAACTAATCTAAGGTGTGCTGTTGATCAACTCCTTGTGGCGGAACGTAAGACCTTAACCTTGTCCGTGCACTTTCTAATTGTAATTATACTTATTACATACATTCGATTTGGGCTAAGAAGACCTATAGTCCCATCACCTTTAGAAAGCCAAGGCACCATAGACGTATGTATAAACTATTTGCTGTATCTTTGATGAAGAGGGTACAGAGAATTGACTCAGTAAGAAGAAGGAAGAGCGTTAAATTAAATTGTAGAATCATCACTATTTCCAGGTGGGCTAATTACCTGCTGTTGTGTATCTCCCCATAGTCACACTACCTTATGATTATAGATCACTAAGCTCCAAAGCTGAGATTGGAGGTGGATAAACGCTCCTGGAGTCTTGCTGCTCTTGTATAAGATCTGCTCATGACAAATCCTACAACTGTCAGCTGCTACGTTATTATGTGCCTGAGATATGACAAGTGCAGTAATCAGCTCCCTTTTTCAGTTGCTTCGTAGCATTGCGGAGGGTACCATGTGGTTCCTCTTCTCAAGCCGCGTGAGTCCATGTCTATTTTTTCGTCCGACGTTGCAATCGGAATTATAGGTGTAAGCACAGTTCCTGAACAGCGTGACTGACAGTCCACTATGACGCTTGGCTTTATGCCCAGAAGTATCAACGTCTTGGCTCTACTGAGCTTCTCCACAAGGCATATTTGATGCACTGTTTCAGAATTATGCCATTGTAGTGCCTCCTTAATTGAATTTGCATAGCCATCTACCTATGAGACATATTCTATTTGCATTTCTTCGCGGTATTTACCCTGCTCCCCTGCGGAGAGCCTTCATTGGGGCAGCACTATCTATCAACTCAGACTCAAGGTATGTCTGGATTAGGAAAACAATCAAGTCAGGAAGTCCCAGTCCCGCCCCGATCGTGGTCCCCACCCTAGTCTGTAAGAATCTAATTACATAACTGAAACCCTCGGCATTGACTTGCCAAGCAACTCAAGGCAGTTTCACGGGTGATCATTGCCCAAATAAGAAGTTGTCCGATAATAAGGAGTAGTGGGACTGCTGCATTTCCTAAGCTAATAACAATATCCATACCTGCCAAGCGTTCTTAGGTAATTTGATACCCTAGCACTGGCATGATCGTGGGATCAGGAACTAGATAGGCAGCATAACCACTTGGCTTAACTGTCAGATTTGCCAAGAATTATCTCCATTTCCGTAGCACAATCTATGCCGGTACCCGGAGAATTTACAGGGATGGATCTGAACTTTGATGGCTCCCCACACTTCTACTTAAGTTGATTAGCTATCAAAATGTCTTAATCTCTTTATGTTGGGTTCTGCTTGCAGTCTTGGGTTAAGAACACATCCGGCTCTCCTGCATACCAACCTCCACTATCTTCTTATCATGACACTTCCGGCACAGTGTCTTCATTGGCTCGTTGCGATAAGGAGGGCTGTGAATGAACACAAAGAAATACTCAAATATTGCGCGGTACAGCTTTGAGGCTTTTATCACCCGACGGTGGCTTAACAAGACATTAGAGCCAGCCAAAAGCTTGACTTTCACCCATCGCATACCCAAAAACTGATAGTAGAGCCCCAACTTGCAATTGAATCTTTGTTGTCATGCTACTCGGTTCTTGAATCACTCAGAGTTTAGTCCCTCCAGCTTCAAGTGCTCTGTTCATGCCTCTCACTACATATATGATCATAAAATTGTTAAAAGACGTGAGCGATGTTGAAGGATACATTCATTCTGATAGATACCTCAACATGCATCATGGTTTTCCTGCTGTCAAGATCAAAGCGTCATTATGTTTCGCCGCCAGGACACAGGTAAATGGCGATCCGTCCAACCAGCCATGACCTGGAAAGCAGCCCACATGACTTGACTTGTTTATTACAGCGAGATTGCCATACATTTGCCAGAACACGATCATTCACGCATTAAACACTTTTTCATGGCGACAGCAGGACTTGTACTAAGCATACGACTAGAAGTTTTCTTAGGCCGTGGTCACACCAGATATTAACACAGGACCTCGATCTGTTGTAGAAAGTCTTTCGAAAGCCTATGCGGCAATGTAGGCGCTTGAACCCTCCACTAAGAGTTTTTCTTTCTTGGCGTTCAGTCCAGTACCGAGAGTATTGAGCCACCTGTCGTTGCTGAGGGCCGCGGACGTTAGTCCTGTCCGTTTTTAATATCGCCTTCATTGTTGACGTATCCCTCTTGACTTCATCAATGTTGGATGTGACCTCTGTCGCTCCCTCCAAGACTTGGGTCAGAGCATCGCTGAGTGGTGGCAAATCTGTTCGGGTTCCCTTCAGCTCTATTTCTGTGTCGTGTAGCTTCGCTGGCAGTTCGTTCGCGTATACCAAGAGGTGATGAACGACACTGATGACCTAGGTGAGGATGTGATCAATCTCGCAGGTAATTGGCCGTTGTTAGCATCGGATGGAGTCGTGTCCTGTCTTGTGTCGCTTAGATGGACGCGCTGAGTCTAGAGTCTCTGCCAAAAGTTCAGATCCAGCTCACATATCGCCTAAAGACGTCGGGAGGTGTGGCAGTGAGGAGAAACAGGTCCCTGCTTCGGGAATATTGTGTCGTCTACATCGCTGCCGTTGTGTGACTCGTCATTATCGTGGCACTTGTTGTTGTTGCCGTTCTCATAGATCGCTACCATCGCATCCTAGGAGAAGAATTGATCGAAGGGCCGCCTTGACATTGTTCCGGTGAAGTTTGTTCCGACTAGAGAGCCTGTGCTTTGTAGCGTGATCAATGAGGAATGAGATAATCGAGAGTGGGTGCTGCTTCAAGGCAGATCGATGACGTTGACTCCCCATGTTGATCCTTACAGCTATGGCGCGCGCACGGGGAATGGGCGTTTCGTTTCCAGTTGGCTGAGGTACGTCGCGTGTGGGAATGTGGCTCCAGTTGGTTGTGGCGGAAGCCGAGCCAAGGCCGAGGTTTAATTACGTCTTTTACCAGGGCCACATCCCAGACCAAGCTCACCAAGCACCGCCACTTCTTGTTGTCTCTTTTCTCATATTGATCCACTTAATTCCATTTACTGTCCTCTTGCGCTTCCCCTCCCAGGCTTTCCGTCCGTTCCACAAATCTAAGCCAGCGCCTATGATATGCCTGGTGTAAGACATTATCACGGTAATTGACAGCAGTGAGGTCTTCGGTGGTTTAAATAAGTCAACATTCTGAGTCAAAGCTTTAATCTCACAATGGTCTCGAGAATCTCTCATCCTGCGGCATGCCCGAGATGCATAGATCGGAAACGGAGCATGGACTATAGGGTAGGTAGTTGGGTCTTTGTGCAAGAAGCGAGCAGGACTCACAAGCCAGTCTCCTCCTTAAATCTTGATGATCAGCGAAATTTGATGTGTATCACGAGGGCTATCACGGGTCTTAGCATGAGTCATTAGCGTTCGCGTGAGGCTGGTGATGTTGCAGTAATCTGAGTCATGCAGAGCAAAAGCACAGTGCACGTGAGCTCAGCGATGACCCGCGATCCATGAATTCTGTCATTAGCCAATCAAATCATCATTATATAAGCACTGCCAAACCAAGGTAGTGCCCCACAAACCCCAGCCTTCCCATGTAAACACAACATGCCAGTCAACGGCACGAGCTGGATGACCCCGACATGTCTCTCCATCTCGACAGATCACCAAGCGCAAAACTGCTTCTACCTGGGGGTGGGCTGTATAACCGGCCCGTTATGCCCCCCTCATCAAGGCTCGACGCACCTCAACCTGGACTAGTCTGTCATGTAATGGATTCTTTCACGGGCACCTTCGGTCTTGTATATCTGAATCATAAAGGTTCCGACCTGGGGGATCTGCCCCCAGTCCAACCGAGAAGGTAAGATTTCAGTTATAATCAAGAAGTTGTATATCACTTTAATGCTGCTTACTTAGTACCTTCGTATTGAATAAGCATCCAGACTCGATTCGCAGTAATAGCCTTCCCTTTCTCGAATTGCAGTGACCATGTGCCCTGAAACGGGAGCCCTTGGCTACTTGCCCCAGCAAGTGTATGAACCTTGGGCACAGTTCCTTCAGTCTTAGTCAAACCTACCGACGGTCCTGGCTGGGCCGCACCTGATGTCGCCTTCTTCGGAGGTTGGCATATAAGTTTGGCCGTGGGCAGCTCCTCATCGCTGAAGATGCTGAATGATTTGGCAGTGATATTGGAAGAAGCCCTCAAGAAGAACGGTAGAGCTGTTTCCATCCGCGGCAGAGTCATGACAGGGTCATACTCTGTCTCGGTAGCATCAGCCCCGGCACCAGTAACGGTAAACCAGGCGCTAGCAAACTCATTGCGTAGATCCAAGAGAACATGACCCGTCCCGGCAGCCGCGGTGATGCTTTTTCGCAGCTGCTCGGCTGCAGCAGTCTTGAGGGCAGCTCCGCCATCCACAGCAGTGTATTTGATGTGGACAATCACGTCTGAGATAGTGCGGTAGTCAAACTGCGGCTCGACGGCAGGAAGCTCCAGTGTCCATGAGCTGATGGCTCCGGCACCTTCAAAGGGGAGATATCGCTCGTCGTGGAAATTAAGCTCAAACCGACCAGAGTCTTCGGACGACGAGGACATTGCGATGGAGGAGATGGGAATCCGGCACGTGGAAAAGCGCGAGTCCTCTCCTGAGCCGGGAGCCTTCTCACTATAGTCTCCCGAGATGATGGAGTTGACGCGGTACTTGTGGCTCTTGATGCGGAGCACGGTGCTGATGGAGGTATACGGTCCGGCAACACATGGCACACTCAGCGAAACAGACTTGATGCGACGGAGGTAGTGACCGGGGAAGTCGAGGTCGTACAGAGCCTCAGGAATGTCAAACTCGCAGGTAGCAGCCTCTCGAAGCTTCATCAGTGCCAAGGGGTCTATCTGTCGCAGTGAGACGTGCTTGGTTATCTCAAAGTCATAGCCTCTCTCAGTCTGGTAGGCCGTCTCAAGCTGTTTCAGAGCGTAATGCAATCTTTCACCGCTCGTAAAGCCCTGGTGAGCGCCATCCCAATAGCTTGGCTGGAGGTAGTCAGTTGTATCGCGAGGCCTCTCGTACTTGAAGGCCTTGACTGCCCTACTTGCCACTTCGTGCGCCTGGTTGTACGCATCGTTGTTCAAGGTCTCGAGAGTACCACTCATCTAAGAGTACAGCTCGACGTTTGTGAACTTTGTTTTGAGATAGGTTTCGTACTCGACAGACTGCTGGAGCTGCTTCTCGTGATTGGCCATTTCCTTCTTTGCCATGTCCAAGCGGATACGTGCAGCTAGAATCTGCTTGCCGGCGGATTTTAGGTCATGACCAGCAAGGTTGAGCTGCAGGTAGCGGTCGTGCATTGCTCTGAGGCTTACAGCTCTGCGACCTGCACTCGAAGCCTGATGAGACAGAGCATCGGCACCGAGACGGAAGCCTTGGGCAGTGGCCTGCATAGCATGCGCCAGATTCGGAGGACCCCAGTGCACAGCAGCGCCGACTCCTACTGGTGTAGCATGAGTTGCCACCAAGGGGAGTGCGTGCAGAGCGCTGGATGTGATCTCCATAATTCCAGCCGTATGCTGTTTGCCCTGAGCCTCTGCGTATTTGTCCATTTCGATCTTTTCATCCATGTATAGTTTCAACTGTCCATCTTGGATAGGCTCTTGCTCCTCAAATCGTTCCTCGCTGAAGCTGTCTTCGATACCTGGAGTCGCTGTCTTGATTCCCAGGCTCTGTTTGTAGAAGCGCAGGCGATACGCGGGACCAAGCCTGCCAGCCTCGGCTGAATCACGAGCCATCTCAGCTTCCTTAACAGCCATCTCCTTCATACCCATATTGATGGTGAAGAGGTTGGTCTCGTGCTTTGCTCGCAAGCTACTAATCACTTCAGTATCATACTTTTCCTTAGACGCGAGCAGCGAGGAACCCAGTGCCTTGACCTCGGTGACGAGCTCCATCGCCCGTCCAAAGAGGTATTGGAATCGGTAGTTGGGCATGGGCCCGTTGATGGAGTTGAGCACCGAAGAAATATCCAAACCTTGTGCCTTGGCCTTGATGAGCAGACCAGGGTCAGCTGGTGGGTCAAACATGGGCAGCTTTCTCACGACGCCATTGATATCTTGAGAGTGGCGGATCTTGAATAGGCGGTCGTCGATGGTGTCTCTCTGCTCTTTGGACTTGGGGTTGTCGGGGATGGAGAAGTACAGGGCAGTAGACAGACCAAACATTGTCGGAAGAGCCTGCTGATCAGGCTGCGCTCCAGGTGACACCCCCTTCAAAGTCGTGATCTGGTTGCTCATGGGCCAATGCTCCTCCATGCGGACAATGGCGTTTGAGAAGGCATCGAGCTTACCAGACAGGGTCGAGTAGGTCATAGGCTTGGGTGATGCCCTGGTGATCTTCTCACCCCGAGGACCGCAGAGGTTCGAGGCCAAGGTGTAGAGCTGGATCGCATTTGGGAGTGAGTCTAGGGTATCAGTCACCGTATGCGATCAGAATCTCTATATACTTGGTTAGCACCCACTTCATGTAGCTGGTCGGTCGCTCACGAGCCACTAGGTGCGGAACGAAGGGATGATTGCGCCTTCGTTCAATCCATTGAGTACTCATCAGACGACAAACCATTGGTTACCCAGTATGGAAGTGGTATCCTGACAGAAAAGATCTATGATCCCCTTACCAAACTGCCAGTTAGACAAACCAACCGTTGCAAGACCGCCAAAGGCAATAAGTTACTGGAGGACTGGGTCTACTATCACGACTGCCTAGGTCACGGCACAACTTGCAAGAATGAATCGAAGGAATTGATTTTCTACAAGAACGGCGTTGCAAAGCCCTCCAAGGACTATTTCTACGACTCACTGGGTCGCTTGATACAAACTCGGTCCCGTGAGCAGGTATACGATGTCGCAGATCCGTCGTTTCACACGATAGGACACGCAAAGAACAAGTTGGGAGTTTCAGATCCAGGGGCCGTGAGTGAATATACAGAGGAGTACGCCTACGATGCGGCGAACAACATGAAAAGGGTGACTCATACGCCATCTACCGCTGGGGCTGGAAACTCTTGGACTCGGACCTTCACTTATGAGGCCGAGAGTCTTCTGGAGCCCGGAATGATGAGTAACCGCCTGACTTCAACCATGATTGGCCGCTATACTGAGGCGTACGGGTACGATGGCCCATCTGGGAGCGTGGGTTGCATGACCTCTATGTCGGGCTTCGTATTGCTCACCTGGAATGCGGACAACAAACTTCAATCGACAACGCAGCACTTCGTCAAGGATGGCTTGGGAGAGACGACTTGGCATGTTTATGACTATCTCGGTGACAGAGTGCGAAAGGTCACCGAGAGCTCAACACAACCAGGAGTGGCCGCAAGAGTCCTCAAGGAGACACTTTATTTACCTGGCTCTGACATATTTACTCGTTATAACGGAGATGGAACAGTGGCTTCTTCAAGGTCTACTTCCGCTGTAGACATGGGTTCCTCTCACGTTACCCTAGTCGAAACTGGCCAGAACGATGAAGGTGAGGTCCTCAACCCGCCGCTTATCCGGTATCAAGTCGGCCAAGGCATGGAAACAGACGATACTGGACAGGTTGTATCTTACGAAGAGTATTCGCCCTTCGGTACCACAACCTACATCGCTCTGGGGAAGAAGATCACAGCACCAAGTCGATATCGCTTTGCATTGTACGAGCGAGATGTTGAAACGGGTATGTTCTACTGCGAAGCTCGATTCTACGCTCCCTGGCTCTGCCGATGGGCGTCGGCAGACCCAATAGGTCTCAACGGAGGTTCCAATCTCTACGCGTATTGCGACAACAATCCCGTGAGCTACGTCGACCCCCGCGGGACCAATCCTCAGGATCCAGGGGAGCCGGAACCAGTCAAGAAGGCGCCAGAGGTAAAGAAGACAAGGTCCAAGACAGTGGGAATCATGGAAAAAGTCAAAAACTTCTTTGGTGTGGGCAACAAGAAGCTACCTCCGCTCAAGTTCCAAAAGACAAACATTAGTAACCTCAATATCGGTGAAACTGGTCATTTGCCGCAGATAAAAAAGGGCAGTGGTCCTTACACTGATTACTCTCAGGTGTCAGTACTCAGTGGCATGGAACAGTCTTCCCAAAGTCTGTCTACTATTCCTCATCAGAATCAATCCTTTGCCTCGAATAAAAGCTTTTATATGAACCTTGCCAAGCCTTTGGTATGTATCGAGCCATCACTTACACCTATTGAGCCCATAGCTGATCGTCGCAGCAAAAGTCCTTAACCAGACAACAACTTCTGAAGAATGTCAACGTAGGCAAGGTACGAATCCAAGACTCTTCATGCTGACATGACAGCAAGACTGGGGCAAAGCACGATAAGCTTACAAGTATATGTAGATTTCGCTGAACCCCACCCTCAAACAACAAGTCGAATCCGGTATCAGGACCGGGCAAATTGTGGGTTCACCCTTTTTCATTTCATCTTCAAGCAACGAGAAAATAAGCCTGCTGACCATGCTTCCATCAGAAAATCTCGAGGGTCGGCCCAGTAAAAGCTGATATAAATGTGAGTTGTTGAAAGAGTGGTAAATCAGATTGTCAATAGTATGCTAACACGGCACAGATTAAGGATCTTGCCATACCAGAAGATGCGGTAAGGCTTGCCAGGATGATTCCATTCTCACGTTCAAGTCAAACGAGTTTGCTAACATACTGCAGAAGCTTGAAGCTAGACTCGCTAAGTTCGCACCTCAGAAAGCCAATATCAGAATTACACGGTCTGCATCAACGGGGAGGTAAAAATTGTTTATCAGCCATGAAAATGGTAATGGTCAGGTTTATGTATTTAGTTTGATTGCTTGTTGAATATCAACTATATGAATATAATCTACGCCTCTAAGATCACATCAAAGGAAGAGACTAGCCTCGCGTGAGAGTAGTTAACGTGGTTAGCCATTTTCTCCTTACAAACTCAAGCGGGCGTTGGAGTGTCAGGGCCATACCCTAGCAAAATTTGGGGTATAGAAGGCCTGAGTCTTATAGTATCGTTTAGTTCAGTCTGCTAGTCTCCATGTCTAGAGCTCAGACGGAGCGCACAATAATGAGCATCTCTGCTAAAGCTTCGCATTTCCTCAGTAACCCTGCTTGTTCAAGTACTCCAGATCTGGCCGCTGGAGGTTAGTTATTGGCGAGATGCTCGATCTGCTGTCACAGTCTTGGTAATGTTGTCGCATACAAAAAACGGCCCAGATATATTCTATCTGAGCGAATTTTAAAGGTTTCCTCCACGGACTCGGGTTACACTTCAGAGTGATGGCTGTACATCGGCTCAGCGCTATTAAAACAACAGCCATCGTTTTTCCAGTGGGACAACAGCAATTACCAACTCGCTGGAGCTCTAGTAGGGCTTGAGGGGAAGAAAAAGCCCGGATGTCATCTTATAACAATTACAAGACAAATCATATCTATATGGCCTAAACTCATTAATATGTATACTATCTTATAGCTTAGATTATCAGCTCTTTGATAGTATATTTATTAATATGTAGTATAATCTTTACTTATATCATCATAAGATAAGACTAATCTTCTATTCCGGGCTTTTCTATCCCCCCATAGATAGTGAAAGTTTCCTCTCATTAGTGGCGTCAAAGGACCTCGGATATCGTTTTCCTATCCTACCAAGAATTATTGGCCCAGACAGCTAGTTCTTGTGCCAAGGTGGCGCTTCCTTTACGTTCAACAAGAAGCAAGTATGTACAATGGGTACGGATAATACACATACATGGTCGGTCGTAGCATCATCCCCATAGCTTCGCTGACAATAACCTAGAGAGGTGCATTAGTCGAAAACTCAAAGATATCGGAATTGTGCTAATCGGAATCAGTACATCAGTCTCATTCCGAAAATATCTTCTGGTAAAGAACCTAGAAATACCGCACTTTAGATATCAGATAAGAATTAAATTCGTCTTTGTTGGTGTTGAATGCATTTCTAAGATATTACCTGCTTCTGAACGTAACTTTCCACATCTCAGTATCTGATACCGGTGATCTTCGGCACTTGCATTCGGCTAGTCAGAGGATGACTAGGATGACTGCCGCAATGTTACTGTAGCTCAAACATGGAGCATAATGTACAGGCTATTGGTAAAACCGGGCAACTTCCGCATTTCCGATGGTGGTTTCTCGCCACATCGGAATCAACTACGGATTGAAACCGGATTGTAATTCTGGACGTATGATTGGCGCTGTGTATGCAAGTTTCTTCGCCTAGTTCCTAGTTGGTGTGCCAAGCTGAACCTATTCTTTCTTGGGGGACTGAGGGTTGTATTGTACTGGGCCATGCACGCTACAACCCCGCACACTTGTCCTAGTTCATCAATTATGCAACTGTTATCCTAGTCTACCCCGGATTGCAAAGATAGGCTAAGCCAATCTTCTCGGCCCAAAACGCGGGGTAACTGATCTCCTTGAGATTGCCGGTTCCGAATTCCGATACTTCAGTCAAAGAGAGTTATCAGAGATTAATGAACAGAAATATATACCATGGCTTGCCCAACTCCTGTTGTCAGAACTGTAACCCTATCACTTCCCTACTGGTGGGCCCATATCGCCAGCATTAGAACTCCCAACACCGCATCCGATTCAACAGTAACATCTCGCAAAAATGACAGACAAGATCGACGAAGTAGCCGGTCCGAGAGTCAGTCAAGATGATAACCCAAAAGTCGAACGTCAGATGGTCGATCCGATACTTGAAAAGAAACTTATCAGAAAAGTCGATCTCCATCTTGTCCCAATCCTCTTCTTGCTTTTTCTCTGCGCCTTCATCGATCGGTAAGACCTTCACCGTACTCCTATATACTCGATCTTTCTAATACGTTGTGTTTTCCAGCATCAACATCGGGAATGCTCGAATCCAGGGCTTGGAGGCTGATCTAAACATGACGGGCCAAGATTACAACATCGCCTTGTTTACCTTCTTCATCCTGTACATCCTACTTGAGGTGCCTTGCAATATTCTACTTAAGAACATGCGCCCTTCCCTCTTTCTCTCAGCTATCATGACAGGATGGGGCATAGTTACCATCTGTCAAGGACTCACGCAGTCTTTCGCGGGACTGATTGTCTGTCGAGTTATCATTGGCGGGCTCGAGGCCGGCTTTTTCCCTGCTTGTGTATATCTGCTGAGCATGTACTACTGCCGACATGAGCTTCAGTGGCGTTTCAACCTCTTTTTCTCCGCTAGTATCATTGCTGGGGCCTTCAGTGGCCTATTGGCCTATGCGATCGCTCATATGGACGGCGTCGCTGGTTATGGGGGTTGGAGATGGATCTTCATTCTCGAGGGTATTGCCACCGTTATCATCGCTATCTACAGCTACTGGGTTGTACCGGACTGGCCTGAGACTGCCAAGTTTCTCTCTGATGATGAGCGAGCGCTTCTTATTGATCGTCTTGCTGAGGATAGGAAGGATACTCACATGAACCATTGGAACAAGAAGACGGCCAAGAGGATCTTCTCAGACATCAAGATTTATCTCGGGTAAGTCAAGGCCATTCCTCGCTTTTGGACTCGCAGATTGGACCCTTTTCTAACTTTTGCAGCATTTTGATGTATATGGGTATTGTCACCACCAGCTACTCCGGCTCATTCTTTACTCCCACCATCCTCAAACAGCTTGGATGGACATCTATTCGCGCTCAGATTATGTCGATTCCTATCTTCCTATTTGCAACAGTGTGCGCGCTAGTTTCCGCTATCGCCAGCGACAAGATGAAGCATCGTGCAGGATTTATCATTGGAGGATGTGTTTTCGCAACAGTAGGTTATGTCATCCTGCTCAACATGATGTCTGTCGCCGTTGGTGTCCGCTACTTTGCACTTTTCTGTATTGTCGCTGGTGGCTATATCGCCCAACCGATTGTGCTGGTCTGGTTGAGCAACAACTTGTCTGGCCATTATAAAGTTGGCGTCGCTTCTGCGATGCAAGTTGGCATAGGCAATGTTGGTGGAATCATCGCTAGGTCAGTTCAACTTACGAATTATTCGGAGAAGATATCACTGACCACTCGATAGCAATATGTTCGTCACAACTGAAGCACCGACATACCCTCTTGGTTTTGGACTGGGTCTCGGCCTTGTTTGGCTTTGCGTGCTCAGCTCTGTTGTCTTTTTGTTTTACATCCGACGCGAGAATAAGATGAGAGACGAGGGTAAAAGGGATCACAGATATAACTTGCCAGACGACGAGAAGAACAATTTGGGGGATGACCATCCAAGTTTCCGCTTCACGTATTAGATAGCTTACGATCCTCCCGAATGTAATAAGTTACTTTTTAGTGTTAGACCACCGGTAGTTGACCAACGAATTGAATTGTCCATGACTGGATCAATAAGCAACACCCTCAGCTCTTTGCCTCTCATAGACATATCCTTGGTTGGTCCCACACACCTTCTAGAGATATTTGCTCACAAGTAAGGGGGAGCATATCAAAGAAATTGCCCCTATTTCACCAACAGGCCCAGCGCAGGCCGGCCCAAGTCTGGTGAGATCGTCGCAATCCCATCATCGTAGTGAACATCATAACTGACCTTCATCTGCAACTCCGTAAAGCTATGAAGATAATCATTAGAATCTTTCGATATAATTGATTAAATGGTGAAAACGCGAGAAGAGATCGTGTAGGGAATAGCCTCCGCGCTGTTGGGAGTCTACCTGGGATCTCCAGTGACTATCCTACTCTCGCTCTCTTTAGGTAGCTTCTGTCGCCCAGATATACCATAGAATAGCTAGATAGGCGCCCCTTGTCCTCCGAAAGGATTGCCCCGGCGTTATACAATACAAACAAACAAACAATGATCCAAAGGACACGTGCCAGGGGTTGATGGGCGCAATCGATTGTGGACGAGTCACGTGGTGATAAGGGAAAGCCACCAATCGGACGAAGATCCGTCAGTCATTCTCCAAAACATGCCAGGTCCAGCTCAAGTTGATTGGTCAGTATGCAGTAAGCGGGTCCAGAGCCTTCTAATTTCCTTTCACTTTGTGGTCTGAACGATGAGGTTCTAAGCGACAATGAGAGGGGGGGTCTAGGGTAGGTACTCTCGAAGTGAGTGATACACTCCACGATGCTGTACAAAGCACAACTGTCTTGCTATAATCCGCGATGGACTTTCTCTAATTACTATAAGTATCGTTTGTCGGAGGAGTCGATAATTTTTTATGCAAATGTCCTCATTGTTTGTTGGTGGTCTAATTGCCGCCAAAAGGCCTCGGTTATCATGAAAATTACGAGAAAGAAATCTTAGGGACACCAGAAAAACAAAGTCACTTGCTAGTGCCAGTAAGCGGCTTAGCCCATCTCTAAATAAACATCGCAGTGATGGAGATAAGTCAAATATCTGAAGGTGTGATATGAACAAGAAGTCCGTCTCTTGTGATGATGAAAGGATAGGGCACAGAATGCAGGGAAGTATCAATCATACTAGGACAGATGCCAAGGTGGTAAAAGGTAATACTCAATATCTATCACTATACAGTATACTAACTTATTCATAAACAGCTTCCATTATTTCACTCATTGAAGACTAGGTCTGTCCAGATACTCACTCACTATAGCAAAGCCCATGCAGTTCAGCAACCCCCGATTGATGATGTCGACGTGGCATCTTAACGACCAGCCTTTTGCTCGGCTTCGGTCTTGAATGTCTTGAACTGCCGAGCAGGAACCTTCTTCATGAACATTTCATCCAACTCCTCATACGATCGGCCAGCCGACTCAGGCTGGTAGAACCAAAGGAATACGACTGAAACGATAGCCAGACCACCGAAGATAAAGGCGACCTTGGCTCCAAGATTTGCTTGGTCGGGATTGAAAAGAAAAGGAATGACAAAGGCCCACATGGTCTGGAGGATAATAGGTTAGTCATCGGGGATAGTTTTATGAGAGCTGTGTTAACTTACGAATAAGGAATTCTGGAGAGCAAGAGAGATAGATGCAGTCTTGGCCCGAAGTCGAGCGGTCGCAATCTCAGTAAGAACAGAGTATGCAGTGGCACCAATAGTGCAGTTGTAGAAATAACAGTAGACAAGGAGCAATCCAACGGTACCCTTGATGGCAGCGGGCGTTCCAACAACTGCAAGTCCGCCAGTAATCATCAGGATAACAGTCAAAAGAGCCAAGCCCCAGATTGTCAGATTACGGCGACCAACTCTGTCGATGAGGAACCAAGACGTGATATTGCCCAACATAGACAAAACCTGTTGAACGATGCCAAGAGTGAAACTCTCGTGTGAAGTGTAGCCAGCCAGCTGTTGGTAGTAAGTAGAGTAAGAAGCAACGAAGAACACACCACACAAGGCTTGGATGCTCATGGGAGCAACGGAAATGATTGTGCGTCTGAAGTTACTCTTTCGGAAGCATTCGAGGAATCCTGCACCCTCAGTCTCTTTCTTGACCTCCTCAAGGGTCAGAGCGATGACTGCCAGACGCTTCTCGGTCTCGATGGCGTTATAGCCAAGTCGCTTTAGAGACTTGACAGCCTTGTCTGTCTTGCCATGATCGATCAACCACCAAGGTGATTCAGGCATGAACGGTAGGATCAGAAAGCCAACCCCACTCACAGCATACTGCGAGGCGAAGATGGATCGGTATGCCCAGCGTGTTGTTCCGCTTCCGGTTCCGTTTGCGATGAGTGAGATGATGAAGGGGCCGACGGTGAAGGCGATGGCAGCGGCAGCGGTGAGACTTCCGCGAAGGGCCAAAGGAGCAATCTCTCCGATGTAGGTCATAGCGATGGTGATGAAGGCGCCGACAGGGAAACCGGCGATGAACTTGCCCGCGAAGAAGACGGGATTTGTGGTGCTAATCATTTCGACGGTGATGGCAACAAAGATCAAGATATAACAACCAAACAGGGTCCATTTTCGGCCGATTCGGTCGCCGACGAAGCCCGCGCCTAGGGAACCCATGACAGCACTGTAAGATGACCTTTGTTAGCGATAGTACTGAGATTGGAGCATCATATGCTTACGAAGCAACAGGGGCGCCGCTGTATGCAGACTGCCATTTCGCAGGCAGGACATAGTTTCCTTCGAACTCAGACCCAAAGTCCTTTCGGAACTGAGGAATACCGATGACGATACCGCCAGCCTGATTGTCGAAGCTGGTCAGGATCAGTGTATAGATGGCGTAGAGACACCACACAAATGCCCAAGGGTGAGACCGAATGGCCTGAATGGGGCCTTGTTCGTGGTCTTCGGCCGCAGCGGCGTGGCCGACCTGCTCAATGTGTTCGGGGTTCTTGAGGGCCAAGTCATCTTCGATATCGCCCACTACCACGGGTTCTGTGGTGGGTGCTCCCATGTTGATATCCTGTTGAATGGGATTATGGAGTATTATGCAGTATCAGGAAGAAAGGCGAGCAGGTAATTGTTGTTGAGTGCAACTGGACTGAAGAAGTGGTTCTCCAATGCAGATCTTCGCCCTCTATTTAAGCAATTGACAAGCTTGCTTGGATCTGTGCTGAATCCCCATGGGGACAACTTTGACAGTCAATGCGGGGATGAAGATGGAGAACCCGGGGGTAGTTAGCGTGTTTTCGCCCCTAGATGCACCGAAGATCATGTTCCTTGAGACAATATTAAGAATCTTGATGGTCACCAGCGATGAAAATGTGGATGCAATTCTCGGCGTTATTGGTCCAATGACCAGGTTATTATGAAACTAATGACTCGTGTGCCGAAAACGGGGATAATTTCTCAGCTAGTTGTGGTGGTCAGGCTTGACTACATTTGGCCTGGCGATAACTCTCGGCGGTCTAGAACCAAACCGCTGGGTTCCCCGACCGCCACCTCCTCATATATTTCGAATTGGGGCTGTTTCCCGACGCTACGTGATCTGATAGTGCGTGGCCTGCCGTTGAGAAGCCGGAGTTGAGCCATAGTTGTGCCTTGGATTGACATTTTGAGATAGTCTGACTTAACTCCCGAGCTGTCAAGACCATGGTCTTGGCGCTACCGTTTTCTACTTCGGGGAGACAACGCATTGACAGCTGGAGAGGTTTTCAAGTGGTGTCACACGGTCTCAATGATCGCCTCATCACTTCGGTTCTAGATTGTGGTCTAATATGCGCTTTCCATTATTGAAGCTGTTCTAACATCACGCCAGCTGTGTTCTGTTCACTCTGGCGAAAAGACTAACGGAGTAAATAGATTCCATGCTACGTTTTCTCCGCGTGAGTAAGTCGTGATTCCAAGAATTTGCAAATACATCCTTGACAACACAGTCCATCACTATCACAGATTTGTTCTACGACCTCCCCGAAAATATACGAAGCCAGCTTCAACAATAACAAAGAACACATTCCTTTTTCTATCTCGGCGGCATTAAAACCCCATCACCACGCCCACCGTTGCGGAAGAACGGGAAGTGGGAGTCATCCCAAAGCGTAGAAGAGGGCAATAGCTGCGAAGCCATCAGAATACGAAAATGAAATAGCCAATATTAAGTCTCGACCTCAACAGAAACAGGATTGGATATTTGATACAAAGTGGCAAAGAAACAACCATCACCGACCGAGGAATGGGCCGACTCCCTGGGCCCCAGCGAGTAGCGCGTCTGTGGACCTTGGAGCTGTTGCGCGACGCTGGTATAGATCAAATAACCCCATATGCTATGCAGATTTGGGCAGTTTTACGCACCGATCGAGCTGCATTCATTTGGGGATTGATCTCCCTGTTAGGCATGGGACACCATTGAGTCCCATCAGTCAGTGGCAACCACTGACCAAGCTTTCGCATGTGCCACCTCTTCTTCTCCTTCCTCTTCCTCGTCCATGAATCTTCGTACAGTGAGTGAATCCTACCTCGGATCCTATGCTGTTATTTCTTCTACTCAAACAAGACCTTTCAAGGGACTTAATGTGGTATACTCAATGCCACGAACTAATTAGGACGCCACAACAACCTGGACATTGATACTTCCTACGGAAGCGCGCACTTTCGTCGACCTTTCAAGAAAATGAATTCGCTGTCGGTGTTACTGATGGCCTCGTATGGGATTTGTTAGCAAGTTCATTATGACCTTCTAGATTATGATTCCCTTATCCATTCTGCATTGTACTGACCCTACCTTTCTTTCCAGTGTTGCTGTGGCCATCCCCGTCGAAATTTAGTGTCCTCGTTCACGATCGATCCTCTTATATGTGAACCCCGTCGTTTCAAAGTCCTTTTTAGGAAGCCGCTCGATCTGTTTGCTATGTCCCATTTTCAGATGCCGCGCGTCCTATCGTGTTGCTACTTGTAATACCGCACATCTCATCATCATTTGCTGTTACTTCGTTGCAGTTGATAAGGAATACATCATCCCATGAATGTATATTATCACCGACGGACAGTCATAATTCGACCCGCACACAGTTGAACTAGCGTTCGTTAGATGTTCTGAGGACTATCTTGCCCCCCACCCCCTTGTTCATCGGCATCGGCATCAGCTACCACGTCTCTCACCATACTCTCTTCCATTGCTTCTTCCGCGACTTGACCGCAAGTATAAACTAGCCTTGTGTGAAACAAATGGTTTCCTTGTAGCATAGCCTTATCTACTACGTTGAATTCATATAGCTTGAACTGGTTTCATTACAACATATCAATGCGTTTCTGCTAGGTGCGGTTGGAATGTCAATAAGGCTGATACCAGCTTTGTAGATCATATTTGGATGTTCAATTGTGATCCTTAGCATTGGAATAACTGCACTGATGATATGTTGCGAACGTCCAGAAATTCTGGCAATTGAACGGTCGAGTAGCCTAGAGAAACGAAGTATTGAGAATTGTTGTGATCTCATATAGGGATCGAGTAGGAATGTATTTGACCTCGTTTGGCAATGTAACAGGGGTAGGCTCATGCACCAGCTAAAGCGATATGTACTCAGATACGCCAAAGAAAGAAACCTCCTATGGCATCAACAAACAAAATAGAACCTATTTATGGAATGGAGGTCGAGCAAGAACTTCGAGAAGAGCTCTGTGACGAGCAGCCATGTTCGCCGAATTGAGCATGAGAACGAGGTTTTTAAGAGTCTTGTTCCATCCAGGGTTGTGGGAAGTTATCCCCAGCTTTTATGCACCTGAGCCCCTAAACTTTTATATCCTTCAGGGGGTGCCAAGGCGCATTAGAGGTATTTATGGGCCTTGTGCTCTAAACGTGATGAACACGTTACAGATGCTAGCCTTATGGAGTAATGAGAGTGGCAGCCGAGGTTACGATCTATAAGCTGTATGATTAGCGATACCTCTTGCTAAACTAATATCTGGTTGCGAAGGAAGTATATTTGATATCGTGTAAGACAATTGGACTAAGCCGACTTCGGCGCTTCTAACATGCTTTAGCACCCTCTAAGAGATATCGAACACCTCATAGCGGTGGCAAAGCCCGCGAGAAGAGGACTTTTTGGGCATTTTCACAAGTTTCAGGGATCAGAAAGGCCTAGGCCGATACACTAGCCACAGCGTGTGGCTATTGGCCTGATAGTGACGATAATGATCATGGCCTCTCTTAAGCAGAGAGAACCAACCAGCATCGATTATTCCTTTCCGCTTTAGCAAAAATACGGGCGGAATGCGGAATCTGTGCCTTGAGATCCTTGTGCCCTGTACCAGCTAGTACTAGGTATTGCAAGGGAAAAGAAACATCAAGTGGGCTGCCCGCCAGGCCTTCAAAGCTAGCCAACCAGGAAAGCCTCCACCAGACGGTTAAACTGAGGGTAGCAGGGGTAAGGTACTGCATAGAGAAAACTCCAGGGGTTCAAATGCAGACAGCCAGCTCCATAACAGGGTTCCTTAGCTCGGATCTAGCACGGGCTGAGATCATATGGGATTTGCTGAGGAGCTCTCCCGCTCAATGAAGCATTATATATCATGTTATTATCAAGGCTCAGAGGACTTTCTTTACGATATCTGATACAAGAGAAAAAACCCAATCTTTTAGCCATGACTTCAACTGCCGGCAGTTACCGACCCCCTTCGCGACCTATCATAGTCTTTCGTTTTGTCTACCGTAGGTAGTTCCAGCTGGCATATGACGAAGGCCATGGTATCTTTTAGTAGGAGGAGCGAGGCGGTGACAAGGTCATCTACTGAGCCTTGTGAGATCGCATATAGTAGTGGGATGAGAGTCGACAAAAAGAAAACCCCCGACAGCCTGCGAGTGTTGACATCCGATGAGGTTTCCGCACTAAAACCTTTCTGCATGTGTGCTGCCAGGGTTCGTCGTTCTGACAAGAGTGCCATATCTAATTTATTGGAGTTTGACGGTTCCCAAAACAAGCTGTCAAGTAAGAACTAGGTCAGCGGAACAATCTAAATCCCGCAATTTAGACAGGGCCTAAGGTAGTCGTTATTCTGGAATTTTCTATAGGCAGCTATATTCGATGCCTGGTACTTCCTGTGACTCATCGGACGGACGTCCCGGCACGCTCCTTAAATACCCGGCGGCCGATAAAACTCGGCACCAACTCACACTCAAGACTGACATACCCAAAGCCCCAAGACCTTGCCTCAACCTCGCCAACAGGAGCTCACTAGCTTGACAATATATCCAATGGAAGACCGACTGAGTCCTTACGCTTTTGCACGTGCTTTTGTAGGCCGTGCCTTCTTAATTTGTGCATTCCTCTCCTCTGTGTGGCTATGCTTAGGGTTCCCCTTCACCATATTTATAACGAGCCACAGTGCCGAGGTGGCGCATGCGCGCCTTAGTGCTGTTACCTTTGGAGCCTTCTTTCGCTTCGTTCCATTTATATCTAGTCGCTTCACCGCACACCCCCCCGACTGTTCTTTTACAGGCGGCTTCTGTTATCTGCAGCTTCTCCCTCTCTCCAAAAGATGGCTTGCTGCATTCAGGCTGGGCCCTTATCCCACTGTTGCCAGTTTGCGTAGCTACATCTTGGACTATGGTTTGGGCACGTTCGATGTAAAGCACGTTCAATATGAAGAGAGAGCAGGAACTGTCCATTTTTATGCAGGTACCTGGATGATGTTCAACCCACGCATATCATCACTTGGCTTGCTAGACTCTATAGAGCGTCGGGTTACAGATTCACAATCAATTCGGATTGGATGTCCCTCGTCTACAGCTTGAAACTAGACCCCAAAGTATGTCATGTTTCAAGGATTGAGTTTGCCCTCTAGCAGCGAATGGCCTAGCTACTAAGCTCAAATTATTTTCACATTGAGAGAGGAGACTCTCATTCAGTTGTGTATTCATAGACATCCCCTCTACTCAGTACATATCATACGCCAACTCAACGAATTCACATCATGTTTATGTTTAAACGTAAGACATTCGGTCCACATGCAGCCAGGTCTTAGTTTCCAACGTCATCGCGAAGATAGGCCAAGTATATCGCAAGTCTTGTGAAAAAAGCCTACCCCCTTCGGCGATACGCCCAATGTCACTAAAATTACCTTCAATTTCGATGCCACCTGTGCCGAAGAGGTTTCAATGACGCCGACCTACTCCAGTGATATCAACCTGCTCACATTCGTGATGATAACAGACCTGACGGTTCAAGACGAACAGGGGTTTCGAGAACATCAAGGACTATGGTACTGTACACATGGCCCCAGGAGGTCCAGCCGACTGGACGGTCATGAGTAGGTGCCGTGACACATATCTATCCAGCTAATGTCGACTACCTTCTCGATCAACGTAAAGGGATTAAGAAGCTCAGAATAATGTGTGGAAACAGCCACACAAGAAGGATTATCAAGAAACGAAAGTCTAGGTCGCCTCTACGATCTGTAAGCCATTCATACCCGTGATCTCTATTCAAGAATTCCTACATGCTGTTTGATACCATTGTCAACGAAAATCGTATAAGAAGGACTGGTGTGCGGGTGGACTAGAGCTTCCAAGTCGAAGAAAACTTTGGGAACCGAAAAAGAGTATATCAGCAACCAGTCACATGCTTGCATGATGCGGTAACTCTCGTTGGGGACGGTAACACATAACAGGAAACAGATGAAGCTAAAAGTAAAGGCGATCATCGCTTTGTAAAAATATATCTTGCCAATAAGACATCAAAGGGACGATGAATAAAATAGGATCTGAGTGGACTCTGTAAAAAGTGCAAATGTTTGGGAATCTTAAAACCACAGATATAAGAGGTAAGTGAGCGAACTTAGCTCGCCTACCGTACTAGAGTACTGTACTCACCTTCGCCAACCCATGATGTCTTCGTTATGATACCACCATATTTACTAACTCGACTCTCACGGCCGTACTCTCGATTGAATCGATACCAGGCTTCCTTTGAGATTGCAGATAATACAGATTGAGAATACCATATTCACTTGCTACATCAGGGAGCCGAGCCGAGCCGATATATTCTGCCGTCGCAGCCAGCAAGCCTGGGATTCTGAATATCACGTCACGCATAAATATGTAAGTTACGATGGAAGGGTATCAAAACTTCACTAGTTCTTGAGAGTAAGGCTTTGTTCAATGGATTCTCGGCGAGAAAAAGGATCGCGGGCTCGTAGAAGGTGTGAAATGTCGACATTTGCGAATTGCCTTCTCCAGGAGTCTCGAGGAGAGGAGCCAGTCGCTTTTTGTTGAATCCATCGCTTCCATTCTCGTCATCCAGATATCAAAATCAACCCATCGCAGTAAAAATGAGCGACACGAGCGAGATGCATCACAAAGAAGGGACTTGGTGACTTCTATAACACGTTGGCTGACCCAATCAAGCAGTATTCAATGAATAAAGGAAGAACACATAATGTAGATAAGACTGGGGATTTCTTTTACTTGGTCAAAGCTACGTCGGTGGGGGAGATTCCGTTCAATGTCTAAAGGGGGTAATGTATTGTGCGTTGAAACATTTCACCAAGTCCTTGCTTTCCCTCTAGCAAATCTGTTCGACGGCAGGCACTAAACCTACCCCGGATCAAACCCTGATATATCTTCTATCCTAAATTGACAAATCGCTGGATAAACTCGAGATAGTCATGTCTTAATTCTGCCGCGAGCGAGCAGAGATATCGGCTCCAGCACTAAGAAGCTCCTCGACAACCTGGAGATGACCGCCGTTCAATGCTTCCTGAAGGGGTGTCATTCCAGTGCTTTCATCAACCACAGTTATGCCGGCTCCAGCGTTAATGAGTTGCTTAACAACTTGTGTGTGGCCAGCTTACGATGCTATATGGAGAGGTGTCTTGGTTTGTTGTCCGGTTAGATGGTCAAGCATAGCGCTACCATGAACATTGGCTCCAGCACTGAGGAGTCGCCTAACCACTTGATAATGGCCACGTTCTGATGCCTCATAGAGGGGTGTCTTTCCATTAGCACTAACAGCATCGATACTAGCGTCAGCGTTGATGAGTTGCTCAACGACTTGAATATGACCAGCCCGCGATGCTTTGATGAGCCCCCTCTCCATACAGGTCTTTGAATAACCTGAATACAGGTAAATGGCAATGGCTTTGGCATCACCTTCCAATGCTGAGGCTTCCATCAGATCAACTTTCCCGCTCGCAGGTAACGACACAAGAGTATGAGCATAACGCAAGAGAGCATAATGATGTGCTCGGTGACTCCAGGTGAGCATTGCGATCGCCTCTTGCCAGTGCGTGTACGTCAGAGCCTCTTGCCAGGGCGTGTACGCCAGAGCGTAACCATTCGTAACGATGTTACACCACAAGGTCCAAGTATTAGACCTTCCCTCTTGGAAGTTAGCGGTATGAAAGATCCAATATTTCGAGGCGTATTTAAGAAACGGGTGGCTTTGTTGAAATTTGTCTATGCTCCTAACTGTGTCTTGATTGACGAGGGTTTCGGTCAGGTCGGGGTTTGCTTTGGCGCTGTAATACCCAAGAACGTCGGCAAAGCGCGTCGTGAGCTCTGATACCTTCGTGCCACAGCCCAGAGCGGTGCCAACCATAGCCATAGGGTTTACTCGAATCGGCTGTGGTTTCCGAGTTATAGTCGTCCTGAAGTCGTTGAGGTCAAGATATGTGACACATATTTCGCCAACGAAATGGTCCGCCTCTTTCAAGTCCACGTGGAAACCCGAAAGCTGGATTGATAATTTTCCGCTTGTTATAAACTCTTGGATGCTGCTGTGAGCAAATTGCAGTGAAGAAGGCTGCTCTTCGGTGAGCTGAAGAAGATTCTCGCACCACAAAAGGATAGGGCTCATATCACGAACGATCTTCCCGGGAGTCGTGTATGGCTGCCCAATGTCGATGGATATGGCTCCGCGGATCTCATCAAGAGTCAAAGGTCGCTTAGCTACAGCCACCCAAGTAAACACCTTCTGGACCAGTTGAGTCTTCTTTTGCCGAGACAGGATCCGTGATAGTGCCCGAGCGAAAGTCTCTTCCAAGTCTTTCGGAAGACTGCGAAGGCTCTCTCTAATCTCATCGTCGCAGCTTGTAGTACATACTTCGCTTATTAGAAATTTCACCCATAGAAACCTCATCGTGTTAGCTGTTGCTTTTCTCAAAGGTGAACGGAGTCCACTCACATCCCGTCAGCGTGATCAGCCAGGGTATCCCTGATCGTGTTCAAAAGACGGGGATCTCTGAGCACTAGATCCCCGTCTTTTATTCGCTCTTGGATATTCGCCTCAATATATATACGGATGTCCGAAGTGATATTCATTGGCGCCATTACGACATGTTCCATACACGAGAACCTTCTTTCTAGATCCACGCCGACGCTATCACGACTGGAGATGAACACTCTCAGGCTTGGAGAAGTAGCAGTGAGCTTCATTAGCACGTCAAGGAGAGCTCGTCTCTCAGCGGCAACACACTCATCAAGGCCGTCGACGAAGAGAAAGAATGCGCCTGGAGGGAGGGTTTTCAGGAGAACAGACGTCCATTCTTCAAGCCGAACAAAGTACTTCTGGTCAAGTTCCATCAGCTGCTTTTCAACCTCTTCGGATAGAGTGGTGGCATCCATGGACTGTCGGATAATTGATCGAATTATAGTTTCTGCCGTTAGGGAGTCTGAATTGTCGTATTGAAGAAAGAAGAAGGCAACATGGTCATCTCGACTTTTTTCAACGAGGACATGGTTGATGACGTTAGCACTCAATGGTGTTAGTACTTACAAGTGAAGAACTGGGAATAAGAAACTTAATCTACCACAGAATTGTTTTTCCAGACCCAACTTTCTTGGATTAGCATGGTCCGCTGAGTAGTGAGGTGCAGCATACTCTTTCCAGAACACCATAATAGAGCCGATCCCGTTCCGTCACACCATCGAGTAAACTCGGAAGTGGTGAATATCCATTCTGCCGTACTATACTGGTGCTTTTTACGTGCTTCTTTGAATGGAGTCACGTAATCGTGTGAGGACAAGGAATCGAGAAGTCGTTGTCTCTCTTCGACTATACGAGGGTCAGCGTCAGTTCCTCTAGCACAATAGATTTTCCTCACTACTTTGACGTTGCACCTGTAACTCCTTGATTGAATTCAGTTTGCTCTCGACTTTCGGCATAAACCTCCGGAGCGACGACCTCTGCTTCGATGCAGCCACCCTTTCTTTTTCCTGGAGTAGCTGGTCTTGGCGATCCGCCTGTGCTTTTGCAAGTTTAATCTCATCCTTTACCTTCTTTCCCAATTCTTTGATGTTATTCGTGTCTGTAATGAATTCTTGCTTGAATGCCTGAAAGAAAGCATTCTTGATGTGTTCCCGCCCTACAATAGGTGAGTCGCTACATTTCGAACAACAACGGCGAAAAGTCACGTACAAGGTCTTTGAACATCTTCTACCACACGCTTGCATAAACGAACTATCGAGGCGTGGAAAGCGCAAAGCGCCTTCTGGAGCCGGGTAGATGTCGTATACAGGGCTTGGTATTCAGTAAAGCGAGGGCATTGGCTGCTTAGTTCCATTAACAGAGCAGAAAGATTCTCAAAGTATGATGTGTAGTTCACTGCTATCTGCGGACAGTTAGAAGAAATTCTTGGGGGCAAGAATGAGTCTCGGACAAGCAAAGTAAACTTGATACTTCCCCAGACCAAAGCGGCAATCTCCGGATGGGAAGATACAAAGGTATCCACTACAGCGGAGAAAGTCTGAACACATTGAAGAACAGAAAAGAGCCGACTCGCGATACCGCGACCTTTATTCCGCTGGTTCTGAACATCCAGTTGAGCGGTGAATATAATGACAGTGTCTGGATCGCGGATGGCGCCGATGTTCTTGACCTTGTCCCGTTGCTCCTGTGTCAAGATATTTTGAAAATCCTTAATCGCTTCTTCAAGGGCCTCTCGAGGGTCTGCAGATGCATCGCTTGAACCGGGTAATGTTGCGACTTCCATCGTATTGTGGAAACGCCAGACACGACGGTGCTACTTCAAGATCTTGTTACCCCGCTCCAGCACCAATCAGGCTGTTTCCGCTGCGTAATTGTCGAGACGACTTTCGGGTTGTACACGCCGTGATAAACTGCATCGATCCGACTGCGCGGCAGAGTTTAGGGAGATACTGTCCTGGCCATTCAATGCGGTACGTTGTTGTCCCTCAACCAGAAGCTGGCTTGGCCCAAGGAGTAGATGATATTGTGAAAAGGGAGTGAGAAGTGAATCTGTGTTGATGCCTCAGCCTGATTGACCCAACAATGCAAGCCACAGAACGGGGGCTGTGAGTCTATACCTCAGGCATCTGTGTAGCAAATCAGGCAACAAAGTCTGGGATCAGGCTGCACAAAAGGACATGTTATAGGATCAAGTTTTTCTCTGATTATCAAATTGGGGATATACGATAATGATGAGTATGATAGAGTAGACTCCTTTTAACTTTCCATAAGCGGTGCCGGCCTCGTAGCTTTGAGATCTGGATATCTAGTCTCGACAGGAATTGGTTTCCGAGAAAGTATTTACGTAGAAGAGCATATATTCTAGATTTTGGTAGTCTGGAACTTATGCGATAAAGCTTGGCCAATTGGTCTCCGTTGACTAGAAGTCACCGCATTCTCATCCGCCTTGGGATGCAGACAGAATCCCGCCAACACCATGGAGAAGAAAGTTACCATCCCCAGAGGTCTGGAACATCATAGAAATACACTGGTATGAGAAATATAATGAAATTTTCGCCAGCAGTGGTTCATTGCGTTAGTAGGGACTTCCGGAGGCTGATTCGGAAGATTGAGAAGTGACATGGGGCATTAAAATGTAAAAGCGTGCACGTCAGAAGGAACGATGTGATGAGATAGCGTCTAGCCGATCAAAAGCCCACTGACCGAAAGAAGGTCAATCCTTAATTGCAGAATACGTTTCCACGACCCGATGAAGTTATGAAAGCCGCCAAACTGAGTGAGAAACGACTACCATCAAGAAACAAGGATCAAAAGAGTGCTGTGCTTCGGAGAAATCCGGAATGGAGGCAGAAAGCCAAGGGGGTTTCATTTGTCACTATGGGAAACAGCAAGAAGACTGATCTAGGCATGGCCAGGGGAATGTAGCAGTAGCCGAAGTCACAGTTAGTAAGTTTGACCAATAATACCTTTATTCAAGCCTAATTCTAGCTGTGAAAGGTACCTTTGGTTTTATGTAAGACTATTAGATTAAGCCGAAATTCAATACCTGAAATATGGATGAACATGCAACCTTGATATGCCTATTCGCTGGCAATAACAAGGTTCGGTCCGATCCGAGAGGCACTAATTGTCTTTGTGTGACTGATTGTTAACGGTAGATTTTCCCTACCCTAGATTTTTCAGTACGAACCTAGATCTGATTGTTGTTTGGCGGTGAGCTTCAAAAGCCGAGGATTACTAGCTTTAACCGACAACAGGCTTGATAAAGCGGGTAAACGCACAGAAAAACGATATCCGAGGCATCTGTAGGTCGAAAGCTAGGGTTGATTTTGTCTGCCAGGGAAGTTCACTCAGTCTGGCGCGTCTCACGCAGCCCGATTGCTGATTCCACGTAAAGTATCGCGTGCTGGTGGATTGAAGCCAATCAGAAAGGGGTCACGCCACAGCCACTTGCGCCACATTTAGCCACGGACGCGGCCAGAAATTCAAGGCCTCGAGCTTTAATTTAACACGACCAGTCAGCTTCTTCAACGCGTCAAATTCAGGATCTTTCAATGCAATCTATGATACCTTATTGTGTTAAAGAAAACTGTGTCATTTAGATGTGTGGCCTTGATCTACCTCTTCGAGATATTGAGTAAGGATTATATATATATATCCAATGCAATCAAAGACTTTCCACCTCAGCCAGCGCGGTTGAGAAAGAGGCTGAACGGGTGACAAAGTCAGAGTTGAGGTCGAGAGACTTGATAAACTAAGCAGGTGGCTTTTTGTGTGAGAATATCGCGACTCTTCACCAGTCTTGATGGGTTTATTTTTTAAGCGCTTGGGACGTCATGCTGCGGAGATGCCAAGATCCAATCAACTCCACCAGTGTGACGCGACTGCTAACCACAACTGGGAATCATATCTTATCTCATCTTATCGTTCTCCAAGCAGAGTTTCGAGATTAGTTCACGCACTTAAAGGTGTGATAGTGTTCACGAAATGTTGTTGTTGAGGAGGAAACGTAGCGCAATCCAATGTCCGTTCGATTGAGCTTCAAACCATTCTTAATCTCTCACCCTAAAGTGGGTGGATTGCTTATCAGCGCTTATCACCACTTATCACAGCTTATCGATAAACTCAAGACTGAGCTTGAGCAAGTGGCTGATTCTCATATCCGCTGAGGCATGCGCGTTAATTAGGCCTGGGCTGATGGCAATGTTTTTATGATGCCTTCATCCCATCAAATGCCTCCCAAAGAAAAGAAGAAAAATACTCCTAATTTATAAGCCGTAGGCTATCGCCGTTCCAAACAATATATACAGGCCCGTGTATTGATATGCACGACAAACTCGTCTGCCTTGCTGGAAGAATCTATCCAAACCTCTCCTACATGTTCAATTCTGGCGAGTTCGTCTGTGAATTTTCACTTGAATGAGATAAGTGTGGCTGGCAGACTATAGCTTGATAGAGCGCGTTGAAGCACCTTGAGTTAAGTACTCAGGGGTGGGTAGTATTGGAGCATGCGGGTAGTAAGTGAAATGCGCACTGTGGATGTCGGGCACCTTGGCAGCTTGGCTCAATATACTTTTTGTCCACAGTAATTAGCACTCTCGTGGGCTAGTCTCATCACTGAGGTTCACAAAATCAAGAAGCAAGTACTCGTGTCTCACTGCGCCATCAAGCTGTCTCACCTCTGCAAAGCGGTGGTTGGTAGGTGGCTTGATGCCTAAGTCTCAGGTGCAGGACTATCAAAAGCAAATATGATGGAGCCTGGACGAGTATAATATCACTCAGTACTATGCTGAGTCTGCGGAAAAATCCCGCAGATATATCAAATAAGTTCTTATCTTCTTGGTACTTATAACGAGATCATTCGAGACTTGCATCAATCGAATGGGGCCTGTCCAACACAGATTTTGGCCTATGTCGGGGACGCGGGGATGTCTGGACCAGTGGAGATCAGGTTCGTTGACAGTGGTGGCTTCGCCCCAACCACCGATATATTTGAAGGCTGGACATGGAACCCTGCAAGTTCACTCCCTGCTCTCAGTGAAATGTGCACTTTTGATACAATGTGCGACCGTAACAATTCTGACAACTTATGGGCAGCAAGCGCACCAGTGACTTCTAGCAAAGTACCATTTCAGAAGCCATCGCATATCATCTCTTATCGTTATTTTACTACAGGTACTCACCACTCGCTACGCAGGTTTTATTAGCGCAGACATTCACTATACATATATTCTAGAAGACATCTTATCATATTATAAGGGCTTTATCAGCGCTTACACAAGGGCTATTATAAATTACACACGTGATCAAGATTAGATGCAAGCCAAGGCAAAAACGAGGAGGAAGACAGCACACAGTTATCGATGTCACGCGAATTCATTGATGCATGTTTGATGAATGTGCTCCAAGGGAAGAAATGATTATTCTAACCTGACACTTCGAGAGAAGCTCATAGTAAATCCAGCCGCGACTGTGATGTGGCGTAATTTTACTTTCCAGTGATTCTAGTGTAAGGTTGTTGGTTTTAGCTGTTTCTATAGTTCCTGATCGTTTTCGGGAGGAAGTTCATCAAACTGCCCCCTTGTCTCCTGCATTTAGCTAGCTGAAACTGAGGCAGCAGCTTGGTGCACAGCTCGATGGTACAAAGGCTCAACGCTGAGTCGGGGTACTCACAGTGATAACCACGCTTATGCTTTCTTATTCTCTTTATAGCTATACTTTCTAAGATAGTGACCCTAGTAACTAGCTGATTAAATACCTTGTATTTCATTAGTGTCTTAAGTTTACAAGGAAAATCATTCTAGCGCAAGTAGTTAGTGTCCTAGAGGAGTTAACGCAAGGTTTAAGGGTCATATATATATTAGGATAAAGTTATTACTATGTTAATTTCCGTTTTTCTTTTCAGCTAGCGCCACATTGCTATATTTGGTGTAAACTTTATATCATCGTCTATTTAATCGTTTTATAAGAACAAGTTAATTTCTTGCACTACAAGGTAGATGACTGTCTAGAAGCGCGGCTTCAATTCCTCTAGGGTTAAGAGAGAGAACTATGTTTCGACGTATCAGAAAACATACCTCATTGTATAAACCAACCATGTCTTGTTGATGCATGGCTTCGATTTATCGTTTTGGCGCATGAAATAATGTGTCGATATATATCAAGATGATATCTTGGGAGTCATTTTAAGAAACCACCATACCTGAACTTACTTTTCGGCTATTGCAAAGAGATAACATGTTAGCCCACGAAGAAACACCACTATATTACAATGTGTCGTTATGCTGTATTGGTGTCTGGTTCAAACAACCGATCGATGTAAGTTTATCGTTGGGGTCTAGAAGACAAAGTCAGATGTTACGACTGTTCTTGAACTCAGGCCGATAGAACACAGATCATGAGCTTGGAGAGACACTACCAAACTTAAACTAGGCAATTTTGTAGTCAGGGTTTATCATACTGAAATCGTGGAAAACCCGAGTTCTTTATGGTTGTTTAAGCTGGCCGCTGCGAGTCTATAGCACCTCACGACGGGTCAACTCCTCGAAATGCCTCTGCCGTATTAATAAGCGGATCGTAGTATCTATCCTCTTCACAACGATAACTTCTTTTCATCAGTGCCTTCATGGCCGCCCGTCATCCTTCCCAGACAAGAACCAACCTCGAAGCCTTTCCTCGGAAATACGCGGGTAGTAGAGAGTTTCTCCCTCTTCACCCACGTATCGGTAAGTCAGATTGTCAACTTCTTGTGCAACTTCACCTAAGACAAGTCGATCATGGTTCTGATCGACACCCACATCAAGATGTTCCGTCCAAAGCGTATCAAGCCTATCCATACACAGTCCCAGATCTTTCCAAGACGTCATTATCACAAAGTTGACATCGGTTGTCGAACGAGGAAGACGTATTATGTTGACCGCGTAATCCGTCGAACACGCACCACAAGACCATACGCGGCCTTCGAGACTGCTCTCGAGTCTGGATTGGGCTTCACAATGGAGCCAACAGTCCCCTTTATGGGTCCACACACATTCTTGGAGGACCTGTCCCGGAAGATCGAAATCTTGAATATCCGGCTTGCGAAAGGACCACTGTTTTTGCACCCAAACGTGGCCCAACTCCGGCCTGAAAATGAAGGGGTAAAGGTTGAGCCATTTTGCATGTCCGCAGATGTTCCCTAACGATGTATGCTCTTTCAACATGAACTCTAGATCTTGCGCCCCCTCCAATATAGCCGTTGAATCAAGGCCGGTGCATGGTCCTGGATAGAGTATTTTCTCGGTCTTCAGTAAAACATGCCCTTTGGACGAAATATGCCCTGTGTGGTACATCCGGATACGAAGGCCATCTCCGCCTTGTTCAACTATGTATGGTGAAACAAAGTCAAGAATATGGGGAGAGTAGAGCGGCGACTTTGGATCAAGTCGGTGTGACCTCGAGATGGCTGAAATGATGTCAAAATGAATATTCCGTGGAAGGTAAGGTGAGACAGATTGTCTTTCAAGCGCCCAGTGGCCTTGTTGAATGCAAGCTCTGTTACCCTCTTTGATAGTCCATACCCGATTCTTTCGTGGCTGGTGAAATGCTGCACAAATTGTACAGAGTATGTCCGAAGGCCACTTGCCATCTCGTCCGAGAAGGGAGAGGAATGATAGACGATCAAGCCGGTTTAGTTTGAGTGCATTGCCAATGATGCGGTAGATCCGCCGGCTCGTTAACGCAAATGAAGCCCGGTCAACGGGCGACAAACTTGTGGCGATGCGAATAATGAGCTCTCTTGGGAGGGTTCGAATTCCGGTGAGAGTTGGGTTTTTCTCGCTGTTATGACCTTCGGGCTCATGGCAGTCCATCATGACTTTGCTTTGGGAAAGCCTTTAATTTGGATGTTGTTATTGTCCCGTGGCAGCTCGGGTTGCTTGGCTGTCTCGTTGGCCAGAGGTTCTTGTCTACTGCTTCCTATGTTGAGCTGGTTGAAGTCAGAGAGGTCTTGCATTGTGAAATTTTGATGGTGATAGTTAATGGCAGTTCTCGGTTTTATTTATACAAGAGATATGGAATAAAGGTCCTTGTCGTTTCCCAGTCGGTGGTGGGGTAGACGGGGTCTTATATCGATTTGGCGATGGTGGCTGTGCTTGACAATTTGCTGAACATAAACTCTCAAAAAGCTTATTCTACGAACTTTATGCCGACAATCATACAACTGCATAACCTACGATGTAGAGTTGTATGTAAGTTATATGTGTCTTTTCCACTTACATGAACCCAAAAGCTAATTTCACCGAGAAAGCACCTTACACTTACGGCTGTACACGACGGGACAGTAAGTAATGCATCATCCCTTTTTCATTTCATCCACGGCTATCCGTTGAGGTCCTTATTATATACCTGCACTCTAGAGGTTTCTACTATGGGACGCCATCTAAGCATACAGTGCCAGGGCAGACAAGCATTTACGCAGAAGATAGCTAGGTTCTGCTTAGTAACCTACAATTTGAAGACGCCGGGCTCGATATCACGATATCAACATAGGAAACAGTTTTATTTTTACCATATCAAAGATCTAATACCCTGGTGCCCTACTTTACCAACTTTGTTTAAGCTGCAACCCCGCAAGGATCTTCCCACTGGATGCTGAGTTGGATAGCAAGACGATAGACAAACAGGGTGCTATAGCTCCGTGGCGAACTAATTAACTCATATATCGGCTTTATAATACCCTACCTGCACAATTCCATTATCGGCATAACCGGATGTATAGTATTTCTGACCTCTCTTCGCATAGTAGGCTGAGATGCAGAGGCTACCCAGGCTTTAGCAGTATAGACTAAACTCTCAGATTTACTAGCTTATTATACT